>OY992886.1:16967023-17434523 GCA_963921405.1 Cepaea hortensis | reverse complement strand
AATAGCGTAATGTTATCTAACTGTTTCAAAAGCGACCAACACACAAAACAATTTGTCACACACCTCGGGAAGAGGCAGTAGTCATTGTGTGGCCACAAAATGAGCAGAGAAGGACTAGAAAATGCTGAGTCAGTTGGACGGATTTGAGGAAAGAGAGATAGGCGTAGAAACGTGAAGATTCTTGAAGGCCTGTTGACAGGGTACACATAATTCACTCAACCTTTAACCACAGACGCTGACAGTGATTTACACTCACTCACACACTCACTGCCTTACTGACTCAAGCTCACACGCACTCACTCACTCACTCACTGACGTTCACATACACTCACTCACACACTCACTCATTCACTCACTCACTCACCCACCCACTCACATGTACTCACTTACTCTCTTACACACGCATACACGTACACATTCTTTCATCACTTGGGCAGGTAAATGAAGCATTCATAGTTACAGCGAAATGTAATATATGCAATATACATGACTCTGGTGATCGTATGAGATGGCGAAACATGTCCGTCCAAGCTTAGAGGCATGGCACACGATGATGATGATGATGATGATGATGATGATGATGATGATGATGATGATGATGTATAACATTAGAACATATGTTGCACACCAACTATTACATCAGAAGAAACGCCATATTCATAATTTATTGTACTCTTGAATATTTAGCATATTACATAATGCAGTACAATGAATAAGTAAATGTCATTCAGACATAAGTCATCAAACAAATCGTACACATAAATTACATCCACTCAGTGTTCGCAACGGACTCACAGAATATGCTTCGGAGAGTAGAAACCTGGTTTGTTTCTGGTGGAGTGACTAGCATCGTTCCACAGAACGCAGATGGCCGCCATACCGTGGATGTTCTACCCAGGACACGCAGATGTTCGGGACTATGAACAGGCCGATAGATGTGCTGCGGCGCCTGTGGGTGGAGATTTACTTTATTATAAAGTTGCTATTGTGAGGCCTTTCCTGAATCAGTTGAAGGATGCGGCGAAACAGACGGAGTATCTATACCTGGAAAAACTAACTCCGCAGCCACCGAGTAGCGAGTGTGGACGATACTCAAAGCCTGGAGGAAAAGCCAGGTGGACTTTTAATCAAACTGCTGCTGGAATTATCAACATGGCAACTCTTCGGTGGCTTTTGAAAAGGTGGCTTGGGAATGTCCCAAGTGCAGTGATGTCTGCTCTTGAACTAAGTATTCAGTACTTGTCCACTGTCTGTATCTTCTGTGGTGAGTTTGGCACATGTATCGCTGCAGAAGAATGTATGGCATGCCCTTTTGGGGATCAGAGGCTATGCACAAACATCACTTTCGCAGAGCTTATGGCACGCAATCGTCTTAGCCGAGCATGGCACATCAAGTACTTCACATGAGTGTAGTACAGTTACTGAGTCGCATGTTCTTTACAGGATGTTGCAGTCAACTCCGTTCTTTCTGAACGGCTGACTTCTCATACCGTGGAAATCAACGAAGTAGAGTGCATGGTACATGCATCACTGTAACATAGCTTATGGCACACAGACTTCTTAGCTGAACATGATGCATCCGGGACGTCACTTGCGTGGAAGTACAGTACTTTCGTTGCATTCAACACTTTTGTTGTGTTCTTTAAAAAGTCTTAAAAGTCGAGAAGGTCGACTTCATTGCACCGGGTTTTATCCCCATATGGCTCGATCTCTTTCCGTAGGGCGGCCTGCCGAAAGCGTCGCACAAAGCAAGAACTTCGTAGCTCCAGCGACGACCCCTAGGAGTCTCCGAAAAAGATTCACTCGTGAACCGAAAGACGTAGCCCGGAATCGAACCCACAGCCTTCGGAGCGTGAGGCAAACGGCTTGACCACTTCGCCACGGAGACTCCCAGGCTCCAGCTTTCATTAATCATGGAAGTAGAATGATTGGTACACATATCACTTTAGCAGAGCAAATGACACACATTATCGCTAGATGAGCATGTGACACACACATTACTTCATACGAGTGATATATCATACTTGCGGGGCATTCAACACCTGTGTAGCGGTGTACAGGCCTCATCATTGAATTAGAGTGCAAGATACACCCATCGCCCGAGTTCATAGTTCATAGCAGACAGTCATGATTGTTGAGTAGAGCTTATGGCACACAATCTTTATTCCTGAGTAGAGCTTATGGCACACAGTCTTTATTGCTGAGTAGAACTTATAGCACACAATATTTATTCCTGAGTAGAGCTTATGGCACACAGTCTTTATTGCTGAGTAGAACTTATGGCACACAATATTTATTGCTGAGCAGAGCTTATGGCACACAATCTTTATTGCTGAGTAGAACTTATGGCACACAATCTTTATTGTTGAGTAGAGCTTATGGCACACAATCTTTATTGCTGAGTAGAACTTATGGCGCACAATCTTTATTGTTGAGTAGAGCTTATGGCACACAATCTTTATTGCTGAGTAGAACTTATGGCGCACAATCTTTATTGCTGAGTAGAACTTATGGCACATAATAGTGATTTCTGAGTTGAGCTTATGGCACACAATCTTTATTGCTGAATAGAACTTATGGCAAACATTCGTGATTACTGAGCAAAGCTTATGGAACACATTCGTGATTGCTGAGTAGAGCTTATGGCACACATTCGTGATTGCTGAGTAGAACTTATGGCACACATTCGTGATTGCTGAGTAGAGCTTATGGCACACATTCGTGATTGCTGAGTAGAGCTTATGGCACACATTCGTGATTGCTGAGTAGAGCTTATGGCACACATTCGTGATTGCTGAGTAGAGCTTATGGCACACATTCGTGATTGCTGAGTAGAGCTTATGGCACACATTCGTGATTGCTGAGTAGAGCTTATGACACACATTCATGATTGCTGAGTAGAGCTTATGGCACACACTCGTGATTGCTGAGTAGAGTTTATGGCACACATTCGTGATTGCTGAGTAGAGCTTATGGCACACATTCGTGATTGCTGAGTAGAGCTTATGGCACACATTCGTGATTGCTGAGTAGAGCTTATGGCACACACTCGTGATTGCTGAGTAGAGCTTATGGCACACAATCGTGATTGCTGAGTAGAGCTTATGGTACACAATCGTGATTGCTGACAAGAGCTTATGGCACACAATCGTGATTGCTGTCTAGAGGTTATGGCACATGGTCGTAACTAAGTAGAGCTTATGGCACACAGTCATGTTTGTGGAACATCTTGAGCATAAGGATGCCGCGGCAGCAAAGTAATCAGCAGGCTTGCCTGCCGACCTGTCGATCACGTGTTCAAATTCCCTGTGAGACGAAGATTTTCTTCACACTGACCAGGGCCGTCAGGTCGCACGACTCTAAAGTAGGTAAAAGCAAATATCACCGAGAGTTAAAGGCGTGCTATTAACCACATCTATAACAAAGTCCGAATAAAAAGGATTAACTGACTCAGTTGGTTCTTTATAAATGGCGTTTTATTGCATTTTGATGACCACTACACAATTCTTGTTACAATTCCAAAATCAGGGACTTCTTTCTCTGGCCGTAGATGTTTACTGACTGCCCTATCAACAAACTACGTCACGACTTGAGCATCTCTCTCCTCATCCCATCCTGATGCTCAAGCGTGCTGTAGCTTTGCACACCTACTTATTACATTCTGCTACACATCAACCATTCAGTTCCGATTAGAATTCTAAAATACGGAGCCCCGAAAAGGTTAACCTGGTCAACAAATGCCCGCAGAAGTCGGATTGTCGGCCTAACGGCGCAAGAATGCAGCTCTGCTGTAAACAGGCACAACGCAATCACGTCCGAAAAATATCTCCGAATGAACGCAGAAGAAGAAGAAATATGGAGCTAGCACTATATACCCAAAATTTCTCAAGGCGTGTTGTAGGGTTCTTTACTTGTATGTATATTCTTTCCTTCTTTTGTCCCTCACTGTTCTATGCCGTTAGGCGTCACAGGCTTGTTTGATGATTGGTTTACGAACTAACGTTCGCTCTGAGATGTGGGTTTTTGAGGTGTTGATGACTCCGTTGATCAAAATGTTTCGCGGTCTTCCCTTTCCTCTTGATGTTTCCATTTTCATGTTGTGTGCTCTTGCTGCTGGCTATATTGAGTTTATTCTCACTAAGTGGCCGAACCAGTTAAGTTAAATTTAACAACTGGTGTTACTCCAACTCTTGTATATATATCTCCTCGTTTCTAATATGGTTATTTCTTGATTTGTTCGCTGCTTTCCTCAGGCATCTCATTTCGCAAGAAGAGAGTTTTCTTTCTTGTTCTTTATTTAGTGATACTGTTTGGCACTGAATGCACAACGTAGGTGTACAAATTACATTTATAATCTTCTTAATTTCCATGGGGATAGCTGGATGTTTCAGGATGGGTGTAATTTGATATGTAACATTATTGGCTCGTTTAGTTCTTGTCTCCAGCTCTCTAGCAACGTATATTGCCGATCTAAAATGCATATCAGTGTTTCCAGATCACTTATATATCAGCACTTTTGTTGTGTAAACAGCATTCATTGTTGAAGTAGAGTGGATGGCACACAGCATTACTTTAGTAGAGTGTTTGGTACATACCATCACTTTAGTAGTGTATGTTTCATAGCGTTACTTTATAACAGCGTGTGGCACATAGCATCACTTTAGTAGAGTGTATGGCAGATAACATCAATGTAGCGGAGTTTATGGCACACCGCATTACTTTAGTAGAGTGTATGGCACATCACTATAGAAGAGTGCTGGCACATCTAACACTCCACACACGTTTCCGCTACAGCATCATAAACACAGTTCACCCATCACTGCTGCAATGTACAGCACACACATCGTTACATCAGAGATGCTTGTTTAGAATTCAGTGTGTCTTCAACTTCCCATCTGTTCTGTTGTCTAGCGTGTATCCGTTATCCACTGCTCTGCGCGATGTATTTCCTATATTTAGCACATGGGACCTGGTACTTACAGATTGGTTATCTGGCTTGTGGAGGGGCTGTTGGGTGTTGAGGAAGTCCCGCTGGATGTTGAGGAAGTTCCACTGGGCGTTGTGGAAGTCCCACTGGGTGTTGTGGAAGTCCCACTGGGTGTTGAGGAAGTCCCACTGGGTGTTGAGGAAGTCCCACTGGGTGTTGAGGAAGTCCCACTGGGTGTTGTGGAAGTACCACTGGGTGTTGTGGAAGTCCCACTGGGTGTTGAGGAAGTCCCACTGGGTGTTGTGGAAGTCCCACTGGGTGTTGTGGAAGTCCCACTGGGTGTTGATGAAGTCCTGCATTTTTTTTGTCACAGGCCGCGTTATTAACTCGCGTCACCACATCAGAGTGTGTGAGACACGTTTCACTTCAAACACCAAGACAAGTTCCGCACGATAGTTTGGTTATGAAGAGCTGAGACGCTTTGTCTTCTTGTTATTCCCATTGTATCTCTGCATTTTTAAATCGTAGTTTTTCTTCTTTATAAAGTATTTTCACAATGTTTTGTGGGGCAGCTTTTTTTTTTTTTTTTTTCTTCTTTATTTTTATTTTTTCATTTCTTTTCTTTTTTTTTCATTTCTTTTCTTTTTTTTTTTCATTTCTTTTCTTTTTTCATGTCTTTTTTTTTTCATGTCTTTTCTTTTTTTTTTTCTTTTTTTTTTCATATTGTTTTCTTTCTTTTTTCCATCTATGAAGATATTTCTTTTTTTTTTTCTTTTTAAATCTTTTTCTTTTTTTTATAAAATGTTTTTGATATTTTTTTTTTATTTTTTTTTTTTTCATTTCTTTTTTTTTTTTCCCCACTGCATTTTTTTTTCTATTTTAAATATCATCGCTCAACAACCTTCACTGACGAAGCAAAAAATCAAGCTCCACATGAATCTGTTAATGGCTGGGCCATGATACGGATTGAGAGATCTCGTGGCAGTGGAATAACACAGACACACATTCCTCGCTAACAAATGCAATATGCCTGTGAATGAAAAAACATATTAAATTCGCTATGAGCAAATCTACTAAAAAAGATGATACTGAACTAATATATATGTTGAATGTGTGTGTGTGTGTGTGTGTGTGTGTGTGTGTGTGTGTGTGTGTGTGTGTGTGTTTGTGTGTGTGACACTTATATATTGTGAGTATATATACATATATATATATATATATATATGAGTGTGTGAGGGGAAGAGAAAGAAATAAAGAAAGGGACAGGCACACACACACACACACACACACACACACACACACACACACACACACACACACACACACACACACACAGAGAAATAGAGACAGGGACATAGAGACAAATAGAGAGCGAGATAGAGACAGAGAGAGACAGAGAGAGAGAGACAGAGAGAAGGCAAACAGACACACACACACACACACACACACACACACATATATATATATATATATATATATATATATATATATATATATATATATATATATATAGGTATACAATTGTCTAGGCATTGTCTGGGAAGGAAAGGCAACAAGACAGGGATCTGGCTCCTCCACCGCATATGTTGCCTAAGATTAGATTCATACTTTTGTAAGAATCTGAAGCGTGGACAATGAGCAGACAAGCTGTAAAACATTTAATGGCAGTGGAAATGTAGTTTATGAGGAAAAGAATACCATGGACAGACAGAAAAGGCAATGAGTAAGTCCTACAAGAAGCAGATGAAAACCGTAAAGCGATTAGAGAAACATTTTTTGGGCAGGTTATGAGAAGACATAAACTAGAAAACTTGGTGACAAATGGCAAAATTCAGGGGAAAAGAACAAGGAGAAGACAGAGAAGTAAATATATGGATGGCTTGACCACATGGTTTGATCGAGACAAGAACACGACTTTTTATTGATCGTGTAAGATGGCGAAACATGTCCGCCCACGCTTATCGGCATAGCACATGATGATGATCGTGATGATGATGATGAAGATGATGATGAATAAGTGAGTGCTCTGTTCTGTTCGGTGCAGAGTTCTCTACTTGGTCCGATGGTAACTATTACCAAAACTACACGTTTTCCTTCGCTCGTTTTGAACTCTAGTGTAGTCCATCCACGTGTTACTACATCTAGTGCACTGGACTGATTTTTGCGTGTGGATAAGCTTTCCTTATTACCACTGTCCTTCGCCACTCGGACTTCTGAGGTACTTGTAATTTACTTCTATGCTGAGTGTCCTTTACGAATAAGGGATGCAGTTGGTGTTTTCTCATGACTGAACTGAGATCATGGAGATATTTCTCTCACTCTTCATTGAACTGAGACCATGGAGATATTTCTTTCACTTTTCATTAAATTGAGACCATGCAGATATATCTCAAACTCTTTATTATTTTAGAAAACATACAACTTAAAACAAGGAGAAAAAAAAACAGAACACAGTTCTTCTACTCACCCTCACTAAATATCCATCTTGGTCAACTGGTCAGATCAAATATCACCGCTCCCATATCACTTTCTTCACACATATTATCATCATGTACCCCGCCAATCAAATGAAAAATATATCAACTGCGAACATCGAGTATCGTGGTCCTGAAAATGTAACAAACAAGGTTGAATTCCTAGTTTAGAGATAAATAATGGACACACACAGTCAGTATATCTCTACTTCTGCATGCTGCCTGCCTGCCTGCCTGCTCGTCCCATGTCATGTTGTTATACACGTACCATGTCATGTTGTTTATATATATATATATATCAAAGTGACAAAATAGCCAGTCTCAACATAACTAACGGAAAATGTGAGCCATGCCCAAAAATAAGTAATCATCATCAACAAGTACCTCGTAGAACGTCGCTCTCATCACGACCTGCAGAAATGTTCTTCTTCACGTTCTTCTTCATCTTCTTCTTTCTTTCTTTTTTTTCTTCTTCTTCATTTTATTGTTCTTGTGTTTTATTGTTGTTGTTGTTTCTTTTTTTTTCTTCTTCTTCATTTTCTTGTTCTTGTTTTTTATTGTTTTGTTGTTGTTGTTGTTCTTCTTCTTCTTCCTCCTCTTCTTCTACTTCTTTCTTTTCTTCTTCTTCATTTCTTTGTTCTTGTTTTTTAATTGTTTTGTTGCTATTGTTGTTGTTGTTCTTCTTCTTTATTTTCGTGTTCTTGTTTTTTTTAAATTATTATTGTTTTATGTTTTTGTTGTCATCTTGTTCTTATTTTTCTTCTTCTTCTTCATCTTCTTTTATCTTTTTGTTCTTCTTCTTCAACATCTTCTTCTTCTTTCTTTCTTTCTATTTTTCTTCTTCTACATTTTCTTTATCTTCTTCTTCTTCTATCTTCGTCTCTTCTTCTTGTTCTTGTTCTTCATCATCTTGTTCTTATTTTTCTTCTTGTTCTTGTTGGTCTTCTTCTTCATCATTTTCTTGTTTTTTTTAATTGTTTTGTTGATATTGTTGTTGTTGTTTTTGTTCTTCTTCTTATTCTTCTTTCTTTCTTTTCTTTCTTCTTCATTTTCTTGTTCTTGTTTTTTATTGTTGTTGTTGTTCTTCTTCTTCTTCTTCTTTCTTTCTTTTTCTTCATATTCTTGTTCTTTATTGTTTTGTTGTTATTGTTGTTGTTCTTGTTGTTGCTGTTAATGTTGTTCTTCTTCTTTGTTTCTTTCTTTTTTATTCTTCTTCATTTTCTTTATCTTCTTCTTCTTCTATCTTCGTCTTTTTCTTCTTCTTCATCATCGTGTTCTTATTTTTCTTCTTCTTCTTCTTCTTTTTTCTTTCTTTCTTTTCTTCATCTTCTTGTTCTTTATTGTTTTGTTGTTATTGTTGTTCTCCTTCTTCTTTCTTTCTTCTTTATTTTCTTGTTCTTTTTTTTTTTTTTTGTATGTTTTTGCTGTCATCTTGTTCTTATTTTTCTTCTTCTTCTTCGTTTTCTTCATCTTCTTCTTCTTTTATCTTTTTGTTCTTCTTCTTCAACATCTTGTTGTTGTTGTTGTTCTTCTTCTTCTTTATTTCTTTCTTTTTTTCTTCTTCTTCATTTTCTTTATCTTCTTCTTCTATCTTCGTCTTTTTCTTCTTGTACTTCTTCTTCATCATCTTGTTCTTATTTTTCTTCTCCATTTTCTTGTTTTTTATTGTTTTGTTGTTATTGTTGTTGTTGTTGTTTTTGTTCTTCTTTCTTTCTTTCCTTCTTTTTTCTTCTTCTTTATTTTCATGTTCTTGTTTTTGTTGTTATTGTTCGTCTTCTTCTTCGTCTTCTTCTTCTTCTTTCTTTTTGTCTTCTTCATTTTCTTGTTTTTGTTTTTTATTGTTATTGTTATTGTTGTTGTTGTTGTTCTTCTTCTTCTTCTTCTACTTCTTTCTTTTCTTCTTCTTCTTCATTTCTTTGTTCATGTTTTTTTTTAAATTGTTTTGTGTTATTGTTGTTGTTGTTGTTGTTGTTGTAGTTGTTGTTGTTGTTCTTTCTTTCTTTCTTTCTTTCTTTATTTCTTCTTCTTTATTTTCTTGTTCTTGTCTTCTTTTTTTAAATTTTTTTTTTATGTGTTTGTTGTCATCTTGTTCTTATTTTTCTACTTCTTCTTCATCTTCTTCTTCTTTTATCTTTTTGTTATTCTTCTTCAACATCTTCTTCTTCTTTCTTTCTTTCTTTTTTTCTTCTTCTACATTTTCTTTATCTTCTTCTTTTTCTATCTTCGTCTTTTCTTCTTGTTCTTCATCATCTTGTTCTTATTTTTCTTCTTGTTCTTGTTCTTGTTGGTCTTCTTCTTCATCATTTCCTTGTTTTTTTATTGTTTTGTTGTTATTGTTGTTGTTTTTGTTCTTCTTCTTCTTCCTTTTTTTCTTCTTCTTTATTTCCTTGTTCTTGTTTTTTTTAATTGTTTTTGTTGTTATTGTTCGTCTTCTTCTTCTTCTTCTTCTTCTTCTTCTTCTTCTTCTTCTTCTTCTTCTTCTTCTTCATCTACTACTTCTTATTTTTCTTCTTCTTCATTTTCTTGTTCTTGTTTTTTATTGTTGTTGTTGTTCTTCTTCTTCTTCTTCTTTCTTTCTGTTTTCCTTCTTCTTCTTCATTTTCTTGTTCTTTATTGTTTTGTTGTTATTGTTGTTGTTAATGTTGTTGCTGTTGTTCTTCTTCTTTGTTTCTCTCTTTTTTTCTTCTTCTTCATTTACTTTATCTTCTTCTTCTTCTATTTTCGTTTTGTTTTCTTGTTCTTCTTTTTCATCATCGTGTTCTTCTTCTTCTTCTTCTTCTTCTTCTTCTTCTTCTTCTTCTTCTTCTTCTTCCTTTCTTTCTTTTCTTCATCTTCTTGTTCTTGTTTTTTATTGTTTTGTTGTTATTGTTGTTCTTCTTCTTTCTTTCTTCTTTATTTTCTTGTTCTTGTTTTTTTTTTTTTTATTGTTTTTGTTGTCATCTTGTTCTTATTTTTCTTCTTCTTCTTCGTTTTCTTCATCTTTTATCTGTTTGTTCTTCTTCTTCAACATCCTCTTCTTCTTTATCTCTTTCTTTTTTTATTCTTCTTCATTTTCTTTATCTTCTTCTTCTTCTTCTTCTTCTTCTTCTTCTTCTTCTTCTTCTTCTATCTTCGTTTTTTTCTTCTTGTTCTTCTTGTTCATCATCTTGTTCTTATTTTTCTTCTTCATTTTCTAGTTTTTTATTGTTGTGTTGTTATTGTTGTTGTTTTTCTTTCTTTCTTTCCTTCTTTTTCCTTCTTCTTTATTTTCGTGTTCTTGTTTTGTTTATTGTTTTTGTTGTTATTGTTCGTCTTCTCCTTCGACTTCTTCTTCTTCTTTTCTTTCTTTTTTTCTTCTTCTTCATGTTTTTGTTTTTTATTGTTGTTGTTGTTGTTGTTGTAGTTCTTCTTCTTCTTCTTCTTCTTCTTCTTCTTCTTCTTCTTCTTCTTCTTCTTCTTCTTCTTCTTCTTCTTCTTTTATCTTTTCGTTCTTCTTCTTCAACATCTTCTTCTTCTTCTTTTTTCTTAATTTTCTTGTTCTTGTATTTTATGGTTTTTGTTGTTGTTGTTGTTCTTCTTCGTCTTCTTCTTCGTTTTCTTCTATTTTCGTCTTCTTGTTCTTCTTCTTCATCATCTTGTTCTTATTCTTCTTCTTCTTCTTCGTTTTCTTCATCTTCTTCTTCTTTTATCTTTTTGTTCTTCTTCTTCAACATCTTGTTGTTGTTGTTGTTCTTCTTCTTCTTTATTTCTTTCTTTTTTTCTTCTTCTTCATTTTCTTTATCTTCTTCTTCTATCTTCGTCTTTTTCTTCTTGTACTTCTTCTTCATCATCTTGTTCTTATTTTTCTTCTCCATTTTCTTGTTTTTTATTGTTTTGTTGTTATTGTTGTTGTTGTTGTTTTTGTTCTTCTTTCTTTCTTTCTTTCTTTTCTTCTTCTTCTTGTTTTTTTTTATTGTTGTTGCTAATGTTGGTATTGTTGTTGTTGCTCTTCTTCTTCTTCGTCTTCTTCCTCATCTTTTTCTTCTGCGTTCGTCCCGAATGTTGTTTTAGAAACAATTGCGTTGAGCTGCGATATTTGCACCTTTCGATTGACACATCCGAATTCTACCCCCCCCCCCCCCCCAAATCAGTTCTCATGCCCAAGCTTTCTGCAATGTCCTCTGTCCTTGGTCGTGGGCGATCCCAGCTCCTCCTCCCAGAGACCACGCCTGCCATCACTGGTCTGTTCAAGCCACTGTAACGTTTGATTTGGCCAGCGTATTTCAGTTTACGAGAGATTGTGAGTTTATGAGCCCGTTTTCTTTTCGATGTTCAGACAAAAATGATTCATAAGGAAAATTGTGAAGATTATAGAAAAGCTGGTTATCCAACTTTGTAGAAAACTTTGTAGAAAAGTTGATTACCCAACTTTGTACCCCTAAAAAAAGTTGATTATCCAACTTTGTAGAAAAGTTGATCATCCAACTTTGCAGAAAAGTTGGTCATCCAACTTTGTACAAAAGTTGTTTACCCAACTTTGTAGAGAAGTGGATTAATCGGGCGAGAATAAAGAAGAAGATTGTATTAGTGTCATATTTTAATCCATCCACCAATTGACAGCTCATGTTAACATTTTATTTACACATGGGTTTATTTCAGTCAAAGACATAACCCATATACATACAATCGCAACCTATTTTAACATATCTGTACAGACTATATGCCACCTGAATAATAAATAATGATAATTTCAAAGGACAACCAGTATAATAAGCATTCCCCTAAGTGTGCAACGATACATCTACCTTAGCTAATTTTGCTTGTTTGTTTGTTTGTTTGTTTGTTTTCGTTTGCTCCCTTTGAACTCAAGCGTAGTTCAAACACATGCTACAACTTCTAGTGCACATGACTGATTTTTTAAATTATAACTACCGTGTCAAAGGTGAGTGTCAATGATTATTGCACAGTGTCCATGTGATTATAGTGTCAATGATTATTGCACAGTGTCCATGTGTTTATAGTGTCTGCATTGTTTATGTTGTTGTTGTCTAAGATTAGCTTCATAAGTCATGTTCATTCATCCATTCAGTAGCATGTCCTTTGCAGAACCTCGCTCCCATAACAACCTTCCGGAAAACATCTCAATCATAAGCAAGATGTCGCGCATCCGTTACACCCACCTGGAGATCATCCGCCACATCCTACACCAATCTTCTTTTTGGCCTTCCTCTTCTTCTCTTCCCAGGTATATACCCCTCCATTATTGTTCTCTCCAAACTTTCATGACGTTTCGAGTGACTAAAATATTTTAATTTTCTTGGTTTTATCATCTTTAATAGCCAACCTTCTTCAATATTGAGTATGGATGCATTTGTTCTTTTCTTTATCCAAGATATTCTTAGAACTTACGTCATGTAGGAATGAGATAATGTATGAGAGTAGAGAGATAAGAAAATACAGAATGTAGGCTGGTCTGTGTGCCCAGTTCTTGACATTTTGAAAATAAAGTATGTTCGTTCAGTGGCCATATTTAATGAATGCATTTCAAAATTAGGATAATGAAGAAGAGAACTTTGCTTTGGCTAAACATCTATTCTACTTAAGGCTGTTTTGGCTGTGTTTTGGCAAGTTTGGAAACCAACGTCTGCTTCCAAATGGCCCGTAGTTGTGTTTCTAACGCGGTATGCGAGATTACGAACTGTATTCGTAACCTCATGACCATATATCCTGCTCAGTTATGAGTACATCCACGAAAACAAGATTTGGAATTCATTAGAGGTTGCCTCAACCCCAAGCGCACCCGCTGGCGAAGTTGATAGCGAACTGCGCTGGTAATGTCACGTTCGAACGCAGGACATGCGCCTGGGCTCATCGCTTATCAAATGAGGGAAAAGTCACCTATTCCTCCTTGCTCTCAGGCCTACACAATGTGATGGCGCTATCGACCTGTAGCAGTAAACTACTTTGGGACAAATAGATTGATGCCGTCACCGCGGAGTTATAAAAATAATCCTGTCTCAATCAGGGTTTGAACTCGGATAATGGGCTTGGCAGGCAAGCGCACCAACGACTATGCCACCATCTCATCTCATCATGTTCCTCTTGTACCTTGCGGTGTCGAGGTGAAGTATAAACAGCGGGATAGTGCCCGCCCATGGGCTTCATGTATCGATATTCCCATGGATTATGTTATTCCCTGCGTCCAACGTTTACGTGGTCGGCCTCTTCCTCTGCTTCCCTCTGGTCTGTACATCATTGCTTGTTGTGGTATACTGTTAGTTGGTAGCCTACTTGCGTGGCCACCTCGGCTTTTCAATTTTGTGTAATCATTAAATCTTTACATAGCGAGTAGGTTTTATAATCATTAAATTTGTCAACAGCAAGTTAGATTGTATAATCATTAAATCGTTTAACAGCAAGTAAGATTGTATAATCTCCAAATCTTTAAATAGCAAGTTAGATTGTATAATCACTAAATCTTTAAACAGCAATTTAGACTGTATAATCATTAAATCGTTTAACAGCAAGTAAGATTTATAATAGCTAAATCATGAAACAGCAAGTAAAATTGTATGATCATTACTTTGTTTAACAGCAAGTCAGATTGTATAAATCTCTAAATCTTGAAATAGCAAATAAGATTGTATAATCTTTAAATTTGTCGACAGCAAATACAATTGTATAATCATTAATTCGTTTATCAGATAGTAAGATTGTCTAATCTCTAAATCTTGAAATAGAAAGTAAGATTGTACGAGGGTAAGTTAATAAGTAAGTCACAAATGGCTGTAGCAAAATAACTAAATATGATGACAACTTGAAACAATTTATTTCACAACATAATTTCCACCAAAATTGATGCACTTATCCCATCGTTTTATCAGTCCTCCCAAACCGGCTGCATAGAACTGCGTGCTTTGTTTTCATTTACCGGCTATTCCACAGAACTCTGTGACTTACTTATTGACTCGCCCTCGTAACTTTTTCTACCCAGCTATGCACCGCTTTACGGGACACACATTTGTCAGCATAAACACTGAAGACACACCTTGGCGGGAGACATTTTGCGAATGACACCGAAGTTTAATGTAAAGTGAAAACGTGGTTTAGAAAACAGAGCATGCAGTTCTATGCAGCCGGTTTGGGAGGACTGATAAAACGATGGGATAAGTGCATCAATGTTGGTGGAAATTATGTTGAAAAATAAAGGCACAATGTATGTATAAAAATAAACTCGTTTCAAGTTGTTGTCATATTTAGTTATTTTTCTACAGCCATTTGTGACTTACTTATTAACTTGCCCTCGTATAATCTTTAAATTTGTCAACAGCGAATAAAACTGTACAATCATTAAATCGTTTAACAGCTAGTAAGACTGTATAATCATTCAATCTTTCAACAGAAAATATGACTATAAACCTTAAATCTTTTAACAACAGGTTTACTTATAATAATAATGTGTACTTACTATGTAGTCAATATGAAGTCCATGTAAAGTGGCCGGCGGTGATTTTCCCTTCTGACCATCATTTGTTTGTCGTAAATTATGTTGGGGTATCATCTCTCCGTTATAAGTCCAACATGCATCCATTATCAATCAAACTTCCGTGCTTGTAGTATCCGAGACTAAATGTCTATTACTTTTGCCTTTCTTTAATGTGGTCAGTATTGCAATGATCATCGTTGTTTTGTACTTCTTTACTTTGGTTGGTAATTCATCGGCCGCCTTTTCTTTTGAGAATCGGTAATTTTGTCAGTATTTTGTTTTGCGAAAGATTTGTTCGAACTGCCACGATCTGGCATACTAAGCTTCGGGAAAGAGGAGCTAGAAAAGCATCTGATGAAAGTGTACTCAGCTGACTAGAGAAAAGTCCCGCTCGGTGAGATGAAAGTCCCGCTTGGCGAGATGGAAAGTCCCGCTTGGCGAGATGGAAAGTCCCGCTTGGCGAGATGGAAAGTCCCGCTCGGTGGAATGGAAGGTCCCGCTCGGTGAGATGAAAGTCCCGCTTGGCGAGATGGAAAGTCCCGCTTGGTGAGATGGAAAGTCCCGCTTGGTGAGATGGAAAGTCCCGCTTTGTGAGAAGAAAGGTCCCGCTCGGTAAGATGAAAAACTCACTAGGTGGAATGGAAGATCCCGCTCGGAGAGATGAAAGGTCCCATTCGGTTAGATGAAAGGTTCCTTCCGGTGAGATGGAAGGTCCAGCTCGGTGAGATAGAAAGTTCAATTAGGTAAGATGGAAGGTCTGACGTGACCACAGAAACCGATGGTGAAGGACAACCCACAATGGAGTGAACATCAGAATAAAGAAATGTCGTCGAAGGTGCCACCATCGCAGCCGAGCGGTAACGACAGTCACTGACGGTAGATGGTAGAGGAAGACGCTATGAGGAGGTCACTTTCCGCAGCAGAAATAAGGGCGAAGGGAGGATGGATACAGCCCGCAAAAACAATATAAATGGCCTGGAGGAGGAGCTGGTTTTTCTAGGGTGTCTGAAGAAATTCGACTCCTTCACTATGAACGGTGTGTGAAGAAAGGCAACAAGACGGAAAGGGTGTTAGCGGATACAGAGGCAGCAACACAGTCCAATCAGTTGGTGGACAGAGGCTGGCCTTCGCCTGGTCAGGACACATGGTGCCAAGGAAGTGAATCACGATGCTTAGGGTGCATCATGTTCACCTTCCTGAGAACAGGATGGTTGTCGGGTAGGCACACTAAACGGCGTAATTGTGAGATGATTGCAATCAGCAGTGAACACATGCCTTGAAGCTGGCGTACAGAATTCGGATGCACAAGAGGAGAAAGACATCTGGTAGTCATGAGGCCGAAAAGTTCATCGAAGGGGAACTTTTTATGATAATCATTTAGCTCTTGTTATCCACAGTGGAGTTTATACTACTTTAATGGCTGCCTTTACTTTCGAAGAAACATGTCTGGGAGCAATTTTATAAGACTGGGTTGAATGAAAAAAGAGAGCGCTGTAATGTTGTATAGAACCCTTTCTGCTGTATGGCAGTGAATCATGGAAATTTATTGAGCAAATTAGGGAAAGCTTGGAAGCAACGGAGATCTGGTTCCTGAGACGAAAACTGCGAATACCTTGTACTGTCAGACTAACTACCAACTATTGCCGTGGAGAGGCTAAAGAAACTAGAATAGTATATACAACTATTAAATTTTTTTTAAAGAGAGAGAGAGAGAGAGAGAGAGAGAGAGAGAGAGAGAGAGAGAGAGAGAGAGAGAGAGAGAGAGAGAGAGAGAGAGAGAGCATTCTCTGGTCATGTCAAGAGAAGCGGAGCATTGGAGAATATTGTGACAAATGGAAAGATCAATGGGGAAAACAGGCAGAGGCCGACTAAGAAAAATGATCCTGGATGAACTGAGACAGTGACATGGAGGAATATCATTAGCAGAGCTGATCCACATCACCAAGGATTGAGATCTGCAGAAAGACACGAACGTTTGCACCAGCTGGCAAGGCAGATGATGATGATGATGATGATGTCTTAACCCCAGAGTGTGTTTGAGGCAGAGATCCTTATTACTAGATCACCCGTTGTCTCTGTGGGATTAAGACTTTAAGACATTGAAACTAATTTTTGCACAGATTGATTATTCTGGGCAATTGGCTGGAGTATCCCATTGAGTTCTCTTGTAGAGGGATGGTCTTCGATGTTTATTTAGTCTTCTTGTTTTCCTATTGGTTCAATGATGTCGTTTGGGGTGGTAGATTCTCTTCAGTTAAGTCGCCGTAAACTAGAGATTTTCTTCAGTTAAGTTGCCATAAACTTGAGATCTTCCTCAGGTATGTCGCCGTAAACTTGAGATTTTCTTCAGTTAAGTCGCAGTAAACTTGAGATTTTTTTCAGGTAAGTCGCCGTAAACTAGATATTTTCTTCAGTTCAAGTCGCCTTAAACTTGAGATTTTCCTTAGTTATGTCGACGTAAATTGAGATTTTCTTAGATAAGAAGATCTTGTGACAATCATCAGGATCTTGTTGATTATAAGAAGAACCTTCTTCACGAGGTCTGAACATGGTCATTCTGGTGACTTGTAGAATGTGTACAAGCGATCCATGAGGTTCAGAAATATCAGTTGAGAATCTGCATGAAGGACAATTTGTGGACTCTGGAGGGCAATCTTTGGACTTTGAAGAACAATCTGTGGACTTTCTGCAAGTCTATGCCTGAATATCATCACTTCTATTTATGGCATCTCGGAACCTTTTGGCTTTTAAAATTGAACAAAGAAAACTTGGATTTAACAATCATGATTAACATTCAACGCATTCATAGCAATAATTGTTTTAGTTTATGTTACTTATTGTAGAATCTTAAACTAATTTAGTATTAGTCAAAAATGTATTAAACTTATGAAGCTATGAAGGGTGTAATCATTAGCTGGGTCAGAACTAAGGCAAACGAAATAAAGGACTAGGAATGACGAAACAAATTTGCTGAATTAAAACTAAGATAAATGATAAACGCCTGGAAGACAAGGCAACATAGAAAATTACTCAATGCATTCAAAATATGATGTCATGTGTAGGTTTGTCATAATCTACAATAGAATAGCTCATTAAAGAGAGTTCTTGGAAACAACATCCTATGCAGAAAGTAATTGCCCGGACACGATAATGCATAGCTTATGTGGAGATCATTGGAAGACAAACACCAATAGAGAGAGGCAGGACAAGAAAGGTACATAGCCAGACCAAGGGCTCAGCTAGTTCAGAGAGAGATTGTTACTAATTTGGTTCTTCTGATACAGATAGAGATTCTTACTAATTTGGCCCAGCTTGCTGAGAGAGAGAGAGAGAGAGAGAGAGAGAGAGAGAGAGAGAGGGGGTGGGGGGGAGAGGGAGGGGTGGTGGGTTCATACTAATATGGCTGAGCTAGTACAGAGAGAAATTCATACTAATATGGCTGAGCTAGTACAGAGAGAAATTCATACTAAAATGGTTGAGCTAGTTCAGAGAGAAATGTATACTAATATGACTGAGCTAGACAGAGAGAAGTTCATACTAATATGGCTCAGCTTGTTCAGACAGAAATTCATACTAATATGACTGAGCTAGTTCAGAGACAGAGAGAGATTCATACTAATATGGTT
The DNA here is from genome assembly GCA_963921405.1 of Cepaea hortensis. NCBI lineage: Eukaryota > Metazoa > Mollusca > Gastropoda > Stylommatophora > Helicidae > Cepaea > Cepaea hortensis. The sequence continues at coordinate 17,416,052 of OY992886.1, read as the reverse complement.
GAGCTAATTCAGGGAGAAATTCATACTCATAGGGCTGAGCTAGTACACAGAGAAATTCATACTAATATGACTGAGCTAATTCAGAGAGAGAGAGAGAGAGAGAGAGAGAGAGAGAGAGAGAGAGAGAGAGAGAGAGAGAGAGAGAGAGAGAGAGAGAGAGAGATTCACACTAATTTTGCCGAGCTAGTAGAAAAGAGGAAGACCACATCATAGATCGATTCAAAGTGTGTTACATAATATTACGCATGACAGCGACAAAGGCAGGACATTTGGCTTATGACAGAAACAGTTTTGAAAGATGTTATGGGGACGAAATCTTCTACAGACAAGCTTATGGATGATGATGATTAGCTTATTCAGTATGTGATAATTTATGCCTATCGTTGTTAGTGTCTTAAATGACAGAATTAACTCGTTCAGCATGAAGCAACTCATTTAGTCATTTAGTCATTTAGTCGTTGGATCAACATCACGGCACACGATTTTACCTAAGTGCACCGTTTTCCTCCTAACTCAAACCTGAGTCTGGAGAAATTCAGCTCAATGCACGAACTCCGTTGCATCGGCGAGGATCCTGAAATACTTTGGGTAGATTTTTAACTCGAAATTTTGCCCGGGCAGCGCCGTTAGGCTACTCTTTTTCGATTTCCAACTGCCAAGGGATTTTTTACATGCGCAACAATACACACGGGCGTCCGATCTCACTACCCAGAGACCAGGGGCAATTTTATTACTAGAAGTCCAGGTGGATTTTTTAAATAAATCCCGGTCCCCACCGGGGCCTGAACCCGGGACCTCCAGCACTCGAGGCGGACACCATACCTCGAGACCACTCAGCCCCCCCCCCCCCAATGAAGCAACTCACAATGCGTTAATGAGCAACTCCAAAAGTTATTCGCTTTTCTTAACTCCTCGTCGGGGGCTGCGTGGTCTCAAGGTATGGTGTCCGCCTCGAATGCTAGAGGTCACGGGTTCAAGCCCAGGTAAAGGCCGGTATTTTTTTCACGTGGACTTCTAGTAATAAAATTTCCCCTGGTCTCTGGGTAGTGAGATCGGACGCCCGTGTGTATTGTTGCGCACGTAATAAATCCCTTGGCAGTTGGAAATCGAAAAATAGTAGCCTAACGGCGCTGCCCGGGCAAAATTTCGAGTTAAACATCTACCCAAAGTATTTAAGGATCCTCGCCGGTGCTGCGGAGTTCGTGCACTCAGCTGAGTTTCTCCAGACTCAGGTTTGAGTTAGGAGGAGAACGGAGCACGTATGGGTTAAACCGTGAGCCTTGATGTTGATCCATCGACTAAAACTAAAACTATCTTAACTCCTCTTACTCCTATTCATACTTTAACTTACTATAAGCTAAATGAGACTAATTCATTATTTATTTATTATTTTTTGTTTTAATTTTACAGAATTTAAATTATAATTTTAAGAAAATGTGATACGTACCAGCAATGTTCTGCTGCACAACCAACCACACAGTACTCAGCTGACAATTGTGGTGTTTGTCCATCAGGTATAATGATGACCATTCATTTCATCCAGTGAGTCTTGGGAGTTTTGAGCCGGGAGTTTTGAGCCATGAGTTTTAAGATGGTTGGTAAGACCTATTTTGGCTCGAAATGTTCTTTAACAATGTGGACAAAGAATGTTTGACGTTTCAGGAGGAGGATCTCCTGCTGTGATTTTTTCACAGTCCTTCCAGTCCTTTTTGCTTCGCAAGTGATTACACCCTTGCGTAATGATGTACGCCATAAGTTTCGGTCTTTAGCAGCAGTCTCCCATGTTTTGTGATGAATTCCAAAAGCTTTGTGCGATATCTTCGGTGTCTTTAAAGCGTTTCATCTGGCCGCCTTAGGAGCGTTTACCACAACGCAGATCACTGTAACAAATTCGTTTGGGGAGCATGTGATCAGGCATGCGAGTCAAGTGACCAGCCCAGCGAATCTGATTCTTCATTAGTAGAGTGTGGATGCTCGGCATGGACGCTATTTCTAAGACGTCAGTGTCTGGGATCTTGTCTTGCCATTTGAACTTCAGTAGCTTCCTAAGACAGACTGTGTGGAAGTAGTTTAATTTCCTAGGGTGTCGCTGATAAGCAAGTTTCACAAGCATATAGCAGTGTGACAATACCACATGAATGGATGGCAAACTGGTGTCACATGATCAGCTCCACGTGATCAACTATGATGTCATCATTTCAATGTATGAACACTGGCGCTCATATTTGACACGCTGATCAAGTTACAACCGATTCAGTGCCGAAGGATAGTATATCGCCAGATGTAATCTCCCATTTGGACAGATGGACGATGTATCGCCGTTCTAGTGTATCGTGTTATTTATTTTGTTTCGTGTTATTTTCCGTAATTACAGTGCTCAGTGAACGGAAATGTACATTATACTTGTTCATGTGTGTGCCGTGCTTGGTGTTAACTCATGTTTTGTTTGGCTTTGAATCAGATAGTTGTGTTTTTGTTTGTTTTTCCGATGAATAGATTACATGCTTTGATAGTTGAACCAAACGTAAAGTTGTCGTGTACATACCACATGTTTAATAAAACCAAAGACAGCAGATACTAATGAATGTAGCCTCAGATTTGGTAAAATGGCAGTTAATGGGGTGCAGACGTGTCCTACATATTTGGAACCCAATAGTCATGTTTTCAAATCCCTATTCAGACGGGGATTTTTATTTAAGTATTAACCTGCTCTGTCCGATCAACTCAGCCAAACATGACCGCCAGGAAATGCTCTTAAATTTCCGGTGCAGTAATGACGGAGTAGAGGGTTCATCCTCTACACCGGTCAGTTGGATGTAAACGTTGACATCTCGTTCAGAAAGCAATGGCAAACGTCTTCTTCTTCTTCTTCTTCTTCAGCATTCCGAGCCATTGAGGTTCTTTGCTGCAGATACAAGCCGTCTCCATTCGTCTCTCTGGTTGACCTTCTCTTGCCAGTCGTTGATTCCAAGTGCTTGTAGGTCTGTATATATATTATCTCTCCACCGTCTTCTTGGTCTACCTCGGGGTCTACGGTCATTTATTTCTTGAGTGTAGCGAGTTTTGTTTCCCTATTATCTTCCCTTCTTTCTATATGCCCCAGCTATTGCAGCCTATTAGCCTTCATGATACCAATGATTAGCGGGGACTTAAACAGATCATAAATGTTTTTGTTGCTTCTTCTTTTCCACTCTCCACTTTGTGTATCCCTAATGGGCAATGGCAAACTACTGAACGTAAAATTGCCGAGAACGTCAACCTGGGGTTAATCGCAACACCCTGCAAAGGAGATGCACCAAGTAAAGGCAGTTTGAGTGATACAGACCAAATCACTCGATGATTGGTCTATATAAATAAGGGGTGAGCACCGTATACCAAATAGGCATCCAGGTGTGGAAAAGTGTCCTTTAGTTTAGTGTTTATTTTAGCCGATTTGAAGTCGGTCAACCTCTCTTTCTCTATCTCTCTTTTCTGCTCTGGCTTACCTCCTCTATCTTTCTCTCCCTCTTGCTCTCTCTCCCTTCCTCCTCTCAATTGTTCTCTCCCTTTCTCTCGCTCTCTCTCTCTCTCTTTCTGTCTCTCTCTCTTTCTATCTCCTTTTTTCTATTTTTCTCCCCCTTGCTCTTTTTTCACTCCCTTTTCTCTAACCTTTTTTTCTCTTTCACTCTTTCCCACTCTGGCTCTCTCCCGCCATCTCCTCCCTTTCTCTCCCTCACCCATGCTCCCGCTCCCTCTATCCCCCCCCCCCCCTTGTCGCGCTCTCTATCCCTCTCAACTCTCTCTCCCTCTCAACTCTCTCTACGTCTTTTGATCTCTATTCCTCCTCTCTCTCTCTCTCTCTCTCTCTCTCTCTCTCTCTCTCTCTCTCTCTCTCTCTCTCTCTTGATTCAAGCACATCAAGTATAAATAAATATCGCTCATGAGTTACCAGGGCACATCAGGAAGCCAGAAAAGGTCACACTGTGACCTATCATGCGTGTCGTAAGAGACGACTAAAATTGATTGGCATGAGATTGGCTACGTCATACCGTAGCAACCTGAGGGACACCATCCAACCAACCTGGAATACGTCTGGTGTTTGTCCATCAAGAGTGATGATGACCTTTCATCCAGTGGGGTTGAAAGTATGGAGCCGTGAGTTCTAAGATGGCTGATAAGGCCTATTTTGGCTAGAAATGTTCTTTGACAATGTTGGCAAAGAATGCTTGACATACCTGGAGGAAGATCTCCTGCAGTGGTTCTTTTTTTTCCCCAGTGGTTCTTTTTTTCCAGCCTTTTTTCAAAGCTCTTGCAGTGATAGATGAAGAATGGATGAAGAATGACTTGCGCGATGAATTGGATTAAAGTGAGGAAGAGTTGTGCAATTCGTCAATACGTCTACTAAGGTCTTGGCATGGGTTGGTATAGGGCCTATTGCCCGTCTTACATTCGGCCCTTCCAATCACTCATCATTCTTTCGTCAGTGCATAGTGCATTCACATAGGAAAAAAACATTGTCAAATGAATGTTGTAAGCATAAACAATGCATGTTACCATGTTATGAGACAAATCCCCCACCCACACATCTCCTATCCATCCGCGTGTCCCCCACACACACACATCCATCACCCAACCACACACATACCCACAGGCACATACATGACCCGATCCATCCACACATCCCCCAACCAACACATCCCAAACACATCCCCACATACATCATCTCCCTACCCACACACACACATCTCCCACCCACCACATATCCCCTCACCACACATTCCCCACCCACCCACACACCCAGGCACACATGCATGCAAGCACCCATCCATACTCACCCACACGCACACATCTTCCACCCATCCCATAACCTACCAACACTCACTCTCCCACATATCCCCAACACCCACCCACACACCCCCAAACACTCAGCCAAACACACATACCCCAACCACATTTCCAACACCCTCACACACACATATTCCCGCCAATTCACATATCCTGCACTTACCCACACACAAAACCCAAATCCACCCACACATCCCCCTTGCACACATATCACCCACCACACAATCTCCCCCACACACACCTCCCGCACCCACACGTCCCCTCCCTCCCCAACCTACACACACTCACCCTCCCACACATCCTCCATCCACCCACTCGCCAACCATCCCACCCCGATCTCCAAACCCCAATCACACATCCCTTAAATACACATCTCACCACCCATACACACACACACACACACACATATCTCCCCACCCATACACACATCCTCACCCATCAACACATTCTTCATCCAAAAACACACACCAACCACCCACACACACCCCACCCACACACATCCGCCTTCCCACCCATATACACACATCCCCCACCAATACACTCATCTCTCACACACATCCACCCACTCACGTACTCATCCATCAACCACTCCCACCTACACATCAATCACCCACCCATCAACACATGCATCTCTCATCTACCCTCCCACCCACACACACCCCAACCACCCAGCCAAACACACATCCCCCATCTTCACATAATCCTTCATCCACCCGCACATCCCACACCTCCCCCATCCCACACAACACCCCATCCATAAACGCATCCCCCCACACACACATCCCCCACATGCATTCCCCATACACATCCTCGCCCACACATCTCTCACCCATACACACAAATCTCCCCACTCACCTACACATCTCCCACCTACAAACATCCTCACCGGCCACACATACATCCTCCATTCACTCACATTTATCCCATCTACACTCACACACTCAGACCCACACAGACATATTCCACTCACAGACACACCCCCACACCCATCCCCCACACCCATCCGCAACCCACACACATCTCCCACACACCCATTCACCCACCCAAATACACATTCCCTACCCACACCCCCAACCAACCAACACCCACACACTTCCAACCATCCTCCCAAATATCCCCACCCACACACACATACATCCCCACCGACCACACATCCCTTCACCCATCACGCATCAACCCACACACATCACCCACACACAACCCCTCCACACATACATTCCCCCCCCCACACACACACACACATCCCTCACATACACACCCACACACACATCCTCACATCTAGACACATACATGATGCCTCACATGATCACTGAAACTAATAAGAACAAACTCCCACACTTTACACACAGTTGAGACACTGACAATTGTCGTGAGCATTCTCGGAAAAATTGTAAGAAATGGAAAAAAAAATGGTACATATACAATTCAGCTCTCTCTCCCCCCCCCCCCCTCTCTCTCTCTCTCTCTCTCTCTCTCTCTCTCTCTCTCTCTCTCTCTCTCTCTCCCACTCTCTCTCTCTCTCTCTCCCACTCACTAACGCTCTCACCCACATTACAGTAATGTTATATTATACATGATAAAATCAAGTGGCATACATACAAAATGATAATGTGAAAGATGAAAATACACAAAAAATATGGAATGGCATGTTACAGGACATGCGTGCACTCAACTCTCTCTCTCTCTCTCTCTCTCTCTCTCTCTCTCTCTCTCTCTCTCTCTCTCTATTACACAGGCACACACACACACTCACATTCATTAACTCTCTCTCTCTCTCACTCATACTCCCAAACTCTCTCACCCACTCTACAGTGATGTACATGTGTTCATGTTATAAATTATAATATCAGTTGGCATTCAAAATGGTAATATGAACATGAGAATCCACACAATATATTGAATAGCATGTTACATGATATGCATGCGTTTAAATCTCTCTCTCACTCTCTCTCTCTTTCTCTCTCTCTCTCTCTCTGTCTCTCTCTGTCTCTCTCTCTCTCTCTTTCTCTTTCTCTGTCTCTCTCTCACTCTTCTCACCAACACACACCCATAGACACCCACAAACAATGCGCGCACACATACACACACCCACATTAACAAATCCATTCTTCCACTGTCTCTCTCTCGTTCGCTCGCTCACTCACTCTCTCTCTCTCTCTCTCTCTCTCTCTCTCTCTCTCTCTCGCAATTACTATTTCACCCATTAAGTCACTCTCTCCATCTTTCATTTACTTAATATCACACTCTCTTTAACTCTCACTCACACACAGACAGACACACACCCTCTCGCTATCAAATACACACTCCCTCGCATACACACGAAAGCATATACACACACACACACGAGCATATACACAATATACACACGCAAATACACACATAAACCCACACACACATACACACATCCACACCCATATTCACATACACACACACAAATACACACTCCCTCGCATACGCTGCATGCATGCACACTTACACACAAACATGCACATACATACACGAACATATATATATATATATATATACACACGCACATACATATAAACACACACATGTACGCACACATAAACACACATATAAACATACTTACACAGAAGCACACATACAAACACACATTTACACACACACATACACACACATACGCACATTCAGACGTGCACACACAAACACCCACATACACACATATAAACACACGCATACACATATATGGACACACGTACACACCCACCCATCCACCCATCCACCCACACACTTACTCACACATACACGCTGCCTCACATAATCTCACCCTCTCACTCACACTCATTTACTCTCTAAACCACACTAACTCACTCTCTTACTCGCACAGACAAGTACACAGACACACACACACTCACCCACTCTCTCTCTCTCTCTCTCCTCTCTCATTAACTTCTCATGCACTCTCTCACTGATCCACTGTCTCTCTCTTGCACACTCACTCGCTCTCACACTCACTCTCACACGCACATACACACATACTCACAAATTCTCCCCCTCACTCACTAACTCACTCTCCCTTAATCACTCACTCACCCGGCGGCTCTCTAACTCACACTCACTCACTTTCTCACACAGACAGGTATACACACAACACAGCCTCTCTCTCGCACACTAACTCATTCTCTCACTCAATCTCTCACACATACGTGTACACAGACATTCACTTACTCTTTCACTCTCGCAGGCACACGCGCATACATACTCTCTCACTTTCTCTGTCTCATACCCACTCTCTCACTCACACTCTTTCTCATTCACTCTCTCGCCCACTCTCTCACTCACACAGTGAAAAATGATAGTGAAAAAATGATACCAGCAGGTGACTTATGGAGGCATATAGTCGGTATGAAGTAAGTATTGAAAGAGTTTTCGGTTGAATGTGTAGGGACTCATTGGCGTTTTCAGATCTGGTGGAACGCTTTTCCACAAGTGAGCACCAGAATACGCGAAATATGTTTTGTATCAGTCCAATCTAGGCTTTGGAAGACAGGCAGGCAGGCAGGCAGACAGACACACACTCATGCACATGCATAAACACATAATACATACCTGCAAACATATTTACCTCATTTACACAAACTCTTAGTTTGCACCCATTCAATAACAGACAAATACACACTCCCTCGCATACACATATACAACTCACAATCACAAACTCACTAACACAAGTTTACTTATACATACATACTCTCTCTCTCTCTCTCTCTCTCTCTCTCTCTCTCTCTCTCTCTCTCTCTCTCTCTCTCTCTCGTCCATATATCCTCATTCATACATACAGCAAGGCACACACACATACACTCCTTTCCATCCACACCACAAAAAAATAAAATATTCCCAAGCCGGGAATCGAACCTCGGCCGTCACGGTGAGAGCGCAGAATCCTAGTCACTAGACCACTTGGGACTTAAAAATTATATTTTTGGTTCAGCCAGGGGAATGAATCCAGGACCTCTCGCGTGTGAGGCGAGCGTGATAACCACTAGACTACTGAACCGAAGAAGAAGAAGAAGAAGAAGAAGAAGAAGAAGAAGAAGAAGAAGAAGAAGAAGAAGAAGAAGAAGGAAGAAGAAAAAAGAAGAAGAAGAAGAAGAAGAAGAAGAAGAAGAAGAAATAAATATATATATATCCAGACTCCTGGGCCTCTTTCAGACAAGACGGTGACATGCAGCCACCATACCGGCCCCTTGCTGAGGACAAAGCCTCATTCAGCCTGGATCCGTCTGTCCTGTCTTCTGGTCACACGAATCAGGGTAAACTGAATCTAAATAACGGACATGGTACTTACCTTGGTCATTGCTACGGGTTAACCCATTGACAGGCTCCTGTTGTGTATTATTCACTGAACCATTGTATGGTTTAAACACCTGTGTCTCATTTTCCTTCTGTTCTGAGTTTTCCATACTTCCCTGGACAGCCAAGGTCGTTTTATGTTGTTGGTTTTGGTGAGTTCCTCTTTCACACTGTGGAACTGTTTGGTCTTGACCTGCTGTCAATATTTTCATAAACAGTCTTTTATTTAAGGGCTATGTTTGTTTCACTGTGTCATGAATAATATCAACAAACAAACATTACTATTTAGGGGTCAATATTGCGATATACAATAATAATGAAAGCACAGAAGAAACGGAAGCTACGAGCTGCTTCGTCCCAACAGTGTGTTACCAATGACAAACATGAATAGTCTTAGAAACACAGAGGCATAACATCACATTATGTGTGATGAGAGGCATGAGAAACGGAGCTGGAAAAACAAGAAGAGATAGATAGGCAAATGAGAAAATAAGAACAAGTGTAGGGATCATACAGATTACTGACTTTATAGAACACCAAAGAATTAAATGGTTCGGACATTTAGTTAGAATTTAACAAGATCAACCAGCGACGTGAATGGTCACTGCTAAGAAGAAAAGCGTTAGCAGACTACCTTCACTACAGATATCTAGAAAATCATATTTCGTCAATTCATAGAGAATCAGAGAAATGGATCCACGACTGGTGATCGTGTGAGATGACGAATCATGACCCCCACGTTTATAAGCATGGTGCATGATGATGATACTATCAAATAACTATTTTGGTATAAATAAAGCATAAGGACAGACCACAGGGCAAAGATTTTGTTGACCTTTTACCACATGCGCAGTAAATGATGGGTATAAACAATCTTAACAGATAAACTGCAAACATTCACTAACTGATACCAGCACAAAATAGAAGGGATAAAATAGTATGACAGAATCACCAATCCGGAGCTCAGGGAAAGAACTAGACAAATATCAGTGAACCAAGAGAAAAGTCACTTGCCCTGTAAATGACACTCATCGATAAAACCTGAGAGTAGTTTAACTACAAAGGTCTTTGTATGGAACCTACAGGGCAAACGAGTAACGGGAAGACCTAAACACACATAAATGAAGAGAAGTAAAGACACACAAGAAAAATGGAGGTCATTATCACCGAATGGATAAGAATGTGTGTTCTAAAACATCCGGTATACTGATGTCCAGGTAAGGGGTTCAACCCCTACAAGGACAGTTGGACTAACATGATGACTTCTCGTCCTTGACTTGGGGACGTGAATTACAAGTTCCTCTTAAGTCGGAGTGGGTTCGCCTGAAGGCGAGGGACACTGGTAACAGGAAAGCTAATCCACACGGAAACTCCATTTCAATGCTACTAGAAGTAGTTTGTGTGGACTACACTTGAGTTCAAAGCGAGCAAGCGCCAAAAAATGAATAATATGGGGAGGACATTGACGGAACTGCATGGAATAGCTGAGAATAAGAGAGTTTGAAATGAGATAGTTGAGGACCTATGCTCCACAGAGTGGATATAGGGCAAAAGAAAACAGAATGAAACGATCCGATTCATACCTGGATTACGGCTGTTACTGTGTCGGTTGCCAGATTGAAATCCCAGCCCATGGATTCCATTTGCCCTCATCTTCATCTGGAGAAACTGACAATCTGGCCGGTTTCTACTATGTTCCTCGTAGATACTGTCGCCAGGTTTCCAGGAGCGAAGGCCAAGTCCACATTGAAAGCAGCGGACACAGTCAGCATAACCTGATTAATATACCATAAAAAGTAAGCACATGGTTTTTTTTACATCACTTTCTACAGATCCATATTTGTATACATCAATCGGCATTCTCTACAGACCCATATTTTTATAGACCAATCGGCATACGAGGGATGATGTGGTCTTTACGACACCGAACATCTTTACTTTCTAAGACACCCCCTGGTGCCCACTGTAAGCCGGGACCACCAGGAAAGGTCATTCCAGGTATTTTTTTTTAAATCTGCTTCTATGCGAATTCCAATGCCTGACGACCGGGTTGGCAGTCCAGTGTTCTAGCCGCGGTGCCACCGTAACTAACAGTCTATTATACTAACCGGTTATTTATATAAAGTAATATAAATATGTAGTGATAATGCATTCCGAAAGACATTGTTTTCCCGTTCATTACCATAAGTCCGTTTTACCCGCCGTGCTATCCGATCGTAGCTTGACATTCTAGTTCACCATCAAAATTGTTACATCGCCATTTCTTTGATTACCTATAGTCAAGCGGTACTTGATCATAGCTAAAGGACTGCATCATCATCACCACCACCACCATCACCACTACCACCACCATCAATACAAATGGTGTGTTCCAATAATCTGACAACTCAACCATCAATATCAATTGCACCCTCCTTATCCTCAAAACATCACCATCAATACATCTTGCATCTTTCAATATTCTTACAACATCAGCATCAAAACAACTTGTACATTCCAACATTACCACATCACCATCAATACAACTATATCTTTCAATATTCTCACATTACCAACAATACATTTTTATCTTCCAATACTCTCACAACATAAAAGTATACAATATATATCTTCCAATACTCTCATTCGCCATCGGCACAAACCGCCCCTTCCAATATCCTCACCTGCAAAGAAGAATCCAGCATCGGCAAGATCCGCTGCTGTATGCACATGGTTAAAGGGATTTGGGTAACTGCCCAATCTTTTCATGTAAGGAACATACACCGGGTGGGCGGGAGGCCCTATCACTGTGTAAACTGGTCCGGAAACTACCTGCCTGGCTGCAGCATCAGCTTCCGCTTCCTGTTCATCCTGGATGGACGGTCTGTTTATGGTGGTGTGTCCATGATTCAAGACATCATCTGGAGTCAGCTCTGTTTAAGTTAAAGTTATGCCAAAATGGTGAATGCTGCAAACTTCCTGGTTTTACATTCATTCCATAAAAGGAGTGAAGCTATGTGGGTGATCTTGGGTAAGCACAAGGGACATCGGGGGTGTTTGTCAGATACATCCTAGCTTTGCTAACAATTGCTGACAGGCTCAAGATGCAGCAGGCTAAGTTCTCCAAGGAACAATCCCTGCATGAAGCCATGGATATGGATAAGGATCATAGGCTGGTTTGAGGAAAATCACAGATGGCTCAGGCAGAGGACACAATCTGAGAAGTGTATATGCTTGAAAACATTGGGGAAGTTGAGCCAGAATGCCAAAGGAAATATCTGACATGTGCAGGGTCATTATCATATCGGACGAGGAGTGCAGGAATTGGCTAGCAGGCAGCGCTGAATGAGAGGTGCAACCATTGATTTATGACTGATTTTTTTTTTTTTTTTTGCTGAGTCTGCACCGCTGTGCAGATGATGCACGATAAGGAAGATGCGGTAAGATGTATGGTACGGAAGAACAGATGTACCATCATTGCCCGAAGATAATGGTGCAGCAGAGAGTAACCAAAATATATGTCCGATTCTCAGTACTCCGATGAAAAGCCAGACGGACACAATCAAGTTGCAACTGGTACCATTAGTTGTTGGATTCTTCGTTGGTTGTTGAAGATCACAAAAGAGCGTAAATGGGAATGTCCTGAGTGGGATGACGTTGCTTCTAGACTCAGTTCAACTTAACTCAACTCAACTCCATGAAGATAGCAATTCACTTTGGGTTTACACCGCTAGTCACAAAGACAATAATCACAGAACAGTTGATTCATGCTGCGGTAATCTCTTTCTGAGAAAAACCAAAGTATAGTGAAACTTTACAAACACCCTGTATATCCTACTTAAGAATGAATCAATGCATGAATGAATGAATGGGAAAATATATTAGGGAAAAAGTTAGTTGTTTATCCTTTACAGGTCGTCGCAGTCAACACCAGCATTTTTTGATGTTGTTGCTCTTGGCAAGTTTATGTTCAGTATTTTGCCATTGCTTTCTCAACGACTGGCACATATGCCATTTCGTTAAAAGAAAAAAACTCAACGCAAGGCGATTTGCTGCCAAATTGCCCGCAGCTGTGTTTCGAACGCGGGTATGCGGAGTTACGAACTGCGTGTGTAACTCCTTCGCCACAGGAGCCCGCATATTAGGAACATGAATAACAATAATATAACAATTTAAACAATAAATCTCACTTATGAATTAATGCGGGAAATGTATTAGGAAAGTGAATTCAAAATAATATAACAATTTAAACAATATATCTCACGTCTGAATGATTATTAGAAAACGGAATACAAATAATATAACGTCTTAGAAAAGTAATAATAAATACTAAACACGCCAAATATTTTTGGTGTTTCGGTTATAACATCCCTCTCCAAGAACAGCACAACCATGACAAATACGAACGTTTTGTATACATTATAACACAAAATATATGAACGTTCAACACAATTAAACGAAAAGACACAACAAGGACAAACATATGTAGGGTACATACCTTACAAGGACCCCAGGTCAGGTAACAGATATCACAGACCAAGTAAATATTATATCTCACTCATAAACGAATGGGGACAATATGTTAAGAAAAGAAATAAAAATAATATAACAATGTAAACAATATATCTCACTCACTCATGAATGTGGAAAATATATTAAGAAAAGAAATAAAAATAATATTACAATATAAACAATATATCTCATTTATGAACGAATGGGTACAATATAATAATAACTGATTCAGTGTCAACAGATAATATATCGTCATATATGACCTCCCATTTGGACAGAAGGATGATATATCGCAATATTAAGGTCATCGTGTTATGTGTTTTGTTCCGTGGTATAAATCGCAATTTTAATGCTAATTTAATGGAAATGTGCATTACATGGTCTTTGCAAGGTCTCACTACACTTTGCATGTAGAACAGCTGTTTGCTGGAGAGTATGTTTTCCATTTGCAAAATTTTAAACATACTCTCCAACAAACAACTGTTCTACATACAGAGTGTATGGAATAAACGAAAACAAGCATGGGTTACTGCATTGAAACCTTGCTTCTCTAACTAACTTTCGCAGTCGACGAGTCCAGGCTTCTGTAACAACTCCATTAGGCTCAAAATTGAAAGCCAATTACTAAACTCTCTGGGATGCATTCATCCAGCAGAAATCAATACTATTGTTGATGCCACGGTATATCTATACTCTGGCAGCTGAACTGTACTTAAACTTTTGTAGCCTAAGAGCGCCTTTCTAAACAGGTATAAACCAACATTTCCGTTTCCCTCCTGTCAAGAAGGAGCTGTGTTAATTGTATTTTGCGTGTTTTATTTCGTTGTTTATCTGTTTGTGTTGTCCTGTCCTTGACAAAGGTTCTTAGAACAGAAACGTCGGGTAATCCTTTGTGTTCAATATCACTTATTTTTTATTCTATTACTCCATTATTATATATTTATTTATTGTTTCTAATTTTGGATGTTTTCACCTGCGTATGGAGTCCTTTGTAAGCTATGTACATTGTGTCTGTGTTTAGTATATCTTCTTTTCGCAGCAGCTAAATATACCTAATTGTTTGCATTTCATACATGCAGAATAGTGCGACATTACAAACAACCTGTAATACTTGTTTATTTGATTGTGTACCATGTTTAGTCCAAACCTATTTTTTCTTTGGCACTGAATCAGTTAAGAAAATAAATATCAAATAATATAACAATGTAAACAATATCTTTCATTTATGAGTAAAGGGCAAATATATCTGGAAAAGGAATAAAAACAAAAGTAATAATAAATATGTTAAAACATGCCAAACAATTACAACGTTTTGGACATAACAAATTTTGTCAAGAACAATACAAACATGACTGATCACTATTAGTGTAATTATGTTCCAAGTCAAAGACGAGATTCTCAATGTTTTAAATTATACATACAA
Organism: Cepaea hortensis; assembly: GCA_963921405.1. Lineage (NCBI taxonomy): Eukaryota > Metazoa > Mollusca > Gastropoda > Stylommatophora > Helicidae > Cepaea > Cepaea hortensis. The sequence goes on along the minus strand of OY992886.1, from coordinate 17,401,003 downwards.
ATTTGAATGCATGACCTATAGCATCAAGTGCCATGTCAGCTGGCATTGGCGATCATGCTTCTCCACATCTGGCGATCCTCAAGGAATTTTCAGCATTATCCTATAAAACCACATTTCCAAATCCTCCAGGGATTGCTTTTATACTAATTGTCCACGATTTGCAGCCGTATGCTGGAACTGGTTCTATATAACATGCAAGAATTGGTTCTCTGTAACATGCAAGCACTGGCTCTCCAAATTGTTTTTTTCTTTTTCTTCTAACATATGTGTGTTTTTTTTGTGTGGCTCTAACAAGACACATACATGTAACATGCAAGAACTGGTTCTCTAACTGTTTTTGTTCTAACAAGAGACATACATGTAACATGCAAGAACTGGTTCTATAACTGTTTTTTTTTTCTAACAAGACACATACATGTAACATGCAAGAACTGGTTCTATAACTGTTTTTGTTCTAACAGGACACATACATGTAACATGCAAGAACTGGTTCTATAACTGTTTTTGTTCTAACAGGACACATACATGTAACATGCAAGAACTGGTTCTATAACTGTTTTTGTTCTAACAAGACACATACATGTAACATGCAAGAACTGGTTCTCTAACTGTTTTTGTTCTAACAGGACACATACATGTAACATGCAAGAACTGGTCCTCTAACTGTTTTTGTTCTAACAGGACACATACATGTAACATGCAAGAACTGGTTCTCTAACTGTTTTTGTTCTAACAGGACACATACATGTAACATGCAAGAACTGGTTCTCTAACTGTTTTTGTTCTAACAAGACACATACATGTAACATGCAAGAACTGGTTCTATAACTGTTTTTGTTCTAACAAGAGACATATATGTAACATGCAAGAACTGGTTCTCTAACTGTTTTTGTTCTAACAAGACACATACATGTAACATGCAAGAACTGGTTCTATAACTGTTTTTGTTCTAACAAGAGACATACATGTAACATGCAAGAACTGGTTCTATAACTGTTTTTGTTCTAACAGGACACATACATGTAACATGCAAGAACTGGTTCTATAACTGTTTTTGTTCTAACAAGACACATACATGTAACATGCAAGAACTAGTTCTATAACTGTTTTTGTTCTAACAAGACACATACATGTAACATGCAAGAACTGGTTCTCTAACTGTTTTTGTTCTAACAAGACACATACATGTAACATGCAAGAACTGGTTCTATAACTGTTTTTGTTCTAACAAGACACATACATGTAACATGCAAGAACTGGTTCTCTAACTGTTTTTGTTCTAACAAGACACATACATGTAACATGCAAGAACTGGTTCTCTAACTGTTTTTGTTCTAACAAGACACATACATGTAACATGCAAGAACTGGTTCTATAACTGTTTTTGTTCTAACAGGACACATACATGTAACATGCAAGAACTGGTTCTATAACTGTTTTTGTTCTAACAAGACACATACATGTAACATGCAAGAACTGGTTCTATAACTGTTTTTGTTCTAACAAGACACATACATGTAACATGCAAGAACTGGTTCTATAACTGTTTTTGTCAATTCACAATGTACCTTTCATGGCCGAAGTATTTAAACTGTGTCTATTGTCCACGCCAGAGTGTGTCCATAAGTCCAGCTCCACGTCTTCAGTGCCATTGTGTGTCGTCTTCTTGAAAGACATGACCAACCCTCCAGAAGAGCCAGGGCATGTGTCGGCGGTGTAGAACAGGGCTTTCCTGATGTGGCCAGTGTTTCCAGTAACTGTAAGCAAAGTGGAAATGTAGTGCATTTCATTGCGCTTAACTGGACATCTATTGAAAATGTTTTTAAAAAAATGACCATGAGGTATTGAGTGCTCCAGGTAATGCAATCATTGTCATATGCCAAGCTAATAAATGTGGGCGGTCATGTTTCGCCAGAGTCGTGGATCAGCTCTGTATTCTCGTCTTGACCACGCCACATGGTCAAGCCATCCAGATATTTAATTATCTACCTTCTACTTATTCTTTTCCCGTCAATATTGCCAGTTGTCACCAAGTTCTCTAGTTTATTTCTTCTTATAATGATGACTGTCTACATCTAATTTCTCTAATCAGTTTACGGTTCACATTTGCTTCTTGTGGGACTTGCTCATTAGTTTTTCTGTCTGTTTTCCAGACAATTTTGAGAACAAATGTCTTAGAAGAATTCTAAACTTCCACCAGACAGATTTCAGAACCAATACACAAATAAGACAAGAGACTAAGAAAGATATTGTATCCGATTTTATAAGAAAACGCCGTTGGAACTACATCGGCCATGTACTCAGAATGGACACGACAAGACTCCCCTACCAAGCCCTCATATGGTCACTGGTAGGGAAAAGAAAACGAGGAAGACCAAGAGAGACCCTGCATAGAACCATCATCAGAGAAGGCTCATTCAACGGCCAAGTGAACATCCAGGATCTACAACAGGTAGCAGCGAGCCGCCAGACATGGAGAACCATGACTTCTGCCCTATGCGCCGACTTAGGCTCAAGAGGAAAGACTAATTAACTAACTAACTAACTTTCCAGCTTGTCTGCTCATTGTTCACTCATGATAACCATAAGGAAAAGAGGTGAACAGCATATGAATTATTTCAATAGAAGAGACGGAACAGAGAAATTAGCTTCGTGTGGGCAGCTACTGGACAAGGCAGGAAGAGGAAGACAGAAATTTATGTGTAGAAACTTAAATAGCTCTGGAATTGTTTTGCTTTGCTTGTTTTTGTTTGCTCGCTTTAAACTCAAGCGTAGTCCACACCTGTGCTACTATTCTAGTTCACTGGATTGACTTTTGCGTGTGGATTAGCTTTCCTTATTACCAGTGTCCCTCGCCTTCAGGCGAACCCACTCCAACTTCTGAGATACTTTTACAAGTCAAGGACGAGAAGTCAATATTTTAGTCCAACTGAAGGTTGAACCCACTACCTCGTCATCAGCACACCAGAAATTTAAGAGCCAGCGGTCTCACCCATTCGGCCACGCTGACCTCTAAGAAAATGGTTAAAGACCAGAGGGTGAGGTGATGCTGACCAAATCATCCCTAGAGCACCGACTGGTCTATACAAGTATGGGTCTAGCACCATATACCCTCGAACCTTATGGGACTTGGAGGACATGCTGAGAACTGTAATGTGTATTGAATGTCCTGTTGCCGTAAGGGACTTGGAGGACATACTGAGAACTGTGGTATGTATTGAATGTCCTGTAGCCTGGGAGGTCATGTTTTGAACTGTGATGTGTATTGGAAATATCATGTTGCTATCTGAGAATGTACGAGGAAGAACAGAAATGCAATGCTACTTCTTCATGTGAAAGTATAAATTCAACTATAGTACAAATTCAACTATCAGGAGATAGAATATGCAGATAACCTGGTATTTATTTCAGTTTTATTCAACCCATGACATTATGTGTTGCTCGATAACAGCAGTTCTACAAGCCTATTTTTATGTATAACTGTCACTTTCAGAATCTGATAAAAAATAAAGTGCTATCTGTCACCGCGATAACACAGTCGCGAACAGACACGATCTGGTATAAATTAAAATGCTATCTGTCACCTTTCCAGCGCGTGATTACAGCCTTTTGTGTCATGGCGTCACATGAGAAGTAAAAAAAAAAACAAGAACTAGTATATCAACAACAACAACAACACAGGCAGAGGGGGAGACCAATGGAGAGCGAGGGAGAGAGAGATGTAGAGAGTGATGGAGAGAGAGATGGAGAGAGATGGGGAGGGAGATACAGTGAAACAGTGAGTGAGAGAAAATGCGAGAAACAGAGAGTGAGAGACAGCGGGAGAAACTGCGAGAGGCAGAGAGTGGGAGATAGAGAGAAAGTGCAAACGACAAAGAGAGGGCGATATACAGAGGGCGGGAGATAGCTATAGAGAGTGGAAGCGAGGGCTTAGAGCAGGCGAGACGGTGCAGGCAAGCGAGGTTCAGACAGGAAGAGCCAGAGGAGAGAGACAGAGGGGGACAGAGAGGAATATGAAAGCGTTTAAATAAAGACCTACAATAATAAAAGAAATACGCAATATCAAACAATGACATGGGGAGATAATCATGGTGGAATGAATAAGGGCACTCGTTCTTAAACATCCGGTGTGCTGATGCCGAGGTAACGGATTCAACCCCTAGACCAGTCAGTCGGACTAAAATATTGACTTCTCGTCTGTGATTTGGGAACGTAAATTACAAGTACCTCTGAAGTCGGAGTGAGGTCACCTGATGGCGCGGGAGACTGATAATAATGGAAGCTAATCCACACGCGCCGGTCTCTCTGGCTGAGGGGTTACAACACTTTCTCCGTAATCCCGTTTATCACGCAGAGTCTCGTAGTGGGCGAGAACTGGGAGCGGTTCGACCCCCGCTGGTGACTTGCGGGATACTGAGCCGGCCGCACAGAACGCAATGGCAAACTACTGAGCGTAATCTTGCCAAGAAATCAACATACAGCTGAAAGATGCTGCTGTTGACAGCGATGTCCTGTAAAGGATATGCAAAAAAAAAAAAAAAAAAAAAACCACACGCAAAAATCAGCACAGTGCACTATGAATAGTAGAAAGTGTATGAACTACGTGTAATTTTAAACAAGCAAACAAACAAACAAGCAAACAAACAAACAATCAAAAAAAAAATGATCTTGTTTACTTACTTTGTGTGTGACTGTTAATCTTGACAATGACAGGTTTCAACTCTTGGCCATTCTTCTCCATCGTCAGTGCGTACTTGACCAAAGCATGTTCTCCGTAGGAAAAGACTTTCTCCATTCCATGAGGATGACTGATCACAAACACCCTTTTCGTTAGATTGCCTCTGATCTTCTGGGGCAACCTAGCTACAAGAGCCTTAACTTCATTTTCTGTATTCTTGACAAACTCGACCATAGACAGATCAGATATTTTGCATTTCAGAAACGATGTGACATCGCCTAGTAGTGAGCTATGTGTAATAGCCACTCCTTTTGCTCGTACAATTTCATTGCCGTTGGGATTATCATAGAAAAATTCTACCTCAGTGTTCTCTGCTTCGAAATCGTCATAAATAAGATGGCGGTTGGTCTTAATGTAAATGAAAGCTTTATTCTTCTTAAAGCCTGTTAGATATCGTCTGATGGTGTTAAATTTTCTGGATGGTTCCATGGGAGCTGGGTCTTCACTATCATCTTTCACAAAAGCCATTCCAGAGCCATAGCGGGGGTGGGGCTTAGGTTGTTCATCATAGCGTGGTCTGTCTCTGCTTGTTGTCTTAATTGTTAATTTTACTACCAGTTTTGCTAGAAGTTGAACTAACTGAAGCATTTCATGGCATCTGACGTTTGATGGGATGTTATCCAGCTGCAGCTGCCACATCGGATGGTTGCCATAATGGCCGGGGTTTTTCTGGCACGTCTCTCGGGGATCTAGGTGGTTTGGAAGCGTCGGCTGCGCCTCGGCATCGAAGACTTTCGGGTCCACTGAAAGCAGGTAAGAAAGCACAGACGTGTATACAATCGATATATAGTGACGCAGAATAATGAACTAAATTTGATTGAATGTGCAAAGATGGTTGTTGTAGTTCTTGTTGCTGTTGATGTTGTAGTCACTGAAGTTGTTATTGCTGTTGTAGTTATTGCTGTTGTAGTTATTGCTGTTGTAGTTATTGCTGTTGTTGATGTTGATGTTGTAGTCACTGCTATTGTTGCTGTTGTAGTTATTGCTGTTGTAGTTATTGCTGTTGTAGTTACTGACGCTGTTGTTGCTATTTGCGCTGTTGTTACTGTTGTAGTTATTGATGCTGTTGTTTCAGTTACTGATGTTATTATAGTTTTTTTTATATTGTTGTTGCTGCTGTAGTTATTGATGTTGTTATTGCTGTTGTTATTCTTGTTGTTATTGTTGTTTTTATTGTTGATGTTCTTTTTGCTGTTTTTTATTTTTTTTTATGCTGTCTTTGTCGCTGTTGTTATTGTTGATGTTGTTATTGCCGTTATTGTTGACGTTGTTGTACTTTTCGCTATTGATTTTGTTACTGTTGCTGTTGTTACTGCTGCTGTTGTAGTTATTGTTGTTGCTGCTGTTGATATCAATGACGTTGCTGTTGATTTTGTTGTTGTTCTTGTTTATGTTGCTGTAAATGCTGTTGTTATTGTTCATGTTGCTGTCCTTGCTGTTGTTATTGTTTATTTTGTTGTCATTGTTGTTGTTATTGTTTATTTTGTTGTCCTTGCTGTTGTTATTGTTCATGTTGTTGTTCTTGATGTTCTTATTGTTCATTTTTCTGCCCTTGCTGTTGTTATTGTTTGTTTTGTTGTCCTTGCTGTTATTATTGTTCATGTTGTTGTTCTTGATGTTGTTACTGTTCATCTGTTTTTCCGAGTTGATGTCCATGTTCAGATGTTGTTATTATAACTGATATTGTTGTTGTTGTTTTTGTTACTCTTGGTGTTATTTTTCATGTTGTTGATCTTCTTCCTGGTGTTGTTATTCTTTCTGTTATTGTTCATCTTGTCTTTTTCGTTGCTGTTGGTGTTCAATAGTTGTTGCTGCTGCTATTACTGTTGTTTTTATTGTTGCTTTTATTTTGCAATCATGAACCGAACGACGTAGCCCGGAATCGAACCCACAACCAACCAACCACCCACCCAATCAACCAACCACCCAACGAACCAACCACCCAACGAACCAACCACCCAATGAACCAGCCAGCCAATCAACCAGAAACCCAATCAATCACCCAACGAACCAACCACCCAATGAACCACCCAACCAACCAACCACCCAACCAACCAACCACCCAATCAACCAACCATCCAATCAACCAGCCATCCAATCAACCAGCCACCCAACAAACCAACCACCCAATCAACCAGCCACCCAATCAACCAGCCAACCAAAAACCAACTACCCAAAAACCAACCACCAAATCAACCAACCACCCAATAAACCAACCACCCAATAAACCAACCACCCAATCATTCAATCAACCAAACAACCAACCAATTATCTACAGCTTTATTTTGCTACGATAGGCTAGAATGCGAAGTTTTTCTTCGGGGAAACCAGGGTTCGAATCCTGGGCAAGGTGTAGATTTTTTTTCTCTCTCAGGGGCAAAAAGAAAACCCCAACCTGCTCAGTTCGAGGCGACTGCACTAGCCAGACACTCTAAGTACTCAGGCTCAAGGGACTCCCCCCCCCCACCCCACCCACCCACATTTTCCGTCCTATACCGCAAGGTACTACAGACAGCAGTTGACAGTAAATTACCAATACTTACTTAGCAACTGCATTACAGCAACTTCCACGATAGGATCTGTCTGCTCCGAGCTTCCAGGAAAAGCACATGCTGTTCAAGACAATTTTGAGATAAATAATACTCAGCCTAGAATACAAGTGCTCAGTTTCCCTAACATATCAAAGAACATACATGGTGTTATTTTTCTTAAGCCTAATTATTGTTGTGTCTTTCTTTGGTTAAAGTGAATAACCATCATCATCATGTAATAGAATCTTTGCAGAACATAGTTTCATCATCATCATCATCATCATCATCATCATCATCATTATGTGTCGTGTCGATAAGCGTGAGCGGTTATGTTTCGCCATCTCACATGATCACCAGAGTCTTATCACGACCCTTCAAAAAGTTTCTCGATCCCTTTGCTATATCCTCGCCTTACGCGCCCTCATGTCAAAGGTATCTGCAATATCCTGTGGCCATCTTCTTCTGGTCGATCCCTGCCTCCTTTTCCAGAAACTACGCTTCCGTCACTGTTCTTTCCCAGTCAGGGTGATGCCCATTGTAGCCAAAGATTGTCAGTTTCCGGTGCTACTGTCCAACAGACTGTTTTCTTCAGTGCGCATATCTTCAGGCCTTACCCTAGTGCGAGGAAATGCAACCTAAAGACTAAATGTCACGGCAGGTCAGACTAGACCCTAAGCTGTGGTCAGTAACTGGTCTGGGATCCGACAGGCGGACAGGACAGTTAGAGCATTGCTTTGCTGATCCGACAGCTTCTGCAGCTGGTCTTGTTCCAGACATATTGGTGTTACCTTTCCTCTGGAGTAAGCTAAGCAGACCGAGAGAGGGATCATGCTGCATGGGCAACACATGATCTCTAAACTCAGCCCAGGCTTTGTGCTGTGGAGAGGTCTAACTCCATTTTACAAACTATTGTCTGTCAAGACGACAAGGTGCCAGTCATATCTTGAGAAATGCCAGCACTCCTCTGTACCTTGGTCCAAGACACTCAAAGAGCTCTCCGTTATATTTAAGCCCCAAAACCAGCTTTACTTCTTTCGTTATTACGAAATGGTTCGTAATGCAACTAACATTTATAAAACAGTGTATCGGGGGTGTGGTGTTGACCTCTGACTCCAGTAGTACAATAAAATAAAGGACACTTTAACTCTCACTGAGGCACATTGGATATTTATTAGGTTAGTCAGGTGCTTAATGTTCACAGGATCGCGTCAGTCAATCCCAGAATTTCTGTTATATCCTGATTTCTTGGGAAGTTTACTTTCAGTAGTGTGCCATTGCATTCTGAACGACCGACACTCAAGCCATTATATGAAAACCAGCGGAAGGCGGTCCGATCCTAAATCGCCCGCAACTGTGTTTTGAACCACGGTATGCGGGATTACGAATTGCGTTCGTAACCCCTTTACCACAGCGCGGGCTATTGGTTAAGTAAGTAGGTAAAAGACACTATTTCACTCCTTCAAATGCACTAGGTAAGTAAATAACACTTTAACACGCCTGGATCCTATAAGGTATATGGTGCTAGTCCAGTATTTTTATAGACCAATCGTCACTAGAAGTGTGGTGTGGTCAGAATCATCCTGGTGGCTTTTACGTACTTATCTGACATGTACAGGTAGCCACTGCAGATTCGAACTCATGGCCTCTGACCGGGTCGATAGGGGAACGTCTAACCACTGCGCTACCACGCCTGCTATTTATGATGATAAGCGAATTAAAGGACCCTTTTAAACGCCTGAAGCGAATAAGGTATATGGTGATAAGCCCATATTTGTTATAGACTGTCACCGCCTCACGTATATATATCTAGTAAAGGGCTGCAATTCCAGCCCAAGGGAAACCATTGAGTCGAGCAGGACCCAAGTAAGCTAGAACCTGCTAGATAGGTGGTCACCAAGTCCATGATTCCGTGGACACCGATGTGGCCCGCCTAATGCGGGGTCCACGAGGAACTCGGACAGAGTTACCGCCCGTGTCGGGTTAGGACGCGCGGAGACGGGCAGAGGACGAATGGACTTGAGAGAGGCAACAGGGCCTGCCTTTGAGGGACTCTATAGATATCAATAGATATATAGACATAGGCTAGATAGTTTGCTAGACTGTTAAATGATACTTATGTGTGTGATGTTTCCTATTTGACAGATGTAATATAGCGCGGGTCTGTTTACCCACTGCGCCAACGCATACTGTATATGAGAATACAATAAATCTTCGATCTCATAACCACCAGATTTATTGTTGCCTGTATGAACCCAAGTTTAGTTATCTAGATACGAGCAAGACTATGACAGGCTTTTTGGGGGCTAGTTTTCCGGTTTTGGCATAGAATGTTTTCTTAAAAACCTGTTAAATGCCATGTAAAAGTAATTATTTAAGCATATCACATTGATTTTTGATAACACATTGATTTGTTAAATCAAAGAAATTGTTAACGTTGTAAATTTACATAGAACTAGTAGCTATCTAGCGATAAAATAGAAGTAATCTGAGTCCCTCGGCAATGTCTCACCATTGCCTCCACAGCGCCTCTTTATTTTGATTCTGTAAAGATTTTTTTTTACATGTTACTATTTTGACATTTTTTTTTTTTTTTGTGACAGTCACTAATGTTTTCTCGCTCCACGAGCAGATTGTTCCGCAACAAGTGCCGCGTCCAACCGATGAAACCTTTCCAACAATAACGAGAGTGCACGATAACATCGAGGAGCTTCAAAATTCAGAGCTAAGTTTCACCTCATACTCATTGTACTTCTAAGCTGTACTTCTCATGTTTCATCAATGTATTATTTTGTATCATATTGATTTCGTTGCATATTCATGAACTTTTCACCAACATAACCTTGCATTTTGATTTACACATTAATAAGTAAGGGAGTTAACCAAATTTTCAACTACACTACATTTTTTCTAAGGGATTTAATTTTAGGAATATTACAAACAAGTGAAACACAAAATGTCTACCTTAGATAAATGCATTGAGCAAGGAATAAAGTTAGGTTATAAAGAAGAGAAATTGTCAGAATGGGCACAGAAAACACACGCAGAAAACATTGCCCGTGAAGAAAGAGCGATAGAACGAGAGGAAAGGAAACTTCAAATCGAAGCCGAGGAAAAGAAATTGCAGATGCAAGCAGATGAAAAGAAATTGCAAATCGAAGCCGATGAAAAGAAACTGCAGTTGCAGATGCAAGCAGATGAAAAGAAATTGCAAATCGAAGCCGATGAAAAGAAACTGCAGTTGCAGATGCAAGCAGATGAAAAGAAACTGCAGATGCAGATGCAAGCAGAGGAAAAGAAAATGCAGATGCAGGCTCAGGAAAAACAGCTGGAGCTCGAGGCGGCGGCCAAACAGGCCCAATTGAATGCCGAAACACAAATAAAATTAAAACAGATGGAAATGGAGTCCAACGCCGAAATATCAATAAATAAGTTAAAGAGCAAAGAAGAGGAACAAAAATATAATAAATATAAAGGTCTCGTTAAGGCTTTCTGTTCTGGAGATTCCATCTCCGCTTATTTAGAAAATTTTGAGTGTCTCATGTCTCATCATAAAATCAGTAAATCAGATTGGGCATTTATTCTAATGAGGAATTTGGCTCTTGAACCACTGAAAGTAATAGAAACAATACCACAGGAAATGCGAAAAGACTATGAGTACCTAAAACAACGCATTCTCCAACATTTTTCTTTAGACACTGCAGGTTACCAACAACAATTTGCCAAATTATCTCCACAACCAAACCAAACCTTCATAGATTATGTCAGTACAGTCCAAGACATATGCACAAAATGGATTAACTCGGCTAAAACCAACAATAGCCATGATAAACTTAAGGAACTAATTATAATAGATAAAATAGTTAGCACCATTCCTACACCTTTTGCCAAGTTCTTAAAACAAATGGATTGTAAGAGCATTCAGGAAATCGAGGCGAAAGGAAATGCATTTTTTACAGCAAACAGGGATATTTTTCAACATAATATAAGTCACAATGATACAGCAGCTGCAGTAGTGAACACCAAATACTCCAAACAATCACAGAGCAGATTTAAACCGCGATCCAATGTCGGTAAAGTAGTAAGGTGCCAATATTGCAGTGCTCATCACGACATTTACGGTATGTGTGACAAATCACCCGCCTACCCGGAACACCTCAAAAAGATGGTAGAGAAGCAAACAGCTAAACGCCTGGCTTACCACAAAGTAGTTAAATGTTATTTCTGCAATAGCTGGGGTCACTATAATAAAGATTGTCAAGGCCGAAAGTTATTGAAACAGGCCAATGCTGCATTAGTAGAAACGTCGACTGACGAAGAGCTTGAGTCACTAAATGAATGTGAAAATCAACACGACAAGGAGAGCGAGCTTGGGAATGCTGTACACGTCATAAACACCATAACAGACAGTACATGCAACACCTGTACAAAGTTCCAACTGGACACAACACTACATTGTGGTCACATTATCCCAATTGCAAACGAAATAGCTAACGCTGCCTTATCATCTACAGGCAAGCTAGTTTTTTATACAGGGTTTGTTAACAATAAGAAAGGAACGTTAATTCGTGATTCCGGCGCAACTCTCTGTGGGGTGAGGAGAACATTGATAGACGCTAAAGACTACACAGACAAACATGTGACGTGTCGCACATTTTCAGGTACAATAGAAAAATACCCCCTTGCTTTGGTCGAAATTCAAACACCATTCATATCGGGGCAAGTATTGTGTGCTATCCTTGAAAATCCCGTCGCGGATATTATACTTGGTAATTTACCCAACATACATCCATGCTCTGAAACAGAGATCAAAAGATGGGAGCAAAAACACGGCATCCACCACAGAAATAGCGACACAAAAGAGAAACACCATTCTTGCTTGTCTCAAACTGCCAAAATACCAAGGGAGACAACCACTGAGGTAATTCAGGAAGAATTTACCGAGGTGTACAATGCAGGGGCGGTCGAATCAAGAAACGATACGACCGAATTAAAACCTCGAATTGAGGATGCGACCAAACTACCAAATACCGAACCTGTAAATGTGCAACTAGACACACAACACACAAACGCAATAACACGACAGACAACCCACAAAACCAACACCGACCAACTACAGGAATCATTAGAAATAGTAGCGCCAAACTCAACTAACATCAATTTTGGAAATGAACAGAAAAACGACCCTACACTAGCACCATACTTTAATTTAGTAGGCCTTAAGCCAAAATTAACAAAGAACGCATCGTGGACATTTAGGCTACAGAACAACATCTTAACTAGATTTTACACAACAAACCAGGCCACGACACAGCAAATAGTACTACCACAAGCACACCGAGACAAAGTGCTAAAATTAGCCCATGACTCCCCTTTTGGAGGTCACATGGGATATGAAAAGACCAGGGCGAGAGTCCTCACCCAATTTTATTGGCCAAAGTTCTGCCAACATATAAAAACTTTCTGTAGAGCTTGTGATGTATGTCAAAGACTGGGGAAAAAGGGAAAAAAACCCTACAGCAGAAGTCCAATCAACGACAACTGCCTCGAGGCCTTTCCAAATCGTGGCAGTTGACCTAGTAGGTCCGTTGAATCACATATCGAATAAGGGGAATAGGTACATTTTTACTCTTGTAGATTTATGTACAAGGTGGCCCGAAATGTTGCCATTAAGATCTATCTCCTCTAAGGATGTGATGGACATATTACTAAATATTTTCTCCCGTTTTGGCTTCCCGGAGAAAATCATTTCTGATAGAGGTACCCAGTTCATATCTAATGCCACCCAATCAGTAACTAAGTTACTAGGCATCAAGCAGTGTTTCACCAGTCCCTATCGACCAGCCGCAAACGGTATCTGCGAAAAACTTAATGGGGACCTGAAACATATGCTATCTAAAGTGACAGCTGAAAATCCAGCCGATTGGGACATACTTCTCCCGACGGTGCTGTTCGCATACAGAGAAGTCCCTCAATCAAGTACAGGGTTCTCTCCCTTCGAATTGATGTATGGAGCGAACCCAAGAGGACCTCTCACCATTTATAAAGAGATCATCTCACAACCTGTAGATAGCCAACTTCCCATTTCCACCTATGATTTGGTCACTGATACCAGAGACAAAATCATACGTTCTTGTATATTGGCCAGAACATCACTACAGGAGAAAGGTTTTAAATACAGGCAGTACGCCAATAGAAGTGCAAAAACCATTGTCCTACATCCAGGTCAGGATATTTTACTCTTACTACCTGACAAAAGAGATTTACTGTCAACCTCCTGGCAGGGACCTTTTAAGATCATTAGAAGAATTTCAGAAGTAGATTACGAAATCTCTTTAAATGGAAAACTGAAAATATTCCATATAAATATGTTGAAACCATATTATGTTAGACAGGACAATGAGACAAATGAACTGACTCAACGAACTGGGGACGGACACGAAACGACAATTTCTCAACGTAATGACACCTCGACAAACGAAGCATCGTTAACGACACACTCTTACGACAACGAAAACGACGAAGACATATGGACATTACCGACAATCTGTGATATCGACATCGACGACAAATTTGACGACATATTGACAACGATTGATCTCGACGACGACGACAATGACATTGAAGACAATTTACAAACAGTGGCATCTGTGGTAAATCAGACAGACGTGGACAACACTGAAATCCCTGTACCAATCATGACTGACGACGGAAGTATAAATGACATCCATATCTCTGACACTTTGACACAACAACAGCGACAAGACATTTTAACTATCCTTGACGAATATAAATCTATCTTTTCTAACAAACCTGGACGCACTGATAAAATAACACATTCAATTGTACTGACAGATCTGAGACCGGTCAAATGTAGACCATATTCTATTCCTCTCCATTACAGATCTAATTTAGATAAAGAAATTTTAGACTTAGAGAAAAATGGCATTATTCAAAAATCGATGTCTCAATATTCGTCACCGATTGTTCTGGTGAAGAAAAAGGACCAGACAATTCGTTTGTGCATTGACTATCGAGTATTAAATACAAGAACAACAACGGATGCAGAGCCAATGAACAGCTGTGAAGATCTTATCTTAAATATGGCTCAATCATCCTTATTTTCTAAGACCGATTTAGCTAAAGGATATTGGCAAGTTCCATTACACCCTTCTTGTAGACATATAACAGCATTCGCAACACCTCTTGGCTTGTACGAATGGCTTTATCTTCCGTTTGGGCTCAAGAACGCACCGGCCACATTTGTAAGACTAACAAGATTGTTATTACACGGAATTAATGACGTAGTTGCTTATATTGATGATATATGCATCCATTCTTCTGACATGACTTCTCACTTACTCACCCTTAAACAAGTCTTCCACCAAATCTCTCTTTTTGGACTTACTATCAAACCTTCCAAGGTTGAAATAGGTTATACACAAATAGACTTCCTTGGACATAGAATTTCTGAAGGAAAATTGTTGACTGATGATAAAATTGTTTCCAAGATCCTTAAGCTAGAAGTACCTACCACAAAGAAGCAAGTTAGAAGTTTACTAGGTCTGATTAACTATTATTCTAAATTTATTCCACATTGGGCAGAATTAACCTCAGTCTTTTCTGATATGTTAACTAAAAATCATCCATCAAAAATTTGTAAAAGTACCAGCTTAGATGATGCAATGTGTAAATTGAAACTTATTTTTTCTAATCCACCAGTCTTACGATTACCCAACATTAATTTACCCTTTATTTTGACCACAGATGCGAGCGCTATCGCAATAGGAGGATGCTTGATGCAGGAAATGGATGGCATAAAACACCCAATTCTCTATGTAAGCCGCAAATTAAAGAAGGCTGAGACTCAGTATGCCACAGTTGAATTGGAGTGTCTGAGCCTAGTGTTTTGTATATTGAGATTATCAAAGTTCCTCTTAGGGAGTCACTTTGTGGTCCTCACTGACAGTTCGCCATTATTAGTCCTTAACCAGGGGTCGCCGAAAAACCATCGGCTACAAAGATGGTGTCTTCTACTTCAAGATTTCGACTTCGAAATCCGCCACATCAGAGGCACCGACAACATTGTGGCTGACCTTTTGTCACGACAAGTGAATGCGCCAGTAGAATGACTCTGATCACATCGACCATTAGCCATACTATAAACTGTGATACTTTTAGTCGGTTGCATATTACAGTGGAACTCTACACCTGCTAGAGTACTCTCAGTGATTAGTTGAATTACGACACCCAAAAACATGATACGTTACTTTAAGAACTATACCATCAAGTGCCTAAGCGCTAGAACGATTCCAGCAAGAAACAATAACTGTGGTTGTCTCAACCAATAAGATCAACCAACGAACTAACTCCGAATTCTGTACGAACTCGTTATATAAGACATTAAGAACATGCCATACTTGCTGTTACTACGTAACTTTACTAAGAGCCGAAACAGAATGACATCGACGACAACACTCAATAGAGATCCATACTAGCTTGACCATTCATGGCATACCACGCTAGCGACAGGAGTACTACGCGCACATCATCGTTGGATTTAAGTAATTAATTAGTTTAGGATTAAATATGTATTTCCATTATTGTTGTATATAAATTGTATTCACCTGTAATTTGTACATATTCGACATTAATATTACAGGCGGTACCATTCCTAAGCTAAAGAACCGTCCTATACAATTGTCTCTATTTAAATTGTAACCCATTTGTCATTCATCGTACAAGAAGTACGTATTTACTTAAAGGGCAAATATCGCCTAGCCCATTTTTTCTAAGGGCAATAACACTTACCTCAACTTTAATTATATATTTTAAACAAATACTATTTTTAATCAAAAGTGAGTGAATGACTGTGTGAATGGATTAAATGAGAGAATGATACACTTGGCGGACAAATTGTACGCAAACCGTATTCATTTTAATTTGTCTGCGTCTTTCATGTAAATTGTATGACTTGTCTAATGTGTGAATACATGTGTAGTACTTAGTTTAAGAGTGAGTTAATATACTTAGTTTAGCAGTTAGGATACATCTAAGCACCACTACTTGGAATGCCTTTTCATGTATTGCACACAGTGCAGTAGTTCATGATTGAGGTTATCCCAACTCGTGACGCTTGGAAATACGCCACACGTTCAGCATACACAGTACACAAACCTTAAAACTCAACACTATCAAGTTAAAATACAGTCACTTTATTAGAAACATCATCTTATTAGTTGAACACACTAACAAGCCAACAGGGACACTTGTAGTATGAGGGGGATAAAAACAACAAGGTAACTACATATTTAGCATTATATAACATACGGGAGTAAAAGTGTATAGAAATACACACTTAGATCAAGATTTGAAGGTGTACTTATTTAGCCAAGACTTCGGTCTTGTTAACCCTCTATTATATAGGGGTTATTTGTCTGGGTACCATTTTGGGTACTATGAGAAGGGCAAGTTGTAAATACAACTACTAAAATGCCATGGAACTTCGGTCTGATAAGCATAATTAAGCACACGAGAGACAGGAATCTCTGCACCAAATCAGACAAGTGTTGTATGGTAGAATACATGAGTTTTTAGTGCTAATGGGTAGGTTGCCAGGTTACTATCCACCAAACTACAACACCAACTGTAGGTGAGTCGGTGACAGAATTAGAACGGATCTAATTCCCTACAACAAATCAGGTCACGGGGGAGGGGGGATCCTGTCACCGCCTCACGTATATATATCTAGTAAAGGGCTGCAATTCCAGCCCAAGGGAAACCATTGAGTCGAGCAGGACCCAAGTAAGCTAGAACCTGCTAGATAGGTGGTCACCAAGTCCATGATTCCGTGGACACCGATGTGGCCCGCCTAATGCGGGGTCCACGAGGAACTCGGACAGAGTTACCGCCCGTGTCGGGTTAGGACGCGCGGAGACGGGCAGAGGACGAATGGACTTGAGAGAGGCAACAGGGCCTGCCTTTGAGGGACTCTATAGATATCAATAGATATATAGACATAGGCTAGATAGTTTGCTAGACTGTTAAATGATACTTATGTGTGTGATGTTTCCTATTTGACAGATGTGATATAGCGCGGGTCTGTTTACCCACTGCGCCAACGCATACTGTATATGAGAATACAATAAATCTTCGATCTCATAACCACCAGATTTATTGTTGCCTGTATGAACCCAAGTTTAGTTATCTAGATACGAGCAAGACTATGACATAGACTAATCGGTGCTGAGTGTGTGATTTGGTAAGTGTCACGCCGACCGCCATTATTTTCAAATGTTGTTTGTCCATCAAGAATGATGATGACCATTCATTTCATCCAGTAGGTTTGAAAGTATGGAGCCGTGAGTTCTAAGATGAAGTTGGATGAAGAATGACTTGCGCGATGAATTGGATTAAAATGAGGAAGAGTTGCGCAATTCTTCGACCTCACTCTCTCGCCTGAGTCCATCTGAGTCCAGTGGCAAAACAAGTCAAGACGACTGGAGACGAATACAGGTGCAGTGGATGACCAGGGCGCTTTACGTGCCTTGACGTGCTCATTACGTTCCACAACGCTTTGCAGATAAACGCCGTCTTGCCCGTTGAATGATTAGTGATTTCATCCGCGCAGTCTGCCGAATCCTGTCTTCGCATGCTGGGTAAGCATACCCTAGTTACCGCTTGGTTTAACACCAAATCGGCTACCCACGCCTGGTTTAGCCAGCCTCTCACAGCTGTTGCCCGGGGGGGGGGGGGGGGGGTGGCCGCTGTCGATTTTCGAATACGTGTCCTTAATGATGCTAATTTAGTAAATGGCACTTCTACACATCTTGGGCTGATATAGGCTAGACTTGGTTGGTTACGTGGTCAGTGTTAGCCGGCCGCCTTTTCTTACCAAAGCATGTCCATTTCCATTTATGACCGCTACCGCTTACACGGTACTGGTGGCAGATAATGCAACAGACCTACAACAATTTTTGGACATTGTTGAAACAGAAGCCAATGACCAAGTACTACAGGAGACAAAAGAAACTCGTAAATTGATTAGAGAAATTAGATGTAGTCAGTCAACATTTTTGGGACATGTTATGAGAAGAAATGGATTGGAGAACTTAGTGACAAATGGCAAGATCAAAGGGAACAGACCAAGGGGAAGACCGAGAAGTAAATACCTGGATGGCTTGGCCACATGGCATGGTCGGGACAGGAACACTGAGCTTATCCATGACTCTGGTGATCGAGTGAAATGACGAGTCATTACCCCCCACGCTTTCCGGCATGGCACATGATTGATTGATTGTAGTAACAGAGAGTGCAAGGAAAGGCATCTCCGTGAGTATCAAGAAAACAGTAACAATGGTGATATCAAAGAAAATGGTGACACCAAAATGTGACATATAAATAGAAGAGAAAATTCTTAACCAAGTGGATAATTTTAAATACCTAGGGGCATTTATAACATCA
Source organism: Cepaea hortensis (assembly GCA_963921405.1). NCBI lineage: Eukaryota > Metazoa > Mollusca > Gastropoda > Stylommatophora > Helicidae > Cepaea > Cepaea hortensis. The sequence goes on along the minus strand of OY992886.1, from coordinate 17,382,274 downwards.
GATGGAAGATGTACAACAGAGATTAGGAGCAGAATAGGGCAGGCAAAAGCCGCATTTCAGAAAATGAAGAGTATCTTAAGCAATTAGTCACTATCAATGAATGTAAGAGAGTGCTGAAATGCTATTTAGAACCAGTTTTGCTGTATGGCAGTGAATCTTGGAATGTAAATGAACAAATTAAGAAGAAATTAGAAGCAACAGAGATGTGGTTTTTTAGACGAATGTTGCGAATTCCTTGGACTGCCAGAGTAACTAACAACTATTGCCTCAAAGAGGCTAATGAAACTAGAACACTATACATACAACAGTAAGAAAGAGACAAACAGCTTTCCTTGGTCATATGATGAGAAAAGAGACATTGGAGAATATCGTGACAACTGGAATGATCGAGGGGAAGAGAGGCAGAGGCAGACCAAGAGAAATTATGATGGGTGATTTGAGACGGTGGCAAGGTGGAATATCATCAGCAGAGTTGATCCAGAACACCAAAAACCGAGATATGTGGAGAGCCATGAACGCCTACTCCAGCTGGCAAGGTACTATATGATGATGATGATGATGATGGATGATGATGATGATGACGATGATGATGATGATGATGATAATGATGATGATGACCGCTTGCAAGTTTACAAGTGCACGGGTCATTCGGAAACGTGAAACCTTTTAATTAATGCAAGGGGTGTAAATCGTGCTAACTAGAAACTTTCAATGTCTTACCTCCCATGCTTTCTGATGAGGGATTTGCCTGTAGCTGTGTATCTGCAGGAGCTTGTGCCTGTTCAGATTCCCCTGTTACAGTCTCATTTTGCTGTTGTGAATCGGAAGAAACTTGATGGCTCTGCTCAGATTCCCTAGTTACAGCCTGGTGTGTCTGCTGCCGTGTGCCTGTAGGATCTTGAACAATCTGCTCACATTCCCATGTCACAGTCCAATTGGTATTCATAGTTCCTTCTGCTGCAGCTTGTTCTAAGTGCTGTTCTTGAGGTTCTGTAAGCTCATGTTCATTCTCGGTTCTGGAGGCAGCTTCAGGGAGACTCTTTGCTGTTATGTTTGGATAAGCTGGGGTATTCTCTAGAATTTCTGTTGGGCCGGGATCTTCATTTGCTTGATAATTCAACTGTTCTTTGGCCATGGCCCCTGATGAAGAATTGCTAGCATCACTACATCCTGAGGGAACACGATCACTGATGGTTGTTACTGCGGTTGCTGTTGCTTCTACATCTTCCGCTGATGTATCTGAGTCAATGTCTGGTTCTTCGGTATTATACGCCCACGCATTACCTCTTCTGGAGCTACTAGCTGTAATAAAAAAGCACTGTTCTCTGTGGTATTTTGCTGCTGTGGGAGGGGAGTCAAAACTATTAATTTCCACTACACTTCTGCATCCTTGGCACTTTACGGTTGATCCTGTACCAGGATACAGGAACCCTGCTTCGGCCAGAGCCAGCGTTGATGGAACATTGGGTGTGAGGTCAAAAGCAAACGGCCTATAAGAAGCTACACGCTCTAGTACAGAAAATGCGGTGTATTCAGTAAAACGGCCGGTCCACCCTACTGGGTCATCCAGCCAGTAGTGCTTCTTTCTATTCTTGGAATGCCAATCTTTAACAGCGGGGGTCACATCGTCAAGACTTCTGAAGGAAGTAGATAAGAACTTTCTGGCAGAAAATAAGAACTTTAAGGCGTTGGTATTAATGCTTCTACACTCTTCTAATTCGAAGGAGTCATTGCATTTCAGGATTTTCAGTTGATGTACCTTTGCTGTAAGCGCTGTTGAATGACCGAGCCAGACTGCCAGAATCGCCATACTCAACCAACTGCAAAAGGCAGCATCTAATGCAAAATGTGCCCTGTGTGGGCAACCGTCTTGTTGCTTTCTGCTGTCCTGATGGACAGGATCCTTGTCATGATGCCCATGCATCATGACTGGCTTAGACTGTCCATCAAGGAACATGTTTTTCAACAGTCTGTCCATATGAAATGCCAGATCACTAGTATCTCGTTCCTGGCCCAGTTCAAATGGGTTGCTCCTCGCTTGCTCTCTTGCAGACCTTGAAACATGTTCTGGTACCAATATCTGCTCCGCCAAGTATGATCCTGGATGGCTCTTACTGTACTCTTGTGCTGAGACCATCATAAGAGGGCGAAACATCCCACGGGAGAAACAACCTCTGAAAACAATGACCATTACCAATGCAATCAGGAAAGCGATTATTCCTTGCCATGAGTTCATTTCCAAAGATCAGGCTCAGATAAGAGTCATGCAATTTGCAGGAACGCACAGACTGCATGAAGCAGAAAGACACACTGCCAGGATATCTGTTTTTACCTGTGGAATAAATTACAGGTAGCTGTCATCATCAAATGAGGAATCATCGAATTTAAACTTAGAAGCCACAAACAATTCGTTGTACGATTTATTGCCTGGCATATTTCGCTGTATCTCGCCAGTAGTGTGCTGTAGAGTTATCATATCATAGGAAGTGGGTGGGTGGGTCATGTTTTGGCTGAAATACAAAAATGACATAACCTCTGATGATGTTGAAATGGCGAGCAATCTTATCCCCATGGCAATCGCTGTGACATCTTTCTATCGGAGTATGTAAAAGTTAGCTAATTGCATATCCTTTACCTGACATGGCAGTCAACCCCAGCATTTTGTGGCTGTTTGTGATTTCTTGGCAAGTTTACATTCAATAGTTTGTCATTGCTTTCTGAACGACCGACACTGATACCACTGTATTAAAACCAACGCAACGCGGTCTACAGCCAAATCGCCGGTAGCTGTTTTGAAAGCGGCAAGCAGGATTACGAATTGTGTACGTAACCCCTTTGCCACAGAGCAGGTGGAGTATGTAAAAATGTGTAAATACTCCTGTTACATTTATTGTGCTTTATTGTCAAATTAATGTTCTCATTTCTATGTTTGGTTTCTTCTTCACACAGGCAGTGAGGCTACTGAAATGGCAAACCATTGTGTTGTGTTTTATTCATAATTATTTCATTGATATTTATTTGTCTTAGTTTTTATTATATTACTAGGGGGTTTCAAATGATAACCTTAATGTTTGTGTGTATGTGTGTTTTGTGTGTGTGTGTGAGAGAGAGAGAGAGAGAGAGAGAGAGAGAGAGAGAGAGAGAGAGAGAGAGAGGGGGGGGGGAGTGAGACATGCACAGAGTGTGTGAGAGAGAGAATATATTCTGGCGAAAAAACAATAAAGAACAAATGTATCATTTCCCGATGTAGTCACCACTGCCTTCAATGCAAGTCCTCCAGCACCGATAAAGTGCTTGCATTCTTGTAAAAAATGTATCTTGGCCGCATGTGTAACCACTCAAGCACCACACCTCTACCTCTTCATCGGACGGAAAAGTCTGTCACTGACGTCACGCCCTTTAAAACTTCCTACTCAACTCATACACTTGCTGGACTGACAGGCGCGCATCGTCTTACTGGACCTTCATTCGCCATGAATTTATATAGGTTTCACCCCTTCACTGATAAAACAAACGGTTGTTGCGTGTCAAAAGTGGATGGCCATCTTTAAACTGTCCTTATAACGTCACCGTTTTTGTCTGCACCGTGATGCCACGTGCAAAGCACTCTTGACATCCTTAAAAATAATGCTGACAGGTTACAAGACAATGGCATGGTTATTACAATTTACAGCACAATTTTAAAATTTGCATATGAAGCCGCCTCGTAGTTTCACCTATTTACTTTTACATTAATTATTTTCTTTACGTGCACTAAGACCCTCGTCAGTTATGTGTTTGTTTTTATTTTGTATCCTCGGGATTTCATAATATAGGGTGTATTTTTAATGACTGGGGTTTTTTAACATATTACCGTTCCAAGTTTTGTATTCACCCTCTGTGAAGTTCATGCAACATAAAAGGTAAATACAGAACTTGGAACGGCAATATTTTCAAAAACCCCACAGTAATTAAAAATACACCCTGTACATGTTTGTGTCTTTATATACTGTCTAAAATACTGCGTGTCCTCGGCAGAACGCTGCGACAAATCCAAACACAGGTTGATTGTCTAGGTCTAGGCAATTTGACGCCCAGTAGCCTGCCATTGTTTTCTGAATGAGAACTGAACGTTGAAGCTCAAACTGTAGTAAACGATCTCGCTACCTCACCATTAGTGTAACGAACGTTTAACTGATTAAGTAATTGCCATAGGATGATTAATCGTCTTAAGAGACTTCCCGTATCTGCCGTAGGCTTATATACAGTAGTTTTCCCTATGTAACCCCCCTTTAATTTGATATATAATACGACTTGTCTGCTACCACATTAACAACTTTAAAGTCATAATTGGGACACACCCCTACTTCCCATTTTCCGCCATTCATTTTTGCTGGGTTCAAACCTACTGTTTGTTTCACATTGATTCTGCTAAGAGATCTTACCCTTTCGGCCACGTCCAAGTCCTTGCTATCCACATATTACTTTGTGTTATTTTATATTGCTATCCACGGGCAACTTGTCCTAAAACATGCGCTGCACAAGGTCAAACTGAAACATTGCACTTTGAAAACATGTCGCAGATCACACGTCCCCATAACAGCGCTTCTCAAACTTTTCGTCCAGCCACCACCCTCTTTTTAATAAATAAGAGAAACGCTGATAATCCGGAATCCCCATTTAGAAGTTAGTTGAACTCAAAAAGCAACATCACGCTCTTAGGGCATTCCCATCCGTGCTTCCTCCTATTTTCAACAACTAGCACTGAGTCTCAATGTTGAGTTGAGTTGTGTTGAGCTCTGCTCAGGGCATTCCTACAAGGCATACTGCTAATGGTTCTAATTGCCATCTGATTTAAAGTTCTCCTGATCTTCCCTCTTAGTTTTGAGATTCGTCCAGAACCCCTGCCAATATCCCGCTATATTATTCTCTCCACAAACGTGTGTTCAGTCTGTTCCACCGCTTTCTCCACCTGGTCCTAGTCTCACTGCTAATGGTACCAGTTGCAATCTGATTATGCGTCCGTCTGGCCTTTTCTTGGTACTGAGTGTCGGCCAGTTCCTCCCATCATTCTTTTTCGCACCATTATCTTCAGGCAATAATGGTTATCTGTCCTTCCACACTACCCGCGAGCCTAAAAAGCCATGACCACAACTGCTTTGTTTTACCCGGTTAGAACAGCTAAGTAGTCCACGATCCACTTAATGATGAATATTAATGTCCACATCTGGCTTTCAATATTTGTACGCATCTATGAGATCAGATTGCTAATCTTCTCACATCAAGGCGAAAAACACACAAAGCACAAACTCCGTAGTACCAGCGATGACCTACAGGGGACTCTAGAAGAAAAAAATGGTGGCCTGGACGATACAATCAGAAAACAAACTCTCGGACGTTGGCAGGGCCAGGCAGCCGGTTTACCACATCGCCCCGGCCTGTTACACACACCATCCAGGCATACTGGGTATTAGTTAGTCATTTTTTTTATTTTTTGCATATCCTTTACAGGACATCGCTGTCAACACCAGCATCTTTCAGCTGTATGTTGATTTCTTGGCAAGATTACGCTCAGTAGTTTGCCATTGCTTTCTGAGCGGCCGGTTCACATACCCCGTAAGTTACCGATGCGATTCGAACCACTGCTGATTCTCACCGTCATCACGTTACCGGCGAGAGTATACGAGATTACGGAGAAAAGTCATAACCTCTAAGCCACAAAGCCGGCCATGTTAGTCATTAGTTAGGTAAATATCCTTTACAGGACGTGGCAGTCAATCCCTGCATGTTTTTATTTTAGCTGTTTGTGATTTACTAGGCAAGTTAAAATTCAGTAGTTTGCCGTTGCTTTCTGAACGACCGACGCTCATACCATTTTATGAAAACCAACGCAAGGCGGTCTGCTTCCTCTGGTAGCCGTTTCGAACGCGTTATGTGAAGTTGCGAATCGCGTTCGTAATCTGCTTGACACAACCCCGGCATAGTGAGTATATGCTAAGCAAAGTAAAAGGCCCTTGTTTAAATTCCTCATAGGCATTTAGGTATATGGTGCTATGCTCATATTTTGTTAAACTAAAGGACAGGCGACGGGTGATGTGGTCACTGTCCAAGCCTCGCCGCCTTTATTTCCCATAATATTACCTGATATCTATGTTAGACTATGTTGACCTGGAAGCCTAGGTGTGGATTCAAACACAAAGCTTCAGGGCAGGCAGGCAATGGTGCTAGTCGCTGAGCCACAGCGCCACCAACAGAGTTCACTGATATCCTTAAATCATCAAACAGAAGTACCTCAGAAGTCGGAGTAGGTTCGCTTGATGGTGAGGGACACTAGTAACAGGGAAAGCTAATCGACACGTAAAATCATCCCAGTGCACTTCCTAGCAACTACTAGTACTAGAAGTTAAAAGCGAACGAATCAAACAACAACAAAATAACAAACAAACAGCAGTGTTCACAAACACAACAATTAGTAGCACATTGCAGTGTCGCCATATTGGAATAACTAAACACTTGAAAACCCATTTGTGGGAAATTTCCTTAAAAATGGTAACCTTACAGTCACCGAGGCGATTGTCCCCACATTTCCCAGAAAACACTTCCTGGTGACTTTCACAAAGTTGAGAATCACAGCCATGTTGGATATTCACACACAGACACAACATTTCCCCGACTGTAGTACAGAGTTCAGACAAACTTACCTAGCGCTCGCTTCTCCCGAAGTTTCGAAACTGCAACACGACGCCAGTTGCTAACCTACTTAGTTACTTGGATCCTGCTTGCGTGGCGTATGCAATCTCAGGTCACAAGTTTTAATGCACGCCCATTGCGCGACCTATTGCGAACACGGAAGACAGAAAGAGGGGGAATGGCGTGTGTGGGTGGGTGGGTTGAAAGCCCTTGTTATTTAAGTTATAATGTGCTCACAAATGCTTGCCATCGTATAAAAATCCACATAAGTCAATAACCAGCTAGGGAAAATGATGAGTTTTAGCATATAACCTTATCATTATGTACTACCAATAAAAACAATGTGTTCTGAAAATTGTACAGCACAGCAGGTGTGGAGTTTTTTCTGTCCGGGGCAAAAAGAAAACTCTAACCTGCACAGTTCACGTCGACTGCACTAGCCAGGCGACCTTAATTCCTCAGGCTCAAGACCCCCCCCCCCCCTCCCTCTGTCCTACATCGCAAGGTACTATAGGCAGTAAATGACAGTTATTACATCTTCACACAGAAACATCAGTGTTTAATAATGAATAGAATATTCTCCGTGGTGCGTGGGAATGTCCTTATGAGAAGCTCGTCACATAGTGGAATGGAAGTGTTACCCGAGTTGACGTGCATTACTGTAAAACAAGTTTGTTTTACACAAACCCACATACACCCACATTTTCGCCAAAACATCAAAGACATTTCGCTGCTTTCCAAGATTTCAGTTGCCTTTGGGCTTATCAAAGACATATATTTGCTTGGGTGGGAGTAAATATAAGACGGCAGAAAAATGCCATAACGATGCAACAGACACTTTTCAAAATCATTGAACATAAGGGCAAACATTTGTGAAAGAACTATACTATAGTTGCATATCCTTTACATGACGTCGCAGTCAACCCCACTTTTTGGCTGTGGTTTTTTGGCACGTTTACGTTCAGTAGTTTGTCATTGCTGTGTGAACAATCGGCACTCATACCATTGTAAAAAACCAACACAAGGCGTTCTGCTGCCAAATCGCCCACAGCTGTATTTCGAACGCGCTATGCGGGATTACGAATTGCATACGTAACTCCATGGCCACAGAGCAGTTAATGGGTCCTTGAGCCTGAGAAATTAGGTCCGCCTGGCACACGCAAGCGCAATGCATTGTATGAATGCGACGTTTTTCCTCCAGTGTTATAGAAATAAAGACCAATCGGCGCTCGATTTGTAAATGGGTCAATATCGGACAGGCCGCTTGTAATTCCCAGGACGTTTCCTTAACGCTGGATCGATCTGCCCAAGTCAGTTAAAAATAATTAACCTCGGTGGGGGTTCAAACACATCCACCGGGTGTCAGGCATGCGTGCCAGCCACTGAACTACCGCGACTTCTCTAGAAACGGTATGACGATCCAAGGGTCATAAATTGGGCACGCAGGCCTGTCTTATATTCGGCCACTCATCTTTCGTACATCAATTATATTATCTATTGTGCATGCTATATTCACGTGGACATAACACTGCAACATGAATGCTGTGAACATAAACAATGCATATTACCATGGTATGAGACAGGCAAGCAGGCAGGCCATTGTTTTCTGAATGAGAACTGAACGTTGAAGCTCAAACTGTAGGAAACGATCTCGCTACCTCACCATTAGTGTAACGAACGTTTAACTGATTAAGTAATTGCCATAGGATGATTAATCACATCATTTACACACACTCGCACATTTATACACCCACTGAATAACTCTCAAACACACTCTCCCTCGCATGCACATATGCAATCTCACTATTACAAAGACACTAACAAAAATGTACTCATACATACAATCTCCTCTCTCTCTCTCTCTCTCTCTCTCTCTCTCTCTCTCTCTTTCTCTCTCTCTCTCTCTCTCTGTGTGAATGAATGAATGAGGGAAATAGTGAGTGAGAGAGAGAATGAGCGAGCGAGAGAGAGTGAGACAGTGGGAGAGTGGATGTGTTAGTGTGTATGTGTGTGCGTGCGCATGCGTGCGAGTGTGTGTGTATGAAAGAAGAGAGAGAGAGAGAGAGAGAGAGAGAGAGAGAGTTGAGCGCATGCATGTCATGTAACACGCGTGTCATGTAACACGCTAATCCATATGTTTGTGTATTCACATCTGTCATATTATCAGTTGAATGTCATTTGATTTCATCATGTGTAATATAAACTTATGTATATTACTGTAGTTTGAGTGAGAGAGTCAGTGAGTGTGAATGAGGGACAGAGTGAGTGAGTGTGAATGTGTGTGTGTGTATGTGTGTGTGTGTGTGTGTGTGTGTGTGTGTGTGTGTGCGTGTGCCTGTCTCTGTGTGTATCTCTGTGTGTGGGAGCATCACTATTGTTTACGCCACACACTGTATATGTACACATTTTTTTCCATGTGTTACATTATTGTGAGACTGCTCACGACAATCGTCAGTGTATGTGTTTGGGTAAAGTGTGGGAGTTTGTTCATATTAGATTAAATGATCACGCAAAGCATTATGTATGTGTCTAGATGTGGGGATGTGTGAGTGTGTGTTTGGGGGATGTGTGTGAGTGTGGGGATGTGTGTGGGGGTATCTGAGGGTGGGGTATGCGTTTGTATGGATTGGGGTGTGTGGGTGTTGGTGGGTAGTGAGATTTGTGGGTGTTGGTGGGTGGGGGTATGTGTGGGTGAATGTGTCGAGGTGTAAGTAAGGGATGTGAGGGATGTGTGTATGGGTGGGGGATGGTTGCGGAGGATGTGTTTATGGGTGGGGGATATGTGTGGCTGGGTGAGGATGTGTGGATGGTTAGGGGGAAGTATGTGTGGGTGGCTGGGGTGTGTGGGTAGGAGATGTGTGTGTGGGTGGATTGTGGAAGTAAGGGTGGATGGGGAGAAGTATATGGTGTGTGGGTTGGGGATATGTGGGTGGTATGTGGGTCGGGGATGTGTGGGTGGGTGTAGGTTTGTGGTGGGTGGGGGATAGTGTGTGGGGGATGTGTGTGGAGGTTGTGTTTGATGGGTGCGGGGAATGTGTGTATGTGTGGGGGATATGTGTGGATGTGTACAGTATGGGTGGGTGATGGGGGGTGTGGGTGTGTGTGTGTGTGAGTGGCTGAAGAATGTATAGGTGGGTGAGAGATGTGTGTGTGTGTCGGAGTGGGATGTGTGAGTGGGTGGAGGATGTGTGTGGGTGTGGGTATGGTTAGGGGTGGGCGGTTGCGGGGCGTGTGGGTGCGTAGTGAAGGATGTGTGGGTGAGTGAGTGTGTGTGTCTGTTGGTGGATGGGTGGGGGATGTGTGTGGGTGGGGAGATGTGTGTGGTGTGTTGGTTGGGGATATGTGTGTGGTGTGTGGGTGGGGATATTGTGTGGTATGTGGGTGACGGATATGTGTTTGGTGTGTAGGTGGGAGATGTTTTGGTGTGTGGGTGTGGGATGTGTGGGTGGGGGATACCTGTGTATGGTGTGTGGGTGGGGAATATTGGGTGGGTGGGGGATGTGTGTGGTACGGGTGGGGTATATGTGTATGGTGGGGGATGTGAGCTAGTGCATGTGTGAGTGGGTGTGGATGTATGTGTGGGTGGTGGGGGGTGTGTGTTAGTGGATTGGGGATATATAGGTGGGTAGGGAGATGTATGTTTGTGGGTAGGGAGATGTCTGTTGGTGGAATGTGTGTGTATGGGTTGGGGATATGTGAGTTGGTGCGTGATGTGTGGGTTGGTGAGGGATGTGTGTCTGGGTGGGGAATGTGTGGTCGATGGAGGTGTGGTTGGGGGATGTGTGGTTGGGGTGTGGGTGGGTGGGTAGAGGATGTGTGAGTGGGGGATGAGTGTGTGGGTTAGGATGTTATGTGGGTGGGTGCGGGATGTGTGGGTTGGTGGAGGATGTTTGTGTGGGTGGTGAGTGTGTGTGGGTTGGGGGGGGGAACGTGTGAGGGCAGTGTGTGTGGGTGGTTGATTGTTGGAGGGGGAATGATCGGTTGGTGGGGTATTATGTGTTCCTACGTGTGTGTGTGTGTGTGTGTGTGTGTGTGTATGTGGGGTGATGTGTGGGTGGGTGGGAGATGTGCCTCATAACATGGTAATTTGCATTGTTTATGTTTACAACATTCGTTTGACAGTGTTTTTGTTTTCTTCCTATGTAAATGTATAATACACCATTGTTGAACGAAAGTTGAGTGATTGGAAGGGCCGAATGTAAGACGGGCCTGCGTGCCCAATGTGTGACCCTTTTAAAATAAAGTTGATTTAATTTAATGTGATATTGATTTCTCTTACACACACACACACACACACACACACACACACAGAGAGAGAGAGAGAGAGAGAGAGAGAGAGAGAGAGAGAGAGAGAGAGAGAGAGAGAGAGAACACATTCACATAGAAAGAACATTGTCAAATGAATGCTGTGAACATAATGCATATTACCATGTTATGAGACAGGCTGGCAGGCAGACAGAGACACATACACACACAGAAAAGCACACCTACATACATACAAACTCTCACAGTTATGCACTCACTCTACTAACACACACATACACACTCCCTCGCATACACATATACTAACTTACAATCACTGGCATACTAATACACATTTACTCATACATACATACTCTCTCTCTCTCTCTCTCTCTCTCTCTCTCTCTCTCTCTCTCTCTCTATATATATATATATATATATATATATATATATATATATATATATATATATATATATATATATATGACTATAAAAGCAGCAGGTCGTCGTGGCTGAAAGGTTTAACGTGCTTAAACGTCTTTTCTGTCTAGGCCTATGTACTAGGGTTGGTTCCACACAAAGGTTTATTGGTACTTAAACGTTGACTTCTCGTCCTAGGGAAACTGGAGTTGTACATTACAAGTACCACAGAAGTCGAACACCGATCAGCTTGATGGCGAGGGACACTGGTAATAGGGAAAGCTAACTCTCACGTAAAATCAGTTCAGTGCGCTCACTAGTAGTGACAGTTCATAAATAAACACACATAGTATTATTTGGCGCTCACAGAAGGGAGAAGAAGGAAGCAGAGACTAGAGGACGCACTAGACAACATATAATCTGAAAGCTATAGTTACCGACCGGGATCGAACGTGTCCCTCCAAATGACGACAGTGCTTCGCTGCAGAAACAAGTGTACAAGTGTACTTCGAAGCATGACCAACTATGTAAACTATAGGGCGTACCAAGGTATGGTGTCCTCCTCGAGTGCTGGAGGTCCTGGGTTCAAGCCCTACTGAGGGCCGGGATTTTTTCACGTGGGCTTCTAATAACAAAATTTTCCCTGGTCTCTGGGTAGTGAGATCGGACGCTGAGTGTATTGTTACGCACGTAAACATCCCTTGGCAGATGGAAATCGAAAAAGAGTAGCCTAATGGCGCTGCCCGGGCAAAATTTCGAGTTAAAAATCTACCCAAAGTATTTCAAGAGCCTTGCCGGTGCTACGGAGTTCGTGCACTGAGCTGAGATGCTCCGGACTCAGGCTTGAGTTAGGAGTAGAACGGAGCACTTATGGGTTACACCCGTGTGCCGTGATGTTGATCCGTCGACTAAACTAACTAAACATTAATGACTATGCACTTTGAAAATATTACCGGTCCAAGTTTTGTATTCACCCTCTGTAAAGTTTATGCAACATAATTAGTAAATACAAAACTTGGACCGACAATATTTTCACACACTGCACAGTCATTAAACATACACCCTGCATATAATACTCGACACCTATGTTTTAATCTTAGACAAGTCGGCACGCGGTGAGTGGTACTGTCATTATCTCGCCTGTTGTCTTTACTTCCGAAGACATTTCCTGGTACTTACAAGCGGAAGTCAATAAATAAGTCACAAATGGCTGTAGAAAAATAACTAAATATGATAACAACTTGAAACGAGTTTATTTTTATACATATATTGTCCCTTTATTTCTCAACATAATTTCCACCAACATTGATGTACTTGTCCCATCGTTTTATCAGTCCTCCCAAAACAGCTGCATAGAACTGCGTGCTCTGTTTTCTAAACCACGTTTTCACTTCACATTCAACTTCGGCGTCATTCGCAAAATGTCTCCCGCCAAGGTGGGTTTTCAGTAGACCAAAAAGGTGGAAGTCGCTAGGGGCTAAGTCGGGGCTGTAAGGTGGATGTTCCAGAACTTCCCACCTTAGTTGGTTAATTTTCTCCTGAGTTAATCGAGCCGTATGTGGTCTGACATTGTCATGAAGAAGCAACACTCCTCTAGCCAGCAGTCCTGGATGTTTTCTTCGAATTCCATCTTGAAGCATCGATAGAACTTCACAGTACGATTCAGAATTCACATTGTCACCTTTCTTTTTGAAATTGGTTAAAAGCACTCCTTGACATTGCCAGAACATTGTCAGCATAAACTTCCCTGCTGATGGCGTAACCTTGAATTTTTGGACACAAGGCGAAGAAGGATGTTTCTATTGCATTAAAGCACGCTTTGATTCGGGCTGGTAGTGATACACCCATGATTCTTCCCCGGTAACAATCTGTTCTTCTCTTCTCCTTTATCTTCGTATCAACAGAGATGATGCAAGGACAGGCCAAATCGGTTCATTTTGTGTTTCTCCTTCCATTGTCTGGGTACCAACCTTGAGCACACTTTCTTAAATTTCAATCGATCATGCATTATGCTGTATGCTGAACCACGTAAGCACCCTATTGCAGATGCTACAGAGTCTATCGTTACTCGCCTGTCACCTCTAGTCATCGCCTCCACCCGTTGCACGGATGCTTCTGTTGCAATCTCAACAGGACGACCAGATCGGATTTCATCAACAATTTTAGAGCGTCCTTGAGAAAATTTTTCTACCCAGTTATGCTTCGCTTTAAGGGATAAATATTTGTCAGCATAAACAAGAAGCATTTCCTTATGAATGTCCTTCGCAGGCAGTCCTTTTGCCCACAAAAAGCGCACAACAGCACGTTTCTCTTTGGATGTACACTCCGTAAGTACAGTCGCCATTTTGTTTATGCGCTGCGCATGCGCATGAGACACCTAGTGCCACCTGACGAACGGGAATATAAAGTTCGATGTTGCTGTCACCTAATGACACCTGTAGAAAACACTAACTACATTTACCTGCCACCCCACATAACTGTGTGACTTAGTTATTGACTCGGCGTCGTATCTTAAGGCTGGATCGACCTGGGAGCCGAGGTCATTTTACATTTGAATCCGCTACAAAATGTGTTGCGTGTCCTTTATATAACGTAATAATCAACCCCAGCATTTATTGAATATTTGTAATGTACCGGGCAATGTAATGTTCAGTAGTTTGCAAGACGAGGGACACTATCAACCTAGTGAATTAGAAGATGTAGTACGTATATGGAATACGTTTGAGTTTAAAGGCAGCGAATGCAAAATAAAAATAATAAAAAAACAATTGTTGGCCACAGTATAGAGAGCACTACCATTTTATGACGCTCCTATATCATTCACTATCTCAATATAAAAAAAAACACAATATCTTTTAAAAACAGACCAGTTGGGGCATATATCCGGTATTACAGCCTAAGCTCGGCCTTTTGGTTAAAATCAAAGTGTAGATGTATCTGCACTTGATCCGGCTAGCGTACAAAGGCGGTCATCCAAACTGACCAACACAAATCACTGACCACTAACACTGGCAGACAGGCCTTGGTGGATCACAATGGTTCGAAAGGCACATAGTGGGACTAAGAGGACCTAAAAACAAACAAAACAGTCGTGGACCGTATATCCGGTATCCCACAGTTTAAGTCAACAGTGTTTTAGCATGTTTGAAAGACAAATACTTCAGCTGTGAATGTCAAACATTCTTGTGATAGAAGTGGTTGCAATGTTCAAAGGTTATGTAGGTACGGAACCCATGACAGGTCCAGCAAACCATTAGGGAATGTACTTGACCAGTAAGGAATCTATGATAAGTCTGGCTGGTAAACCGTTAAGGAAGTGACTTGATCATAATCTGGCTGGTAAACCGTTAAGGAAGTGACTTGATCATAATCTGGCTGGTAAACCGTTAAGGAAGTGACTTGATCATAATCTGGCTGGTAAACCGTTAAGGAAGTGACTTGATCATAATCTGGCTGGTAAACCGTTAAGGAAGTGACTTGATCATAATCTGGCTGGTAAACCGTTAAGGAAGTGACTTGATCATAATCTGGCTGGTAAACCGTTAAGGAAGTGACTTGATCATAATCTGGCTGGTAAACCGTTAAGGAAGTGACTTGATCATAATCTGGCTGGTAAACCGTTAAGGAAGTGACTTGATCATAATCTGGCTGGTAAACCGTTAAGGAAGTGACTTGATCATAATCTGGCTGGTAAACCGTTAAGGAAGTGACTTGATCATAATCTGGCTGGTAAACCGTTAAGGAAGTGACTTGATCATAATCTGGCTGGTAAACCGTTAAGGAAGTGACTTGATCATAATCTGGCTGGTAAACCGTTAAGGAAGTGACTTGATCATAATCTGGCTGGTAAACTGTTAAGGAAGTGACTTGATCATAATCTGGCTGGTAAACTGTTAAGGAAGTGACTTGATCATAATCTGGCTGGTAAACCGTTAAGGAAGTGACTTGATCATAATCTGGCTGGTAAACCGTTAAGGAAGTGACTTGATCATAATCTGGCTGGTAAACCGTTAAGGAAGTGACTTGATCATAATCTGGCTGGTAAACCGTTAAGGAAGTGACTTGATCATAATCTGGCTGGTAAACCGTTAAGGAAGTGACTTGATCATAATCTGGCTGGTAAACCGTTAAGGAAGTGACTTGATCATAATCTGGCTGGTAAACCGTTAAGGAAGTGACTTGATCATAATCTGGCTGGTAAACCGTTAAGGAAGTGACTTGATCATAATCTGGCTGGTAAACCGTTAAGGAAGTGACTTGATCATAATCTGGCTGGTAAACTGTTAAGGAAGTGACTTGATCATAATCTGGCTGGTAAACTGTTAAGGAAGTGACTTGATCATAATCTGGCTGGTAAACCGTTAAGGAAGTGACTTGATCATAATCTGGCTGGTAAACCGTTAAGGAAGTGACTTGATCATAAATAATCTGGCTGGTAAACCGTTAAGGAAGTGACTTGATCATAATCTGGCTGGTAAACCGTTAAGGAAGTGACTTGATCATAATCTGGCTGGTAAACCGTTAAGGAAGTGACTTGATCATAATCTGGCTGGTAAACCGTTAAGGAAGTGACTTGATCATAATCTGGCTGGTAAACCGTTAAGGAAGTGACTTGATCATAATCTGGCTGGTAAACCGTTAAGGAAGTGACTTGATCATAATCTGGCTGGTAAACCGTTAAGGAAGTGACTTGATCATAGTCAACACTGTTATATAGAGGAATTCTTGGAAAAACTCTAGTCACAGGCGATGGAACTTCAATTACTCCTCCCCACGACACCAAACGGCATCAGTGGGAGACAGCATTAACCCTCCGAATAACAGATTGACCTGAAGAAGAAAGATGTATTCCCCTAAACGTGACATCTGTAGTGCTGCGTGGGAAACAAGATGCAAACGATAAAGAACCAAAAAAAAAAAGAAATTCAAAATAATGTTTTACCGTAGTGAATTTGAATATCGAAGACATACACACAATAGATTACTGTACACGATTTATTGCCTGAGATAATTCGCTACATCTCGTCAGGTACGAGGGGGCTTCAAAAGAAAACCTTAAAACAATGGTTCTCAACTTTTTTTGGCCCGTGCCCCCCGCCCCTTTCACCATATTTTCAGAACGTCACGACCCCCTCCCCCCCCCCCCACTTTCGTATTTCCTACCTAAAAATGTGGCCCGTGCCCCCCTTCACCATATATTCAGAACATCATTCCCCCTTTTCGTATTTCCTTCCTAAACATCCCGCCCCCGCCCCTACACAGTGTACGCAATACTGGAAGCTAAATTTAATAGCACATACTAAAACAAGTCTAGACGTCCACATAAAACGTGATTTGTGGGTCTACTTACTTTATAAATTGAATTTTAGAGGGGTGAAGTCGTACAGAACCGTACAGCATGAAGGGAAAAACAATATCAAGTAATCGGATTTTGTATTAAAGCGATCTTGAAATAATCTTAATTCCCCCCCCCCCCCCCATGAAAACCCTAACCACTCCCCCTCCCCCCATGGGGGGGGGGGGGAGACATTACCCACTGGTTGAGAACCACTGCCTTAAAAGCTGGGTTTTTATCTTTTGGCGGTGAATATATTCTGAAAAAGTAAAGAATACATGTATCATTTTTCGATGTAGTCACCACTACGTTCAATGCAAGTCCTTCGATAAAGCACTTGGACTCTTGTAGGGAAAATTAAAAAAACATTCTCTTGGTCGCGTGTGTAACCACTCATGCACCACCTGCTGTACCTCTTCACAGAAGTCACGCCGTTTTGAAACTTCCTACTCCACTCATTCACTTGCTGGACTGACAGGCATGCATCACCATACTGGACCTTCATTCGCCGATGAATTTCTATAGGTTTCACCCCTTCACTGATTAAACAAAGAATGGATAACAGAACGCTACTCCTCTTTGCTGCATGTCAAAAGTAGGAGGCAATTTTTAAACTGCCCTTATGATGTCTCCGTGTTCGTCTGCAATGATGTCACGTGTTTAACACTCTTGACTTCATTAACAACAATAATGACAGACTACAAGACAATGGCATGGTTATTATAATTTACATTACACAGTTGAGGCTGTCATTTGAATTCCTATCGCATAGACTGCAGAAATAACTCAACATAAACTGAAACGATGAGATAAATCTTTCAAGCTGAAGTATACAACACACGTATTCACACAATGCAAAACTGTATGTACGTTTGAGGTTGGCCAGAAGAACATGAAGTAATGCGGCTTTACAAAACGCAATTACGGAAAATAAAGGCCATTTCGGCCTAAAGTCTTCATCAGCAAACTTTTGTAAAACATCCTTTTTAATTGTGTTTTGTAAAACCGCCTTACTTCGAGCTCTTTTATATTGTTTACATGTTCATAGTTTTATTGCCATTACCCTCTTTGAACTACAATCACCTTCAAATTAATATCCTATTTGTGGCTGACTCGGTCACGGGATTATTAATCTGAGCTAAGGATGAACTTAATATAACTTCTCTTCTAGAGCTGAAAGTGGCAAAGGTAATGGTGTAATGGAAAAAATTAACCCTGGTTCAACTAATTTTATTCATTCCCGAAAACAGATATCAGCTGGTACAGTACTAAAGTCTAAAGTCGAGAGGGTCGACTTTATTGCACTGGGATGTTACCCATCTGACTGAGTCTCTCTCAGTATAACGGTCAGCACTAGATATTTAGACATGTTATGATGTGGAGTTTTGTTAAACAGGCACCACTTATTTATGAAAGTGAATAACAAACCTGAACGAATGTCCCTAATTACCAGGACACTGATAGGCGGTGCGCAAGCAATGCTTAATTATAGAAATAAATAACAGACCTGAGTGAATGTCCTCAATTGCGAGGACACTGTTATAGTATGTCCACATTTGTTTGCCTTCATTCACGATCAATTATTTTGAAAACTGTCTGTTGCATCGTTATGAAATTTTTCCAGCCGTCTTATATTTACCCCCACCCAAGGAATATGTCTTTGATAGGTCCAAAAACAACTTAAATCATTGAAAGCGGCAACATTCCTTTGATGCTTTGCTGAACAACTAGTGATTTCTTGCTAACAAAGTTATTTTTACGGTAATGGGAGACCTGCAAATTCTGATGACACACAAAGGCGTATCCGGATTCGTATGGGAGTGGGTGCAATGAAAGAAGTAGCTTACAATCGACAGGGTCGGCTGCATTGCACCGGGTTTTTATCCCATATGGCTCAGTTTCTTTCCGCAGCGCGGAAAGCGTCGCACAAAGCACGAACTCCGTAGCTCCAGCGACGACCCTCGGGAGTCTCCGAAAAAATGCACTCGTGAAATGAAGGACGCGGCCCGGAATCGAACATACAACCTTCGGAGCCCGAGTCAGACGGCTTGACCACTTCACCACGGAGAATCCCGAGAGGGGTGCAATGTGTAATATTAGTAAAGACAGAGAATTTACAGAGGCACGGGGTAAATAATTTGTAAATTAACAGGAAAGTAGAAGGAATATATTTCTTACCTTATTTTTCATGTCCTTCTTGTTTCTTCAGCTGATGCTGATGCTGTAATGTTTAGGGCCTGCAATTCGTCTGAATAGTTGGAGCAAAATATCCCAGTAAGTGTGTACGTAGATTAAGGTCTGCGATCTGCTCAGACCTTAATCTGTGTCGGACGATTCCAGTAGGTTGATGATTGCTCTCGGTTGCATAAAATTCAATCCATCCTTTCTCCAATAGTCCTCTTCCTCTTTCAAGACATGGTCCTGACGTTTTTTCCAGTAACTTTTATCAATATTTAATAGCGCGGACAGACAGACAGACAGACAGACAAACAGACAGACAGACAGACAGACAGACAGACAGACAGACAGACAGAAAGGTAGGTAGGTAGGTAGGTAGGTAGGTAGGTAGGCAGAAAGGTAGGTGGGTGGGTGGGTGGCTGGCTGGCTGGCTGACTGGGTGGGTGGGTGGGTCGGTCGGTCGGTCGGTGGGTCGGTCGGTTATATTTAAGTACAGTGGTTCTCAACCGGTGGGGAATTCCCCCCCCCCCAAGGGGGAATTTTAGGGTTTCCAGGGGGGGGGGAGATTATGATTATTTCTAGATTGCGTTAATACAAGAACCGATTACTTGATATTGTTTTTCCCTTTATACTTTACGGTTCTGTACGTATCACCCTTCTGAAATTCATTTTATAACGTAAGTAGATCCGCAAATCACGTTTTATGTAGATGTCTAGACTTGTTTTAGTATGTGCTATTAAATTTAGCTTCAATTATTACATATACTGTGTAGGGGCAGGGGGAAACTTTTAGGGAGGAAATACGAAAGGGGGGAAATGACGTTCTAAAAATATGGTTGGGGGGGGGGGGGAGAATGACGTCCTAAAAATATGGTGAAAGGGGGCACGGGCCAAAAAAGGTTGAGAACCACTGTTTTAGTAGATACCTTCTGCCGGTCTCCGTCGCTAAGATTTTCGGACGCGATTCGTAAGCCCGCTTACCTGCGTTCCAAACGCAGGTGCGACCGATTTGGCAGCAGACGGCGTTGCGCTGGGTTTTAACGTGTCGGTATGGGGACCGGTCGTTCAGAAAGCAATGGCAAACTATTGAACGTAAATTTGCCAAGACATCAACAATAGCAGTACTGGTGTTGACAGCGATTGAAAAGAGATGTGAAAATCTATGGAAGATCAGCAGTGTAAAATCACACAAACAGAGACTACAAATTCAATAAGTTAAAATTAATATAGACCAATCGGTACATTGGGGATTGTGGTCAGTATCACACCGGTTGGTTGCGTATACAATGATCAGACATCTGATGGCTGTGGAAATAGTTTATGGAATAATTTATTTCATTAGCAATATGGAAAAAATGTTAGTTCTGGAGTTCTTATGGTTACAACTATCAAAAATGTTACTTTGGTACCGGATCATGAAACAAATGTCTACGCGATCCTGACTCCAAAAGATGGAAGCCTCTTTCGGAGTTTGAGGTTCTGAACGCCAGTGCATCAGACTTCCAGAATGGTCTGGAATCTTCCAGAAGATGGTCAACCAAAGAACCAGAGACTGGGGACAATCATTGACCAAGTAGCCCGATAAGTCACTATGCCAGCAGAGGTTCTATAAATAAGAGGAGCCAGAAAGGAAGTATGTCAATACATAGGACTTAGCCGGGTATCATTTTATTGGCTGGGTCGACCACGAACCCAGGTCAATTTTACACATAGGCCCCAAATACGGTTGGAACCAATGACCACCGCACCGACAGGCGAGCTTCTAGCCACTATACTACCACGGCTTCCGAGCCTTGTTACATAATATACATAGATACAAGCATGATGACGTGATATTCACTGGCACAGGAATGAAGCATAATTGGGACGACCCGTTGCCGTGAAGTTGGAACCTTGACTAACTAACTAACTAACTAACTAACTAACTAACTAACTAACTAACTAACTAACTGACTGACTGACTGACTGACTGACTGACTGACTGACTGACTGACTAACTAACTAACTAACTAACTATGATGACATTTGTACACTTGCTGCATGTCCTTAGCAGGACGAGGGAGCCACGTAGACAGTCGTTGATATAAGAACTTATCGGAAATTTTAAACCCCCCCCCCCCCCCCCCGAGGCCAACATGACATCAGGAATATAAGAGGCTGCGTTCTTGTCAACAATGCAATGTTGCATTAACAAAGTCATGGAAATGACGTCACATAATTACATTATAAAAAGTCAAATAAGCTGACATAATTGGCACAGACGCGTGCCAGATTTACCGCTGACTGCATTTTGTATAGCTCATAGTCTGAAATTCCGTGGCGAAGAGGTTACGGACGCGGTTCTTAATCCCGTATATCCGCGTTCGAAACACAGCTGCGGGTGATTTCGGCAGCAGACCGCCTTGCGTTGGTTTTTTACGAAATGGTATGGGAGCCGGTAGTTCAAAAATCAATGGCAAATTACTAAACGTAGACTTACCAAGAGATCAGAACAGCAAAAAATGCTGGTGTTGACTGCGACGTCCTGTAAAGAATATGCAACTAACTTATTTTTAACATTTTGTATAATTCATAGTCAGATATAGAGGAAGATCTAAAGAGTCACAGAGAAGAGAAGTAGAAACATAAGTGAATAATAATATAGCAAGGGCATAGAGGTACGTCATAAACGATGGACAGAGAGAATAACAGAGTCCATGGGAATCTCGATACATGAAGCCCATAAACGGGAAGTCCCGCTGTTTATACTTCATATCGACACCGCAAGGTACAAGAGAAACATGATGTGATGAGATCATAAGATGATGAGATGAGATAATGAGATGATGAGATGAGATGAGATAATGAGAATATGTGAGAAGATTAGATGATGAGATGAGATGGACAGAGCTACATGGGATAGCTAAAGATAGGAGAGCTTGGAGTGCGTTGGTTGAGGTGCTTGTGCTCAATGAGGAATAGAGAGCAAAAGAAGAAGAAGATATTATGCGTGACATCTGAGTTAGCTTGGCTGCTAGCATGTTGCCCTACAGACCCGGTGGGTCTGTGTTGGAATCCCCTTATAGGTATAATGTTTGATTTGTAAAATAGACATGGGCTCTTGGCTGACCCAGCCTGAAAAAAGATAGGACGAAATGTCCAGAAAAGTATACGCGATCGGCAAGACTGTGACTACATCACTCATAGAATGCCTAATTAGAAAATATGAGGCTACCAACATATACCTTACAAGCCACAAGACCCGTTACAGGACTATGTACATTGTTAGTTTTGGTATACCCGATATTGAAGGGATTAGAACAAGAATCGCCATGGCTGAAGTAGCCTTTAGCAAGATGAAACACATACTGACCAATAAAAAAGACGGCAACTGAAACGAGAAAAAAGAGTGTCGAGGTACTACATAGAGCCTGTAATTTTGTATGGATGTAAAGCTTGGACAATGAGCAGCCAAGCTGAAAAACATCTGATGGGTGAGGAAATGTGGTTTTTGAGGAGAATGCAAAGAATACCATGGACAAACAGAAAAACCAATGATCAAGTACTACAAGAAGCAAATGAAAATCGTAAATTTATTAGATTAGAGAGAGACAGTAGACAGTCAACATTTTTTGGAAATGTTATGAGAAGAAATAAATTGGAGAACTTGGTGACAACTGGCAAGATCGAGGAGAAGAGAACAAGGGGAAGACAGAGAAGTAAATACCTGGATGGCTTGAGCACGTGGCAGGGTCGAGACAAGAACACTGAGCTGATCTGCGACTCTGGTGATCGAGTGAAATGGCGAATCATGATCGCCCACGCTTACCGGCATGGCACATGATGGATGGATAGATACCCGATATACCCGATATGTTGTATACCCTTTCCAGGAAGTTACAACAACTCCAGGTTGGTGTTGTAAGCAACTTTACGTTCAGTAGCTTGTGATTGCTGTCTGCAAGAAAGGTCAACGTGTATGTCCTACATTCCCCCCTTCCCCCCCCCCCCAACTTTTTTCACCACAGTCACTCCCCTCTTCGTCCTTCCAACCCGCCCTCGATATAGACGTCTGCCTGACCTAAAAGGTGAGAGCGGTTGCTACGAATCATCCAGTGCACTGATGGCGGGGTTGCGGGTCAACCCCTACTCCCGGCATTAAGTTGGACTTAAACGCTCACTTTCCGTTCAGAAAGCAATAACAAACTTCAGAGCGTAAACTGGAAAACCAACCTGGAGTCTATTGCAACGTCCTACAAAGGAGATAATAAACAACATACCAGATGTGCCCGAAGCCGAGAGAAGGGCCCTTTAGAACTGTTTACGATGTATTCGATAAGCCTGGGAAGGTTGGCCTGAGTCCTGACCTGGATTAACCAAGTATGTCTGTCTTGCATACTGTTATGTGTTATGTAAGGCATACATATGAACACGATGACATAATAACTTGTCCGACATTCGGATCATATGGAGGGCACCCGTGACATCAGGGCTATAAATGTCTGTGTTCTTTCCAACTAACAATATGTTACATTACCCAATCCGGGAAGTTACGTTACAGAATTATAATGTACATAAGCTGACGTAACAATTTTGTTATGTTTGCAGATGACTGTATGGTATTCGCGGTAGTACTGTGGCTAGAACTCTTCCCTGCCGGGACAATGGAAATGTGTTCAAATCGGGTATTTTTTATTTGATCGAGGCTGACAGGTAGATCCAATCCACCACGGGTAGAAGGCAATTATATGGGAAGAAATGACGGCCGCTGTAATATCGACCACAACATCCATCTGGTATCGGTCAGTCTAAAGATATTGGGCCAGCAAAGTATGTTCGATGGAAAACATACTGACCAATAAAAAGATGTCAACTGCAACAAGAGAAAGGGTGTTGAAGTTCTATATATAGAACCTTCTTCTCTTTCTGTGAGCGCCAAACAATACTATGTGTGTGTTTACTTATGTAACTGTTTCAGTGGCCTCAACGGGTTCCCCAATTGATTTCTGAGGAAAATGCAAAGAATACCATTAAGAGACAGAAAAACCAAGTACTGCAAGAAATACATGACAACCGTACAATGGTTAGAGAAATTGGACAGACAGCCAGAATTTTGTGGACACGTAATAAAAAGAAATAAATTGAAGAACATGGTGACAGCTGGCAAGATTGAGAGGAAAAGAACAAAGTGAAGGCAGAGAAGCAAGTATCTAGATGGTTTGCCACATGGCATAAAGGAGACAGACGAGACAAGTACACGGAGATGATCCATGATTCTGGTGATCGTGTGAGGTGTGAGTAGTGGAAGTAATAGTAGTAATAATAATAACTGTTATCATTATTATTGTATGCGTGTGCAAGACCATATAACTTTATTTATTAAAACACCCCTGTGCATACAAGAGAAAACACCAAATAACATTAAGACACAACTAAAAGCATCAAGACATATATCCATCCATCCATCCATCATGTGCCATGCGGTAAGCGTGGGCGGTCATGTTCTGCCATCTCACTCGATCACCGGAGTCGTGGATCAGCTCTGTGTTCCTGTCTCGACCATGCCACGTGGTCAAGCCATCCAGGTATTTACTTCTCGGTCTTCCCCTTGCTCTCTTCCCTTCGATCTTGCCAGTTGTCACCAAGTTCTCCAATTCATTTCTTCTCATAACATGCCCAAAAAAATGTTGACTGTCTACGTCTAATGACTCTAATCAGTTTACGATCTTCATTTGTTTCTTGAAGAACTTGTTCGTTGGTTTTTCTATCTGTCCATGGTATTCTTTGCATTTTCCTCAGAAACCACATTTACACAGCTAGCTGTTTTTCAGCTTGACTGCTTATTGTCCACGCTTCACATCCATACAAAAGTACACGTTCTATGTAGCATCTCAACATATATAAGCTTCAGTAAAGTGTACCCTGTATATGCCATGAGATTTACTGGGTATACTGTTTTAACGTGTGCCATCTTGATAAGCGAGGGCGAGATCATGTTTCGCCATCTCTCACGATCACCAGAACCGTGGTTCAGCTCTGTGTTTTTGTCTCCTTTATGCCATGTGGCGAGGCCATCCAGATATTTACTTCTCCGTCTTCCGCTTATTCGTTCCTCTCAATTTTGCCCATTGTCACTACATTTTCCCATTTATTTCTTCTCATAATGTGCTCCAAAAATCTTGACTGTTTAAGCCTAATCTTTCGAATCAACGCGAATCCCGAATTTAAGAATTGACATCACTGTACTCGGGGAATATCCGCACAGGTTCTATCATTCCAATTTAATAGCCATTGAAGAGATAACAACACAAAACCAAGTGAATATTATCACTAAGTTGTTACAGTTACGTAATGTCATTTCATGTAAATAGCTTAGTATTTGGGGCCAGCACTTTGATAACGGCAGTACGGTAACAAGAACGCGAGGACCAAGTTCATCACACAGGAATAAACTGGCTATGGATCCTTGGCACCTATTTCCTGTGGGTTGCGATAATTGTATTAGTGTAAGGAGGAAATAAATAAATGCATGGACACTTGTGGGGATTAGTCGTTAGTCGCCGTTCCAACTTCGCGGAAAAGGGTCACCCCATAATACCCCGTTCCAGTGCAAGTACCACGCTCCTCACTGTCCCATCTAAAAAGTGGAACAGACAGCGGTCCCACCAAACAAACAAGACGCACAGGTATACATGCACAAGGCCGCTGCCAGAATACCAACACAACAGTCAGCCACTAAAATTACAGTTGATCGTCGATGGAAGCGGCAGTCACTAGAAAACCAGCAGTTGCACACCCATTACTGCATATGGCAACGCCAGCTAGTTCAGCAACCGGGCATCTGCCATTTTTCTGAACACGCGGTTCACAATGCAAACCACCGTGGACAGATGTAAAAGCATTCCTTATGAAATCTTCAGCTCACAGTATCACTCCACGCACTTAACTCAGATTCGGGCGACGGAACCATGTGCAACAAGTCCAAAACGAGAAAAATGCTTCAGTAAACCATAACCAGAAGCAAAAACACTCAGGAGGCCTTAACAGTTCAACGCTTATCCGCCATATTGGGTCGATAGTACGCAACAACAACAAAAAGCCAGACGATCTTTTAATTAAAGATCAACTGTAGCTAGAATAATCAACATGGGAACAATTCGGTGGCTTTTTAAACGGGAGACGGGGCATTTCTGAGAATGGCCCGAGCTCATGTCTGTGCATTATTATATTCAGTATTCAACAATAAACAGAAATGAAGAAAATAGGACTAAAGTGGGGGTAATGGCAGCGCTAGATTTTATTAGAAGACAGCAAGTCAAACTGTTTGATCAAGTAACTAGGTTACCAACTAATAGTATACCACAACAAGCAATGATATACAGACCAAACGTAATAGATGGACCATGGAGTCCATGGGAATTTCGATACATAAAGCCCATAAGCGGGCACTCTCCTGCTATTAATACTCTACCTCGACACCGCAAGGTACAAAAGGAACTAAATTAGATGGTAGGAGATGCAACAATAAGAAACAGACAAACAGCTTTCTTTTGTCATGTAAAGAGAAGATTGGTGTTGGAGAACATAGTGATAACTGAAAGATCAATGCGAAGAGAGGCCGAGGCAGACCAAACTAAATGACGTTGGATGGGTTGAGACGGTGGCATGGAGGAATATCATCAGCAGAGTTGATCCAGAACACCACAGACCGAGATCTGTGGAGAGTCATGAATACCTACGCCTGCTGGTATGGCACTCGATGATCATGACTCAGAATTCATCCCGGGATCCACAAAGACGATTCGGCCATACCATTTTGGTTCTTCTAGCAGGGGCCCATTAATGAGCGGACAAGTAATGTGAGACCCCAGGGGTCTTCGCAAATCTGTGCTCATGAATCGAATAGCGGACTCCAAAAACGAACCCTCGACCTATGTTGTGTGAGGCAGGCGACTTAGCAGATGGCCACGAGTTTCCCACCCATTCCCGCCGATAGTCATACGACTAATTAGTTAGTTAAGTTAGTTGCATATCCTTAACAGGACGTCGCAGTCAAACCCGGCATTTTTGGCTGTACTTGATTTATTGGCAAGTTTACGTTCAGTAGTTTGCCATTGCTTGCTTTCTGAACTACCGACGCTCATATCAATATTAAAAACCACCACAAGACGGTCTGCTTACAAATCGCCTACAACTGATTTAGAATGTAGTATACGGGACTGTGAATCGCGTTCGCTATCCCTTCGTCCCAGACGCCGCCAACTAACACAGTGACTTTAATCCTAAATGAGGGGGGGGGGGGGGGGGAGTAGGGTATTCGACGATTTTGAATATTTCACACGAAAGTTGAGTACCAAAGATGTCTCTGACTACATGGGAAATAACGGTGGCGAGGCAAATAAACTGGTGACCTCACATCGTAATATCTTGAGCTGGTGAAGGTGAAGATAGGTTACTTAACTTATTAAGTGCCGAAGGATAGTATATCGCCAAATATTAATTCCCAGGTTGCCTTTGTCCCTGTTAAACAGAAGGGCGATATATCACGATCATCGTGTTATTTGTTTTGTTTCTCGATATCTTCCGCAATTTTAATGCTAAGTCAATAAAAATGTACATTATAATACATACTTTTTTTCATTTTATTGTGCACCATGTTTTGTCTAACCTGCTTTTTTGTTTCGTAATGAATCAGTTAACATTCAAATGAGAAAATTTTAGGGCAACCATTACTTTTAATTACTTCGTATGTCACGATTTATTTTAGATTTAACAAACATTATAAATAACCTATTCACACCAACCCTATGCTACCTATGTCAAACTAGGACATTATCCAAATCACACTTACGCAAATGCGACACCTGCAAGATAACATGCTTTAGAAGAGCTGCCAACTTTAGCATCCGAGATCAAATAAGAAATGATGTTATCAGACAGACAGTGGAACCAACACCTTGTGCCACATTTATTGAAAGGCAGAATATCAAATGGTTCGGTCATCTTGCTAGAATGCAATACCATCAACTACCAACACTGGCGCTACATCAAAGATCATCTGATACGAGAGCAAGAGGACGCCGGAGAAGAAAATGAATTGACGATATCGAAGATATTGTACAATCATAAAATCAAAACAAATTTTTCACGTAGAAAATTTGAATAACGAAGACACAAACAATAAATTGCACAATTTATGGCCGGGATATTTCGCTGCATCTCGTCAGGTACATACTGCATTACACTTTACTTTATGATGTGTGATTACTGCAGTATGTATCTGACGAGATGTAGCGAAATATGCCAGACAATAAATCGTGCAACCTATTGTTTGTGTCTTCGTTATTCAGATTGTACAGTCACACGGAATGACACTATCCAGTGCCACCCATCGGGCGCTGGAACGTCAACTATGCCTCCCAAAGACGCTTGACGACAAAATTGGAAGATAATGATACTGATGAACAAACATTACATAGTGTAGTTTTCCCACAGACATATCAATGGTCGAAGAACCTCTTCATTATCATCATCATCATCATGTATCATGTGGATAAACAAAGGCTTCATGCAGGGGGTGCTTCGTGTTCGTGGGTAAGGTTAGGATGCACATCAAACTCATTGCCAGCGTATCCCTTGTGTATCCTAGGATCACCTGAATAGCTTTATTCTGTATGCGTTCTAGTTTTACCAGCTGAATCTTTGACATTGTGAGCAGTCCCAATCCATACTTAAATACTTAGAAAATCACATGTTCATAGAGTACGAACAACATTCTTAGTTCCGTGTTCATTGCTGCAATGATCTTCAGCACACCGAGCTCCTTCTTGGATCTCAATCAGCTTCTTCCACATGATTCCGAAATAGCAGGCTTCTGTCGAAGGTGATTTCCAGGTACCTCAGTTTACTCTATCTCTGTTAATATTTCTGCCATTTATTGTGAGACCTTGGATGTCAGCCTCCACAATCCTGTTGTCCAGAGAGCAGCATAACACAGATGCCTAATCTGGGTTAATGACACTACCCATCATGTCTGTACACCAGTCGATCACTTTGCTTATTGTCTCCTGCAACCTTTGCGCTATTTGCATCTTGTTACTCCCCTGCATATACTCGAGGACAGCATCTGCGAAAGTAAGTATCCTTCCAATTGCTGAATTAATCAGAGCTGAATTAACAAGAGCTCAATCAGAAGTAAGAGGACGCACTACAGAACAGACAAATTTAAATATAATGGCGCACTAGAATTCAAATTTTTGTACCTCCAACTGGCATTATTATTATATGTTTTGTGTGGATTTCAAATTTCAAACTCATTTGTAAGGAAATTACCGTCACGTGGGGGTATACGCACCCAGCCTCTAAATCGCACGCAAATGCGTCAGTGCTTATAATGTATGTAGAGGAGGACCAGAATAGTTCACGCTTGACCGCCCACAGGGTCGTCATGGGTTTGAATTTCCAAGAAGGTGGATTTTCTAAATGCACTCGCTCTCCTAGGTAGACACACCCTAACATGAGTCACACGAAGTGTCATGGAAAGTAAAGGCGGTCGGTGGGATATATGTAGCCATATTAACTCGACTTAGTATAATCTATGGCCGTGTCGTGTTAATCAATAAAGACAGTCTTATGTCAGTCGAGAGAGTCTACTTCATTGCACCGGGTTTTACCTACATCTTGATTGGTCTCTCCTCAGCACGACAAGCCGCTTGCATAGAGGTTCACACAAAGCACGACCACCGAAGCTCCAGCGATGGCCATCAGATGTCTCCGGAAAACCTACACTCGGGATCTGAACGACGAAGTCCGGAAAACGAACCCACCAGTTCAGAACGCTACTGCTACACGTGTGGCTAAGCAACTTCACCACCCAGACATCTCTAGCCGTTTATTGTTAATCAATTTAGTTCCATCTTAGACCCCCAATCTCTATCTTTATACTTTGCACCTCTCTGGCATTGTTATTCCACTGACTCTGTTTGTCGGATAAGGTTATTTTTGTGCTGCCTGGTCATTCCCTTTCTGTCTTATGTTGGTCCTGATAAAGACCGGTCCTTGGTCGGGCCTACTAGTTTCTGCAGTCTCTTGTTTGTTGGTTTCTTCCTCTATTAACACTTCTACGTGGTGGTGGTTTCTTGTGTCGTCCTCACCGGGGCTGGTTCCGGTCCTCTAATCTCCACTTCTTTCTTCTATTTCTATGAACGCTAAACAATACATAAATTGTTATACAAATATATCCTTCTCCCATGGATCTGCTAAAAGTTACGGTGATCACCTCATCAGACTACATCCTTAGCTTCTAAGGATTGCCTTTTTTTTATTCATGTGAGGTCGCGTCACTCTTAGTCTTCTTGATATCTTCTTCTACTTCTTATTCCACATTAGGGCTTAAGCCCTCAACCAATCCACGCCAAACCGCCCTATTGTTTGCTATCTCCTGCATCTCCCTCTGTGTCCAATAATATCAATCTCTGTAATTTTCATACTCATGTATTTGTAGATCTCCCTCTTTTAACCTTCATTGCAGATGCAGATGCAGAATTAGGCGCGAGTTTAGACTGGTTTGCAAAGGAAAGCGTCACCTGCAGGACTCGAATTTGTGGACCAAAGTTCTATAGATCCAGGAAGTAGAACACTAGCAAGACATCGGCATCTGCGAGAACCAGTGTGTGCCTGTATCAGAACGAAGACGCCTGCTTTACATATTTTTATGGGTCATCATCATCATCATGTGCCCTGCCAGCAGGCGTACCCGTTCATGTCTCTCCACAGATCTCTGTCCTTGGTGTTTGGATTAACTCTGCTTATGATATTCCTCCATGCCACCGTCTCATTGTATCCAATAGTTGTGGGTATCAAAATCAGAATTATAATTGTAATTTTTATACACAGAATATATTTATTATTTATATTTTTTTTTATTTATTTATTTTATTTATTATTATTTTTTTTTTATTATTATTTATTTTTATTATTTTTATTTTATTATTTATTTATTTTATTTATTATTATTATTTTATTTTATTTTATTTTATTTTATTTATTTATTTATTTATTTATTTATTATATTATATATTTAATATTTTATAAACAGAATGTTGTCTGAGGAGCGACTTATTCGGCATACTCTTTCAAAATTAGGACTGCCTAATGATTTTACGTGCGGAACGTACCACGGGGTATTCTAAGTTTTAGCCCATATCTTACAAAGCTGTTGACTTTTGGTTGTTATGGTAACCAGCGAAACAGCTCATTTCATTTAACCAATCAAGTGTCCCCTCCACAATGTGGGTTGGCTGCAATGAATCATTGTCTGTCTGTCTCTCTCTCTCTCTCTCTCTCTCTCTCTCTCTCTCTCTCTCTCTCTCTCTCTCTCTCTCTCTCTCTCTCTCTTGATTGTACATGCTGTCTGACTTTTGTTCCTCCATCTCTTGATGTTATTTTCCCATTTTTATCGTTGTCTGCCTCTTGCACGCTTGCCTTCAATCTTACCTTCCAGTATGTTTTCTGTAAGAGTGTTATGTCTTTTAACGTGGCGGAAATATTTCACTTGCCTCTTTTTTATTTCTTTCATCAGCTCTCTTTTCATTCCCAGTTTTTCTAGAACCTCTGTATTTGATTGTTTTTGTTTCCATGAAATACAACATATTCTTCTGTATTTCCACATCTCCAGGCCCTCTATTCGACTTTCTAATTTGTTTGTTCATTCTCCAGACTTCTTCGCCAGATAACAGTGTTGAAGATACATATCATTTGGCAATTCTCATTTTTAAGCTGTTTACTTTTGGTTAAGGTAACCAGCGGAACAAATCACTGTGATTCAATTCTCTCACGTAATTAGCCATAAGAAAAGTAAGTTGATCCACAAGACATTAAGATGGTTGGCTAATTGATTAGTTGGCTGGTTAGTTGATCGGTTGTGTCGTTGCTTAGTTGGTTGGTGAGTCATTACTCTGGAATACTGAGCCTCAACTCTTGAGTCCGATGCTTTGATGCCCAGGTCGTTTGAGCACTGGAAAGAGTTTGCATCTGTCGGAGTGAGATTGAAGCCATAATTCCTCGCGACCGCTACCCTGTCGGAGTGAGATTGTGGCGAGAATTCCTCCCGACCGCAATCCTGTCGGAGTGAAATTGTGGTCAGAATACCTCCCGACCGCTACCCTGTCGGAGTGACATTGTGGCCAGAAATCCTCCCGACCGCTACCCTGTCGGAGTGAGATTGTGGCCAGAAATCCTCCCGACCGCTACCCTGTCGGAGTGACATTGTGGCTAGAAATCCTCCCGACAGCAACCTAAGTACCACCACTACGAGACTGTGTCGTAGAACTCTCCTTCCTCCTCTCCAAGCTCAGAAACAAACAGGATATGTATGGCTGGTACTTAAACTTCACATGTGAAGAGGTGGTATGTAGAGTTAACCTGGTCATGATTCAACACAGTTCTTACAGAATGACAAGGTCTAGGTTTTGTTGTGTTCTGGAGCCGCGGTAGCTATCCACTCGACCTCCTGTCCGGTAATCATGGTTTTGAATCTGCATGGGGATAAGATTCTAGTTAGAACAAGCCTGAAATGGGTACCTAAGAAATGTCTTGGGAAATAAAGGCGAACCAGCGTAGGCGTTACCGTATCTCCACAGATCCCGATCTCTGCTGATCTGGATCAAATCTATTGATATTATTCCTCCATATCACCACCAATGGCCATAAATCATCTTTTCCTTCTGTCTCCCTCTTCTACCGCTGGTCTTTACACAAGTCACGATTCTTGCACATACCACCAGTAGGATTGATGCAGAACACCAGGAGCCGGTAAATGGAGATGCACGAACGCTCACACCAGTTAGCGGAGCACGTGATAATGATCCTTTGAGTTTGTCGGACTTTTCTGAGCAGCCTAGACGTTTAGTGTCCTACCCCAGGATCAGGTGTGAAAATATACACTCATTGGATGGGGTTCACTGTAGTTTTTTTTAAATATTATTATTAAACAAATACGTTATTTGGCTGATTGTCACGGCAACTTTATGTTCAGCAGTTAGTCAATACTTTCTGAGCGAAAAGTCAACGTTTAAGTCCAACTGACCGATGTAGGAAATAAAACCACTACACTGCCACCAGCGCACAGGAAGTTTAAGAGCGATCTATCTTGACCTTTCAGCCACGCTGACATCTATACGGCAGTAAGGCTGTCAAATTGTTACCCATCATTGGGAAAGCACTAAGTTTGGAACACCATCTGTACAACAGCAGCAACGGCTCAGAGCTGAGGGCATTGCAGCAATACATCCTTCAGGATCGGCATGGAGCAAGTCCTCTGAAGAAAGTCGATCTCAACACAACCCTCAGGAAGGACATTCGATCATTTTTCAGTTCTCCAACCTCGTGTATTTTGATGCCCATGTCTCTTTTAATGTCCTGTGTCCATTGTCGTGTTGGTCCGGCACAGTCTCTTCTACCAGGAAACAGGCCTTAAATTATTGTTCTGTCTAAACCACTGTGATGTTTGATGTGGACAACGTATTTCGGTTTCCGACACGTGATGCTGTTTATGAACAAACACAATACCTCCTCCTCTTCTTCAACCTCCTCCTCTTCCTCCTCCTCCTTCTCCTCCTCCTCCTCCTTCTTGTACTTCTTCTTTTGCCCTTCCCCTTCCTCCATGACGGCTCCCTGGTCGAGAGGTTAGCAGCTTTCTCCATAACCCCGAATACTCTCGTGGTTGACGTGAGCGCACGAGAATTAGAAGCGGTTCGAGTCGCGTCGGTGACTTATGTGAGTATGGAGCCAGTCGCTCAGAAAGCAGTATCGTGCTGATGAGCGTAATCTAGCCTAGGAATCAACATACAGCTGAAAGATGCTGATGTTGACCGCACTAACCAGAAACAGGATGGAAACGCGGAGAAATAACAATCCTCCATTTATCTGACAATCCTAGCCTGCATAAACGCCTTCAGTTACTACCACTCCGCAAACGCATGCTTTTCAATAAGGTCAAACTAATTCACAAAATCCTACATGGGAATGCCCTAAATTACCTTTGGCCATTGTTTAAATATAATGCTAGACACAGTAAACGATTACACATTCAGAAGCCTAGGATTGACTTATACAAAACAAGCTTAACGTACTCTGCAGCTCAGCTGTGGAAAAATCTTCTACAAGAAATAAAAGACATCACCAATCCCTATACATATAATCGCAAGTTATTCGAACACTATCTCAGTACTAGTAGACGGTACTACGTGCTTTCTGTTAGCTGAAGCTTACCAAACCCGACACCCCACATTGTGCCAACGGCTTCGGGCGGAAGAGCGCAATTGGGAGGGTACAAGCCTTACCCTGGTGCGAGGAAATGCAAGCTAAAGACAAAATGTCATGGCAGGGCAGACCAGGTCCTAAGCCTTGGTTGGCGGCTGGTCTAGGATCGAAGCTCCGACAGGCGGACAGTTAGAGCATTGCTTTGCTGATCCGGCAGCTTCTGCAGCTTGTCATGTTCCATATGTAGGGTTGTTACCTTTCCTCTGGAGTGAACTAGGCAGGCCGAGAGAGGGATCATGCTGCATGGGCAACACATGATCTCTATATTTTGGCCCAGGCTTTGTTCTATGGAGAGGCAATAACTCCATCCCTTACAAACTATCGTCTGTCAAGACGGCAAGGTGCCAATGATCTCAGTACGGATTACCTTCCCCGTTACGTTAATAATAGAAATAATAATAATAACAAAACCCTAGTATAACAGCCAGTCCCCTTTTGGTAGACCAGTATATTCCACATAGCTAATAACAAGTGTCACAACATTATCTAATATTACTGAGTCGTGTAGTTTTGATGTTCGCATTTTGCCCATGCCTTTATAATGCATATCTTTTATATTGTTGCTGTTCTCTGCTAGCCTTGAATGATGTGTGAATGAAATAATGTATTAAAGAGAGTGATTGAAGGGAAGAATGTTAGACGGGCCTGCGTGCCCAATTCTTAACCTTTTGAAAATAAAGTTTGTTCGTTCGTTCGTTCTTTCTTCTTAGTTTTCATCTTCTTCACCTCTTTCATATTCCTTTGTTTCTTCTTCTTTTCCTATCGCCCCCTCCTCCGCTTCATCCTCACATGTTCATCCCCCTCCTTCTTCTTCTCTCCGACGTCTTCCTTCTCCTTCTCGTAATCGCTACTCCAACACAAAAGTCAACACACGAATTGATCCATGCCATCGAGATCGCAATTTGTGGTGAAGCATGATCTCCCATGCCAGTCGGCAAATCACTTAATGTTGCTACCACATCATGATCCAACCGTGATTCATCACTGTTTGTCCATTGTTTTCATGTATTTATATCAACGACTAACTTCTTTCAGCAGCAGAATAGAGTGGCTGAGATATTTATAGGTAAGACGCACAGCTGTGTAACTAATTATAGAAGACCGAGTATGGAGCACCCCTTGGAGTGTTTCCAAATAAGGAACCGGGCACTTTATACTCTTGACAGTACGTATGATAACCCTGTACACGCCTTAATTCGTACATGGTGCTGGACCCATATTTTTTATTGACCAACTAGATAGAAAATGCAGACAAGAAAATCCGGCTGCTGTGGAGGCTGAAATACAAGCGTTGATTTTCGAGAATTCGCTAGACGGTGACGCGGTCATCTACACAGATGGGTCGGTCGTCCGACATGTGAGAAGCTCATGGGCCTTTACAGCTCGGGCCGGAGTGAGAATTGTGAAGGAGGACTCTGGTGCTTTCACTGAAACCACAAGTAGCCTGACCATGGAAGTCATGACAGTAAGTAAAGCAATAACATGGCTCGAGACACAGACATTCACTAGGGCTTGTTTCCTTAGCGACTCAATGAACATGATCAAGAGGATAGAGGAGGGGTCGATCCGAAGAGAATGGTTGCTGCCTCTGAAGCGGTCTCGGCTGGCAAAGATTAGTTTCATCTTCGTGCCAGGTCATGCGGGAGTACAAGGAAATGAGCGGGCTGACAAGCTCGCAGGTGAGGCTACTGTGGAGGGCGGACGCGCCATGGACCAGGCTGACATTCTGAATGCTCTACGAGAAGTGAGACTTTTGCGAGAACCAAGTGATGACTGTGAATCTACAACAATGGCCAGACTGCGGGAGCAGCAAATTAAAAGAGGGGTGGCCAAACAAGAACACTACGCAGGAAGCCAAAGAAGATTGATAAACCAACACTGAACTGGCGTCGTTAGCCGCCACACGCTGCGGGATTTGCTGAGGAGGGGATCCGAGCACTTATGGACTGAATGGTTCGATGTGCAACGAGGATGATCTGTCGACTAACTAACTAACTAACTAACTAACTTTTATTGACCTATAGGCACTCAGTGGGTGATGTGGTTAGGTACGGCGGTCGCATTTACTTCCCAATACACTTCCTGGTACAATTTTAGGCTGAGTCGACCTGATAAGCGAGGTCAGTTAAATCAACCTCGATGAGAATTCGAAATAATGACCACTGGGCCGGCACCTAGCCACTACACCACCTATACGATCCTGATACTAGGTTAGGTCATAAATAAACAGATGCACTGTTTGACGCTCATAGAGGTAGAAGAAAGAAGTGGAGACTTGAGCACGCACAAGACAACATAACAATTGAAATTTATAGTTAGCGACCGGGATTCGAACCTGTCACATCCAAATGACGTCAGCAACTCGCTGTAGGAACAAGTTTACTGTACCGCATGACCAACTAGACACCCCTAAAAATGTGTCTTTATTAGCCAGATCTATCATCCACGTAATCCCACAACAATGGAATATGGAAAGAATTCGTATCTAACCATTGAAATATCGCTGTAGGTCTCAGAATTGTATTATATATTAAACCAACATAGGTCACATAACAAACACATCGGACCGTAATGCTGTGTCCAGTATATTAACGGATATTTATAGAGGAGAAAGGATTGGTCAATTACAATGGTGTACACGTATTAATGTACACAGAAATGTGTCTTTATTAGCCAGATCTATCATCCACGTAATCCCACAACAATGGAATATGGAAAGAATTCGTATCTAACCATTGAAATATCGCTGTAGGTCTCAGAATTGTATTATATATTAAACCAACATAGGTCACATAACAAACACATCGGACCGTAATGCTGTGTCCAGTATATTAACGGATATTTATAGAGGAGAAAGGATTGGTCAGTTACAATGGTGTACACGTATTAATGTACACAGAAATCCTGGGATAGAAGATAGTCCGCGCAATCTGCTCGGATAAGGGTGGTAAATAGGATATATATGTTTACATTGTGCATTTTATAAATATCCCGAAGAGTGACCGTGGAAAATATTGCATCAAATAGGAAGCTGATCATGTGATATGACACAGTTAGGACACTCGAACACGTGCAGATATGCAAAGTATCTGTGAGTCTTTTTTATTTGTTTTGTTTTTCTTTTTTGTTCATACATTTGAATCTTCGACGGTGTTACTGCGCTGTTTGAGAATTTCCGAAGGGATAGACAGACAGACGCACGGGCAGATGGGCAGACGGACGGACGGACGGACGGACGGACAGATAGATATACAGTCGGACGGAATATAGATAGATGGACGGACGGACAAATAGACAGACAGAGCAACGGACAATAGATAGATGTATGGACGGACAAATAGGCAGACAGACGGTGTCACAAAATAAAACCTTGCGTTTAACCAGTTGATTATTATAGAGGCTTCCTGATAAAACGGACTATCTGCCAGCGACAACTATTTTAACTAACAGTATAAACAAATCGGATGTCAAAATCCCAGGACAATATTTGTAGCTGCACGTGTACATCTGGTCGAGGGATTGGGAACACTCGGTGGTGAGTGAGACAAATCCCGGCATCGCTTTGACAGTGTGTCAACATTTGAATACAGATGGAACCCGTGGGATCATGGTGGCAATGGGATGTCGGCCATCACATGTCGGGCAAAATTAACAGTTGCAGATGTGTAGTGGAAGTGAATGAGCTGAATCATACATCGCTTTGACAGATTATAAACAAGTCTGATTGGAAGCGGAAGTACTCAGCTCGGAAGAAAACAGTCCGTCTGTCAATTTATAGTTCCGGACAGCAAGAAAATTTGCAGCTTGTTGGGGAAAACTGTTGTTGGGATCATACAGTAACTCGTTAGTTTGTTGGGGATGTCAAAACAACTGATGACAACTTTGACAGTGACAAAGCCAGGGAAAATGGATTCTTGACAATGGATGATATGCCCAAATAACACCTGTATGGACCGGAAGAATACCGTCACGTGACCGATTTTAGGTTTTGCCAAAAACCAGGATTGGAGAGAACAGTTGAACTAAAACCTTGGATTTTAGTGGACGTGCTTCGGCACTGTGGTTCGATTGGAAAATGTCTACCGTGTGCGAATTGAGTTAATTTAATTTTACACGTGCCTGTCATGGCAAGAGTGGATGTAATTTGATCTAACTGCAGTGTTGCCTAAGGTAGTCAATATAGTCTATTTAGGCCTAATTAATATAGACTGTAGCCTGGTTAAAAATAAAGTGTGATGATTAGCACTGTTAGTGGAAAACTAGCTAGAGTAGGGAAGTGATACTTGGCTCTGTTAGTTGAAAATAGATTAGTGAAGTGTGGATAAGCTTTACTAGTTGAGAATTGAGTAATGAGGGATAATTGGGATATTCCCGTAGGTGTCCCTGGTGGGCGGGGTTCCGCAGTCTGTTTGTTGATTTTTTTTTCTTGTCTTGGCCTGATGATAACATATGTGTTCAGTCATCTGTCCATGACAGAGTAGGTTCATTATATTTTCTAAGCGAGGCCGATGGCCACGATCATCTAATAGAGATCAGTGACGGGGAGGCTATCACCGGTTATATGATTTATGTTACAGGTTTCCTCTGGTTGGAATGAAGAACACGGAGCCCAGGAAAAATCCGATCCCGGATAAAGTTTGGCGCAGGAAGATTGGCCAGCAACTTTATAAAAGAGCTTATGCTAGAGGAAGATGATCAACATTGCTCAGTGGAGCTGAATGGTATATGTATCCTACAGGATAAATACCGAATGAGTTTAGGTCATACCAGTTTTAACACACCAGTCGTGATGGATATTCAGTTCACTTATGACTAGAACAAAAATAAAGGACTCTATTGGAGTATAGACAATAACTGTTTAATAGTGAGAACTAGAGAACATTTAGCAAGAGACAAAAAGTCCTGTTCATATGACAGTGTTCCAGGTTTGTTTCACTGCGCCGGAATTATGAAGCCTGAGTTTCTATGAACTATTAGGAACAGTTGCGTTAGGAACAATAATAGTTTTTTTTTTCTCCACGGATTATATTTACATGGGATTCAGATCTCATGGTCATCAGAGTTCCTGGAGGAGGACATGTCTGGAGAGAAGGATACGACTTCGGTGAGGTCTAGTGTACTGACTCGTGTGATGTCGTGTAATCCTTGCCACGATGTGTACGCTATGATCCTGAACTTTGAGGGCTGACACATACATTTATGTTATAATACACGACACACATTTTCTTCGCATACACGTCTCCTATATGTTACACTTTTCTTTTAATAAATTAATCTTTATTAATTTTTAGAAGCAAGAGTTGTTGAGTATGTTGCGTTGGGGAAGTATGAGAGGGGGCATAGTACGACAGTGAGAGAGTGATAGGAAAAGGTGTCCACGGGCTGATGGAGTGTGTTGGACGGAAGCTGGTGGATTCTCCAGGATATTGATAAGGGAAAAAATATTATAATGTGGGTGTTGACTCTCTTCACTCCAGGGACGACACTTTAAAGGAGGACACGACATTATTGGGGGCTCGTCCGGGATCTTTGGACAGCGGGATCTCCCGTAAACGGAATCCCTGGACAGCGAGATCTCCTGCAAGCAGGAACCTTTGACAGTGGGATCTTCTAACAACGGGGTCTTTTGACACGGGATCCTTAGTTATAAGAGGGAAATATCATATTGGAGAATCCAGCTAGAGTGAATGTGGATAGGGGTTAGGACTAATATCTTACCTGTTCACACTTCACACGTCTGCATAGGTCTGTGGTCCTGATTCTACTCTTGTCACTGAGTGAATGTGCTGTGTGTGGTAATATCTAGATTTATAGTACTTGTTCATATATCTGTATAGTAATTTGCAGTTATATTGTACTCGACCTGCTAGCTTACCTCTCTGTAAAATGGCCACCCCTAAACTAACCACGTTAGAATTAAAGGCAAAGGGGGAAGAAATGGGATTGGCGGGTTCTGCTCTAACGGATTACATACAGGAAGTGGAGAGAGAGTATCGTCAAGCAGAAAGGGAAGATCGAAAGGCCGAGTTGGAATTGAGAAGGATGGAGTTGGAACAAGAAGCTAAGAAATTGGAAGCTGAGCAAGCAGCTAAGAAATTTGAAGCTGAGCAAGCAGCTAGGAAATTTGAAGCTGAGCAAGCAGCTAGGAAATTAGAAGCTGAACAGGAAGCACAGAAAAGGGAGCACGAGTACCGGATGCGGGAACTCGAGCTCAAGAGTCAATCTAATGGAGAGACTGAGGGAGCAGTTGGAGGTTCCTCCATCCCAGGCTCAACACCAGTAGGTGGACATGGGTACCATGCTATGAAGTTTCCTTTAGCGGTCTACAAGGAGGACAAAGAGAAGATTGACCAGTACCTTCAACGCTTCGAGGCTATGTCGGTTGCTATGGGTCTGGAGCGTAACAAATGGAATCTCAAGCTATCCCAGGGTTTACGCGGGACTGGATACGAGGTTTATTCTCGCCTGCCACCAGGACATGAGAACAATTATGACGAGTTAAAGACGGCTCTGTTGAAACGATTCGAGGTTACGTCACATACCTACCGGAAAAAATTTCGAGCAGCGAAACGAGAACCGGGGGAGTTGTTTGCCGCCTACAGTTTGCGTCTAAAATCTTATCTCCACAGGTGGATGGATTTGGCTGGGTTCGCACATGACTATGAGAGTCTGGAAGAGCTCATGGTGGTCGACCAGCTGAAGAAGCAAATGTCTAAACCTCTCAGGACGTTCCTGGGAGAACAAGGAGCGGAACGTATTGACCTCGTTACTAAATTAGCAGAACGGTTCGTCGAGGTACATGGGGAGGCAGGGGAAAACCTTTCCACCAACACCAAAAGTCAAGAGAAACATGATAAGAAGAAAGCCAAAAACTCAGGAACCAAAAAGTGGGAACCTTATGTGCAAAAATCAGAGGATAGTTCAGAGAAGAAGAAGGAGGGAAGCAAGAGCACTTCAAGCTCTACACCAAAACGACCGTGGTCGGAGAAGTGGTGTTCAATTTGTAAGTCACCCTCTCACAATACGAGGGACTGCAAATCGAAGGCTAAGAACCCTCACTTCGCAGCATGTCAAGTGACTTCCAGGGAGGTTGTCACGGACAATGCCAAGGTCAACATGGAAGCTCGCCACCAGGAGAGCTCACTCAAGTCCGGCACTAGAAAATCTAGGACAGGGAACTGGTGCAACCACTGCAAGTCAAACACGCACAATGCTATTGACTGCAGGGGAAAGTCAGGAGACACTCAATTCGTCGTGTGCCCCGGGAAACCTAAGGTGGAGCCCACC
Organism: Cepaea hortensis; assembly: GCA_963921405.1. Classification (NCBI taxonomy): domain Eukaryota; kingdom Metazoa; phylum Mollusca; class Gastropoda; order Stylommatophora; family Helicidae; genus Cepaea; species Cepaea hortensis. Next base: position 17,340,843 of record OY992886.1, on the reverse strand, counting down.
GAACAGGTCGAGGCCGAGGAAGAGACTCCAGACCAGGAAAAACCACCTGTAGTGGAATTGGTAGAGGTTAACGGTCGTCAAGTAGAGTGTTTATACGACACAGGACTGGACGGGGAGGCCGTGATTTCTGTGGATCTGGTACATCCAGAACAATTCACAGGTGAAACCATGGAGATACAGCCTGCACAGAAGAGTGCTGTAGTCATGAATTTGCCCATTGCTAATGTGGAGATTCGGTCAAGGTACGTCACCGGCACCATCAAGGCCGCTGTATTGACTGATCCCATTTTTCCAGTAATCCTAGGGTGCCGGTATGTCTTTCTGGGAATGCCCAGGGAGCCAATCCATATGGGAGCAATGCAGACCCGCTCTCAGACGAAAACGGAAGAGGCAGACGCAATTGTGACTAACCCAATGCCGGGCCAGCTACGAACTGCCCAGAGTGAGGATGATACTTTACGTCCTTGCTACAGAAAGCTGCAGAAAAGTGCTGATCCACCAGGACGGGGGCAGTACTACATGAAGAATAGGATACTCTACAGGAGAGCAGGAAGGGGAGACAACCTATACGGTCAGTTGGTCGTCCCGAAAGCTCACCGGTCCCAGATTCTTCATATGGGGCATACCATCTCCTTTAGTGGACATATGGGTATTGCCGCCATCATGCAGCGGATTTCCTGCCATTACTATTGGCCAGGAATGACAGATGATGTGCGTCGGTATGTGAAGTCATGCCCTGAGTGTCAGAGGGTGGCACCGAAACACTGGACAGCACCGGTGGTGTTGGGGGAGATGCCCATCATGAACTCTCCTTTCGAGAGGGTAGCCATCGATATCGTGGGTCCACTTCCCAGGACTAGGAAGAGGAACATGTATATACTCACAATGGTGGATTGCTGTACAATGTGGGGTGAGACTATACCGTTGACCACGATTGACTCGAAACGAGTGGCAGACGCACTGATGGAGGCATTTACCAGATTAGGCTTTCCGGATCAAATTCTGACGGACAATGGATCTCAGTTTTGTGGAAAACTGATGGAGGAGGTATTTAGGGTGTTTCACTCTAACCACATACATACCAGCCCTTACCACCCTCAAGCCAATGGACAAGTAGAGCGTTTCAACGGCACGTTGATGACAATGCTCAGGAAACTATCGCAGGGAAAACCTGATAGGTGGGATGAATATATCCCAGCAGCACTCTTTGCCTATCGGGAAGTTCCTCATGGCTCAACAGGACTACCACCCGCTACGTTGCTGTTTGGTCGTCCAATCAAAGGACCGTTGGAAGCCATGTTGAGGAGTTGGACTGAAGAGGGGACGTCAGAAGAAGTGATCTCATCCTATAAATACGTGGAGGAACTGAAAGAAAAACTCCACAAGGGATGGACTCTGGCAAATCAAAACTTGAAAAAGGCCAGGAAAAGACATGCGGCTTACTACAACCGTAGGTCTAAAGAAAGATCTCTAGAGGTGGGAGACAAAGTCTTGTTGCTACTCCCAACGGGAAACAAAAAACTGGAGATAGGTTGGCAAGGACCATTTCCCGTGGAAAGGGTGATATCCAGAACCAACTATCAGATCCGGATCCGGGGAAAGTCGAAGATTTTCCATATCAATCTCTTGCGGAAATACGAAGAGAGACCCGGAGACAAGGCAGCTCACCTCATGGCAATGGCAGTTGCAGTGGAGACTGAAGTGGGAACCAACGAGGGCAGGGAATATCCCTTGGTACACCAGGAAACATATAGGGATGTGCAAGTGAACCCTGATCTGACCTCCCAGGAGAGGGAAAGGATAACCCAGGTTCTCAAGTCTCATAAGGAGATACTGGCTGATAAACCAGGACGAGCGAGGTTGGTGGAGTTCGAGATGACTTTGACCACACAGGAGCCGGTTCGTCAAAAGGTTTACCCAGTGCCATTCTCTAAAGAAAAGGCCCTGGAGGAGGAAATACAGAAACTGCTGGAGGATGACGTGATTGCACCATCCACATCCCCATACAATGCAGGGGTAGTTTTGTTACGGAAACCAAGTGGAGAACACCGGTTGTGTATAGACTACCGACTTCTGGACAGTCACACCCAATTTCAGGTGGAACCTTTGCCGAATCCAACTCAGTTATTCGCTAGGCTCCATAAGGCACGGTACTTTTCAAAGGTGGATCTGAGTCGGGGGTACTATCAGATACCAGTCAAACCGGAGATTCGAGCACTGTTGGCTTTCAGTACACCTAGTGGACACTACGAATTCAAAGTCATGCCCTTTGGACTCAGCAATGCACCTAGTGTGTTTATACGCATGATGAGGACTTTACTAGATCCGTTACAGGATCCGTCCATCATCTCATTCATGGATGATATTCTGATTTCCAGTGACAGCTTGGAGGACCACTTACAATCCTTGGAGAGAGTGTTTAATAGACTCAAGTAAGCGGGGCTTACCGCTCGTCCAACCAAGTGCATGATTGGTTACCAGACTCTGGAATTTCTAGGTCACACCATCACTCCAGGACACATTATCCCAGAAGAGAAGAACCTGGAGAAAATCAGAAATGCACCAAGGCCAAAAACGAAGAAGGAGGTGCGATCTTTTCTCTCGTTGTGTGGGTTCTACCACAAATTTATCCCACATTTCACTGAACTGGGAGCTCCATTGACGGAAACCTTTAAAAAGGGATTCCCGGACCAAATCATTTGGACACCAGAATGTGAGAAGGCCTATGGTCAGTTAAAGGAGGCCTTGGTCAGCAAACCTGTATTACAGCTCTCTGACCTTTCCAAACCCTTTGTGTTGAGAACAGATGCGAGTGGGATTGGAATTGGGGCAGCTTTGTTACAAGAAGGAAAAGACGATGCTTCGGTTTTGAAACCTGTAGCCTACGCAAGTAAGAAACTTCTACAGGCGGAGAGGAATTATTCAACCGTCGAGAGAGAGTGCTTGTCCCTCGTATGGGCAGTGCAAAAATTCCAGCCATATTTGTATGGAGTTAAGTTTCGAGTCCAGTCGGATCATCAACCCCTGATGTTCCTGGCTACTTCTCAGAAGCTCAACGCCCGTTTGTTGAGGTGGTCGTTGTTACTTCAACCTTATAATTTCACAGTGGAGTACATTCATGGGAAGGAAAATGTTGGAGCGGACTTCTTGTCAAGACACCCAGCTCCTGAAGAAGAAGAATGAATCATCTGGATTAAACTCACGGTGGAGAAGAGTGAGATGGACTACTCTCTTAAGAGGGGGCCTATGTCACAAAATAAAACCTTGCGTTTAACCAGTTGATTATTATAGAGGCTTCCTGATAAAACGGACTATCTGCCAGCGACAACTATTTTAACTAACAGTATAAACAAATCGGATGTCAAAATCCCAGGACAATATTTGTAGCTGCACGTGTACATCTGGTCGAGGGATTGGGAACACTCGGTGGTGAGTGAGACAAATCCCGGCATCGCTTTGACAGTGTGTCAACATTTGAATACAGATGGAACCCGTGGGATCATGGTGGCAATGGGATGTCGGCCATCACATGTCGGGCAAACTTAACAGTTGCAGATGTGTAGGGGAAGTGAATGAGCTGAATCATACATCGCTTTGACAGATTATAAACAAGTCGGATTGGAAGCGGAAGTACTCAGCTCGGAAGAAAACAGTCCGTCTGTCAAATTATAGTTCCGGACAGCAAGAAGATTTGCAGCTTGTTGGGGAAAACTGTTGTTGGGATCATACAGTAACTCGTTAGTTTTGTTGGGGATGTCAAAACAACTGATGACAACTTTGACAGTGACTAAGCCAGGGAAAATGGATTCTTGACAATGGATGATATGCCCAAATAACACCTGTATGGACCGGAAGAATACCGTCACGTGACCGATTTTAGGTTTTGCCAAAAACTAGGATTGGAGAGGACAGTTGAACTCAAATCTTGGATTTTAGTGGACGTGCTTCGGCACTGTGGTTCGATTGGAAAATGTCTACCGTGTGCGAATTGAGTTAATTTAATTTTACACGTGCCTGTCATGGCAAGAGTGGATGTAATTTAATCTAACTGCAGTGTTGCCTAAGGTAGTCAATATAGTCTATTTAGGCCTAATTAATATAGACTGTAGCCTGGTTAAAACTAAAGTGTGATGATTAGCACTGTAAGTGGAAAACTAGCTAGAGTAGGGAAGTGATACTTGGCTCTGTTAGTTGAAAATAGATTAGTGAAGTGTGGATAAGCTTTACTAGTTGAGAATTGAGTAGAGGGATAAATGGGATATTCCCGTAGGTGTCCCTGGTGGGCGGGGTTCCGCAGTCTGTTTGTTGATTTTTTTTTTCTTGTCTTGGCCTGATGATAACATATGTGTTCAGTCATCTGTCCATGACAGAGTAGGTTCATTATATTTTCTGAGCGAGGCCGATGGCCACGATCATCTAATAGAGATCAGTGACGGGGAGGCTATCACCGTTTATATGATTTATGTTACAGGTTTCCTCTGGTTGGAATGAAGAACACGGAGCCCAGGAAAAATCCGATCCCGGATAAAGTTTGGCGCAGGAAGATTGGCCAGCAACTTTATAAAAGAGCTTATGCTAGAGGAAGATGATCAACATTGCTCAGTGGAGCTGAATGGTATATGTATCCTACAGAATAAATACCGAATGAGTTTAGGTCATACCAGTTTTAACACCAGTCGCCAGTCGTGATGGATATTCAGTTCACTTATGACTAGAACAAAAATAAAGGACTCTATTGGAGTATAGACAATAACTGTTTAATAGTGAGAACTAGAGAACATTTAGCAAGAGACAAAAAGTCCTGTTCATATGACAGTGTTCCAGGTTTGTTTCACTGCGCCGGAATTATGAAGCCGGAGTTTCTATGAACTATTAGGAACAGTTGCGTTAGGAACAATAATAGTTTTTTTTTTTCCACGGATTATATTTACATGGGATTCAGATCTCATGGTCATCAGAGTTCCTGGAGGAGGACATGTCTGGAGAGAAGGATACGACTTCGGTGAGGTCTAGTGTACTGACTCGTGTGATGTCGTGTAATCCTTGCTATGATGTGTACACTATGATCCTGAACTTTGAGGGCTGACACATACATTTATGTTATAATACACGACACACATTTTCTTCGCATACACGTCTCCTATACGTTACACTTTTCTTTTAATAAATTAATCTTTATTAATTTTTAGAAGCAAGAGTTGTTGAGTATGTTGCGTTGGGGAAGTATGAGAGGGGGCATAGTACGACAGTGAGAGAGTGATAGGAAAAGGTGTCCACGGGCTGATGGAGTGTGTTGGACGGAAGCTGGTGGATTCTCCAGGATATTGATAAGGGAAAAAATATTATAATGTGGGTGTTGACTCTCTTCACTCCAGGGACGACACTTTAAAGGAGGACACGACAGACGGACGGACAGACAGTTAGACAGACAGACGGACGGACAAAAGATAGATAGATGGACGGGCAGATAGACAGACAGACGGACGGCAGATATATAGACAGACGGACAGACTGTCACATAGCGAGAGATATAGACGTACGAACGAATGAACGAACGAACGAACTTTATAACGTAGAAATATTGAGACAGTACCAGAAAAACGTACAAACAGATAGACGGAGACGGAGATAGATATCGGGAGAGATGGACATTTATAGTGAAAATAAGAGGTAGATATAGTGATGTGTGTGCGTGCGCGCGTGTGTGTGTGTGTGTGTGCGTGTGCGTGTGCGTGCGTATGTGCATGCATGTGTATAGTGTTTATGAATACATCATTGATATAAATACATACATAGATAGCGTAGATATTTACGCCACAGCAGATTGGATCAATCGCAGTTGTTATGTGCAAACATAAGGAATTACCATATCGGTAAAAAGTCGCCAATATACATTTCAATACCCGTCGATTCATTCCACTGACCACCATTGTGAGAAGGTGCCGTCGAGCATACAAGGAATACTGACTTTTTATTATCAAATGGCGATCAAATAAATACATTTTTTGTTGCTGATGGGTCACAGGCACAACAGCCACGACCTCGTTCCACCTCGGGAGCTTGGCAAGTGTACAAGCGATGCCCAAACTTCCTTTAAAGGCTCCATCGGATGCTGAGAGGCACCAATGAATAAGTCCGGAGTGGAGCAAGGCCAATGGAATCTACATACCCAAGGAACAGAACTCAGCAAACATTACGCAGTTTAGGCCAATCCCTCTTCTGAACGTTGGGGGAAATATATTCTTCTCAGTCATGGCTAGCAGACTCACGACATACCTAATGGGGAACAGGTATGTCGACAAAGCCGTTGTAAAAAAAAAAAAAGGGGGGGGGGGGCATACCGGGAGTCCGCGGGTGTGTAGAACATGCTACCGAGATCTGGGTAGCTATCCAGAGAGCGAAGAGCGAAAAGTGAAACATTCACTTGGTATGGCTAAACCTGGCTGACGCCTACTGGTCAGTGCCCCACCAGGTGCTGTGGCAGGCTCTTAGGGTGTACCATGTGCCGGAGGAGATCACATCGATGCTTAAACAGTATTTCTCCTGGTTGACTCTCCGTTTTTCTACCTCGACGTTCACGACCAGATAGACTGACTTCCAAGTGGGTATAGCAACGGGGGGTACGATTTCGCCGATACTACGAGGGTAATTTAATAAGTAAGTCACAAATGGCTGTAGAAAAATAACTAACTATGATAACAACTTGAAACCATCCATCCATCCACCATGTGCCATGCCGATAAGCGTGGGCGGTCATGTTCTGTCATCTCACTCGATCACCAGAGTCGTGGGTCAGCTCCGTGTTCCTGTCTCGACCATGCCACGTGGCCAAGAATCCAAGTATTTACTTCTCGGTCTTCCCCTTAGTCTGTTCCCTTCGATCTTGCCAGTCGTCACCAAGTTCTCCAATTAATTTCTTCTCATAACATGCCCAAAACATTTTGACTGTCTACCTCTAATGATTATAATCAGTTTACGATTTAATTTGTCTCTTGAAGGACTTGTTCATTGGTTTTTCTGTCTGTCCACGGCAGTCTCTGCATTTTCCTCAGAAACCACATTTCCACAGCCATCAGATGTTTTTAAGCTTGACTGCTAATTGTCCACGCTTCACATCCATGCAAAAGTATAGGTTCTATGTAGCCCTTCAACACTATTTTTCTCGTTTCAATTGATATCTTGTTATTGATCAGTATGGTTTTCATCTTGCAAAAGGCTCCTTCGCAATGGAAATTCTTGAAACCAGTTTATTTTTATACATACATTGTCCCTTTATTTCTCAACCTAATTTCCACCAACATTGATGCACTTATCCCATCGTTTTATCAGTCTTCCCAAATGGGCTGCACAGAACTGCGTGCTTTGTTTTCATTTACCTGCCATCCCACAGAACTGTGTGACTTACTTAATGACTCGCCCTCGTAACTTTTTCTATCCAGCTATGCACCGCTTTACGGGATAAACATTTGTCAGCATAAACACTGAAACCCACCTTGGCGGGGGACATTTCGCGAATGAAGCCGAAGTTGAATGTGAAGTGAAATCGTGGTTTAGAAAACATAGCACGTAGTTCTATGCAGCCAGTTTGGAGGACTGATAAAACGATAGGATAAGTGCATCAATGTTGGTGGAAATTATGTTGAGAAATAAACGAACAATGTATGTATAAAACTAAACTGGTTTCAAGTCGTTATCATATTTAGTTATTTTTCTACAGTCATTTGTGATTTACTTATTAACGTACCCTTGTATTTGTCAAGACCATGCAAGTCGTTCTGGATGTGGCATCCAGCTACGCACAAGGACCGAGACTCAAGGAAAAATGTAGGGTGTCGCCACTCAAGGTCTTCATGGACGACACGACAATCCCGACAGCAGATGAGTCATGCACACCGCATGCACCAAAGGCTTGATCAGCTGATCGACTGGTGCAGGATGAGCTTCAAGCCCAAGAAGTCAAGTACCTGTCTATCGTGTAGGACAGGGTGAGGGTAATTGCATTCAAGGTGGTCAAACAGGCCATCCCCACTGTAATTTAGAAACTCGTCAAGCGTCTCGGGCGAGTGTACGATTCCTCGCTGACAGACAAGAACGCAGTACAACGCATACGTGAGACAAGCGAAATGGGTCTGCGAGCCATCAATAAGAGCTGACGCTTCGGAAAGCGCAAGATCTGGTTTCTCCAGTTCATACTGATCCCCAAGCTTCTATGGCCCCTATTCATCTACGACTTGTGCACTAGCGCGATAGAGGCGATAGAAAGAAAAATCAGCAAAGCTACAAGGAAATGGCTGGTAGTGCCACTAAGTCTGTCGGACGTAGCGTTGTACTCGAAGAATTCTAAACTCGTGCTCCCGTTCAAGACTGTGCTTGAAAAATAAAAAGTCGGAAAAGCCAGGCTCGTGATGATGCTGCGCAAGTCCCAAGATGAAACAGTGAGCGGCTCCCAGCAGACGCTCAGGACGGGAAGGAAATGGAAAGTTGACGAGGCAGTCGAATCGGCGCAAGATTCGCTCCGGCTAACGGGAGTTAGGGACACACTTATTTCTTCTCATAACGCGTCCAAAAAATGTTGACAGCCCACTTCTAATTTCTCTAATCAGTTCACGGTTTTCATTTGTTTCTTGTAGATCTTGTTCATTGGTTTGTCTGTCTGTCCATGGAAATCTTGGCATTTCCCTCAGAAACCGCATTTCCATTACCATTATACGTTTTTCAGCTTGCCCCCTCATTGTCCACGCTTCACATCCATACACAAGTACAGGTTCGTGTAATACCTCAACACTCTTCTATTGAACGAAACATGACTGTCTGTCTTGGTATTCGTCAAGAAGGCAGTTTACCATTGCTTTCCTTCCCAGTAGTGACCACACTGGTCAATGACCGTAGCCATAATCTCTAATGCTAAACATGGAGTGCTAGAAACACAGACGTAAAATCACATCACGTGAGATGAGATGCACAAGAAATGCAGCTGGGGGACAGGAGTGGGGAACAAGAAAACACGAAGTGACAAATGAGAATTTAAGAACACGTGTAGGGATTATACAGAATGCTGACTTTATAGAACACCAAAGAATTAAATGGTTAGGGAATTTAGTTAGACTGGAACAAGATCAACCAGCGGTAATAGCGTTCTGTATTGGGACATATTGATACAAAGCAAGAGGATGACCCGGGATCAGTTGGTTAGATGAGTGAAAGAGACATTGAAGAAATCAAATATGATGTTAGTGGAAGCAACAGAAGAGAAATTAGATGTCGACAGTCACAATTTGTTGGACACGTTATGAGAAGGAATACGCTAGTGAACTTGGTGACAATTGGCAAGACTGAGGGGAAGGATAAAAGGGAAGGCCGAGTGGTAAATATCTAGATGGCTTGGCTACATGGTGTAGCATAACGCAACCAACATTATTCATTTACCAACACCTGCCGCAAAAAGAGGAAACAACATTAAAAGAAATTGACTTCACAACCACAAATGGAGACTAGGACTTAAAACTTAACATCGAAACTGGAACTGCATAAGTGACAGATGACGTGGATTCTTAGAAAGATTGCATCAGACAAAGCTCGGAAGACCATTGGACGAAAAGGGACATGTGACCCGCTTTCGCGCCAAAGCATAATTAGCATATGTTACTATTTCATCAGAAATGTTAATAAGCCCGCACTCTTTTCTGAAACCCGCCTCATGAACAGATGTGAGAAGATTGTGTGACCAAAAGTTTCAATGGGCAAGGCAGAATGTCTGGATCCTAGGTGAGCTTGTTAGGCCTTAGATTAAACTGATAACCCGATGTATCAAGTGTCAAAAGAACGGTATCCAGTGTTTGTGATGTCAATTGAAATGTATTATTATTAATTAAAACCTCTGAAATGTAAAAATGCTCGACTGTAGATTCTAACGACGCAGAGCCATTCCCGGGCAAAATGACTCTCTAATATTCTCTTGGATGAAACTGCAATCTCTGATATTCTTAGAGATAATTATTAACTTTAAGAAGTGCATTATACTACTACATTCTATTCTAAACAAATGATTCTAAAGCAATCTTGTGCATTTCACCAGAAACACTGATAAAAGATGCTATCACTACATACAGCTGAAATGACAGTTCGTGTACTAGAATAAGTGCCTTGTTCTAAAACAGACTTATCTATGCCTATTTACAATCTAGAAAGCTGAAAGAGAAATCAATCTTTCCTTTCTCCTTCATCTATTGAATCAATAGGGTTTGACGGAATAAATATTTATATTTATGTCAAATTTTAATTAGATAAGAGCACTTATGAACTGCAATACATGAGAAAGTTGTGCTTCGCGGAACACCATCACGCGCAGTGAACTTAACTCATTACTCAACATAACTTAAAACTCAACACCACTCATCACCACACAACCCAACACTCAACATCACAACAACAGATAATGGGAGAGAGTTATTAGACACAAGAAGAAGAAGAAGTTAATTGGGAAAACACAGAGAATTATTTATACACGCGATAAACACCATTTAGTGGAAGAAATGTTATAAATGTATGTCATTTATTTACATGCATCTTGACATATTCTCACTCTTGTCAATGTCTTACTGTACACGTTCACTGACCCCAGGTCAAATGAGAACTTACATACAGCAGGAACAAGTTGATACAAGGCGTACACCGTGTGATAAACTCTGACCACCCCCAAATTAACCCAACACTAGCTTGGAGAGAAAAGGAGGGGAGGGGGACTAGTTCCTAATTCAGGAATTTAGATTTCTTCCGACCTACTTCTTATTATTGTATTGGTAGGAATGTATATATTTATGTGAATATTCATCAGTGATCTTGGTGGCTACATACCAACAACCACCCAACACATCAGCAAACTAACCACCTAAATCAGACCTGAGAGAGGGAAGCCGAGAGAAAGAGATGAACCACAAGTGAGATGGAGGATGACTTGGCCATGAGCAGAGCATGGGGAGGCCTTCAGTGGAGCTATACGGGCATACCTGAAGTGGATCCATCAGTCAATGGACCCTGGCTTACCTAATCTTCCAATCACCAGGTTACCTTTCTAAATTGGTACACACCACACCCAATTTCAGGAAAACTGATATTTAATTGTTGATTCACCTTCACACTTAATATGTACAACATCAAAATGTTTACTATGTTTCACACTTGTTGACATCTCATATATTGATGCTTGATTGATTGTCTGGGACAATGGTCCAATGTGCAACTTTTCTATTATCTTGTGTAAATCACAATAGAGATGTATGTACTGACCAGAAGGCTCAGCCCAGTCAATAAATGATTAACATGAATTGACCTTCTGTTAATTTATCAGTTCAAACCTATCTGTGAGTCAACATCTTTTTTGTACATCATGTTGTCAGAATCTAATGTGATTGATTATGTGTTTGATTGTTTAAAAATACATTAACTCATAATGACTTAATAAAATGGGGATAGAAGACTCTAGATCTATCAACTGCTCAACATCCATGTTTTCTTCATCTAAATCAGGCTGAGAAAATTCTCCAGACTTTCCTCAGATTTGATAACCAATAAGGGGGCTCCAGAGCTATCAGAATCATTGGAGAAGGGGCAGATTCCCAGTTAGTAATTACCATTCTCACCAGGGCCATAATCTATATCTCCTAGACATACTTAATAGAACGAGGCCTGCAGATAACTCAAGGTTCATATTCTGGGGTTATTGAAGATAGAAGAGGATGGGGCTCTACTTCTTTTGTTAGAGATGGGGCATGCACTACAGTGATCTCCCACTCCCTTCAAAAATATATGACACATGGCATAAATGAAACAACACAGAGCTGATCTACGACTCTGGTGATTGTGTGACATGGCGAAACATAATCGCCCACGCTTATCGGCATGGAACATGATGATTATGTGATGATGATGATGATGATGATGATGATGATGATGATGATGATGATGATGATGATGATGATGATGATGATGATGATGATGATGAGCAATCATGCAAGCGAAACATAGATAATTACACTTGCCATCTCTCTGAGACTCTTCACGCAAAAAAAGCAAAAGGACAAAGGAAAAGATTGTTTGCTTGTTATTTTAAGATTGCGGATTGAAGATAAAATGGTTTTTCTGTCACAATGAAAGGAATTCTACAGGACATTCCTATTCTCTTCCTCAGTCATGGGAATTCCCAGAAACCTGACCTTAACCTTTCCTTCCGGCAGAACAAGAAGGTGGATGGCATTTTGCCGTCTAAAAATGGCGAATTTTTTCAACATGACGGTTAGGGGGAGAAAAAAGGGGGGAAAAAGTATTTCGCAGGACATAAACTAATCTCAAAAATGAAGCTATAAGTGCCAAGGTTCTGTATAGTCGTGAGTGAGTCAGTTTTTGAAGTGGATTCTTGGCTGACCGACAGAATTCGTGCACGTGGGGTGAAACATGCATGCTTTATCATTAGCGGTCGGTAGCACAAGTCACTCGGTGAAACAAATGAGCCATTACTTTCTGTGGACGACAATCACCTTCAAATTAATATCCTACTTGTGGCTGATTCAGTCACAGGATTACTAATCTGAGCCAGGTGATGGACCTTAATACATCTTCTCTTTTAAGGTTGAACAGGGTAGTGGTAATGGCAGAAAGGGGAAATAAATACGACAAAGAAAGCCACTAGAAAACTAGACATGGACAACTAGACATGGACATCTACACATGGACTTCTAGACATGGACAACTAGACATGGACAACTAGGCATGGACAACTACACGTGGACAACTACACATGGACAACTAGATATGGACAACTAGGCATGGACAACAATATATGGACAACTACACATGGACAACTAGATATGGACAACTAGGCATGGACAACTACACATGGACAACTAGATATGGACAACTAGGCATGGACAACAATATATGGACAACTACACATGGACAACTAGGCATGGACAACAATACATGGACAACTACACATGGACAACTAGGCATGGACAACTACACATGGACAACTAGATATGGACAACTAGGCATGGACAACAATATATGGACAACTACACATGGACAACTAGGCATGGACAACTAGGTATGGACAACTAGACATGGACAACTAGACATGGACAACTAGGCATGGACAACAATACATGGACAACTAGGCATGGACAACTAGGCATGGACAACTAGACATGGACAACTAGACATGGACAACTAGGCATGGACAACGATACATGGACAACTAGGTATGGACAACTAGACATGGACAACTAGGCATGGACAACTAGGTATGGACAACAATACATGGACAACTAGGCATGGACAACAATATATGGACAACTACACATGGACAACTAGATATGGACAACTAGGCATGGACAACAATATATGGACAACTACACATGGACAACTAGATATGGACAACTAGGCATGGACAACTACACATGGACAACTAGATATGGACAACTAGGCATGGACAACTACACATGGACAACTACACATGGACAACTAGGCATGGACAACAATATATGGACAACTACACATGGACAACTAGATATGGACAACTAGGCATGGACAACTACACATGGACAACTAGATATGGACAACTAGGCATGGACAACAATATATGGACAACTACACATGGACAACTATGCATGGACAACAATACATGGACAACTACACATGGACAACTAGGCATGGACAACTACACATGGACAACTAGATATGGACAACTAGGCATGGACAACAATATATGGACAACTACACATGGACAACTAGGCATGGACAACTAGGTATGGACAACTAGACATGGACAACTAGACATGGACAACTAGGCATGGACAACAATACATGGACAACTAGACATGGACAACTAGACATGGACAACTAGGCATGGACAACTAGGCATGGACAACTACACATGGACAACTACACATGGACAACTAGACATGGACAACTAGGCATGGACAACTAGGCATGGACAACTAGGCATGGACAACTAGGCATGGACAACTACACATGGACAACTACACATGGACAACTACACATGGACAACTAGGCATGGACAACTAGACATGGACAACTAGGCATGGACAACTACACATGGACAACTACACATGGACAACTAGGCATGGACAACTAGACATGGACAACAACACATGGACAACTAGACATGGACAACAACACATGGACAACTACACATGGACAACTAGGCATGGACAACTACACATGGACAACTACACATGGAAAACTAGGCATGGTGGGAAAGTGGATAAGTGAGACGAAAGGCGCCAGGGAAAAGATGCTTACATGTGACAGGAGTAGCTGGAAATAACTCCACGTTCTGTAGTGAAACTGTCTCTGGGCGAAGGAGTGGCGAAGAAGTGGCGAACGCGATTCGCAAGCCCGCATGCCGCGTTTGAAATTAGCTGCAGGCTATTTAGATGCAGACTGCCTGGTGTTGATTTTTAACAGTGTTACGAGTGTCGGTGGCTTACATTGACAAACTTCTATAAGTAAACTTGCCAGTAAACCACAAAAAGATTGCTGTTGATTACGACGTTCTGTACAGGACATGCAACAAAAGTGTTAGTGCCAGGACTATCTATCCTCGTTGTAAGCGCCTTTGGAGAACGCAAGATATCGAGAAACATGCTAGCCCACGTGATGCCATGCCGGCAAGGCAATTTGTGCTCATGAAAGTACCGACGACATGGCACTGCAGGAAGCATGTCTAGACAACGGGACAGTTTGAGACTCCGGCGTTCGTTGTTTCTACAGCAGACAGAAGTCATAAATAGTAGACAGGGTCAAAACAATGTGCTCCACTTAGTGAATATAAACACACGCCATAAACACTCTCTTCCTGCCTGGCATACTTCGCTACATCTCGTCAGGCTCATACTGCAGAGTTGTATATTAAATGAAGTGGACAAACAAATGATACTATGACTGATATACTAAGTGCTTCGTCGTTGATATTGGTCGAAGTTCAAGAACATTAGCCCCTTGGAATTCTAACATTTAACAGGAAATCCTTCTGGCTGGTGTCGCCTAATATACTGTTCAAGAAAAGAAACGCAACATTATTGCAGTTTCAATTGCAAACTTAGAATGGTCTGGACGTTGTTGGAACTGGGTGGTGAGTTGTGCCACATTAGGTCGAGCGTTATCCTGCTGAAAAATCGACCCTCGTGCGGAAGGACGGGAGGATGAAGAATTTCAGCGACGTTGGGCAATCGACGAGCTCCTGGTATTGACTGGACTGTGGAGGACGCAGATGCACATCGATTCCTAAGGTGACGCAGCCGCATGAAGCGGTCTTCGGCAGCAGTTGTGATTCTGGGTCTTCCAATGAGCGGCCGGTCTGCCACTGAGCCAGTTTCTTGAAATCGCTTCCAAATGCGACTAATGGTGCTTCTAACCACATTAAATTCTCTGGTTACTACATTTTGTGACTGTCCGGCCTGCAAAAATCCAATGATGATGAGTTGTTGATTTCAAGTGAGATGAGCCACACTTGCGCATTGAATTTTCAACTGAATTTATTCGAGGAGCGCCAATCTTTAACAAGCATTCAATAATATGGCCAAAGAAGAGAGTTTTTGTTCAGTGAGTTTCACGGGATTATCATGAACCTGTCACGAGTTATTGCCAAAAATGTTGTTTTGACCTTGACCTCTTTCATGACCTCACAAATCATGAGGTGAGTACAACTCAGGTAACCACGAGAAGTTAATGACCAGATGGACACTGTCGATAGGTTGACTGATGTCCAATCAGCGAATATCTTTTATTAAAAATAACACCAAAAATGTTGCGTATCTTTTTTTTTTTTACTGTATAGATAATGCTTCGATATATTTCAGCAATCAGTTATTGTTCATTGAATGCAGTATACAAAATGCATTTTGTTTGTTAACTCTGTGATTGCTAATAAGCAAATGTTCTGCAAATGTTTTCTGTCTATAGTCTGGTGATGTCCATCTTGCTTTATGTGTTCTTTTTATGTTGAAAAACACTTCCCCCCTAAGAAATTTTTAATTACTGTTCTTGTCTTGGCATTCAGGTCACCCATCAAAATATTGCGATATCTTTAATTACCTAAAATACCTTGAACTCTGATGTAACATTCCTCAGCACCTGATTCATCCTTATCATGTGTAGGATCACGTGACACTGGATCACGTTCAAGTTTATTTTCTGTTTGTGTTGTTTTAAGAGATGTTGTTGCCAAGGGATTACAGACGCAATTCGCATTCCCGCATACCGCGCTCAAAACACAGCTACGGGCGATTTGGATACAGACCGCCTTGCGTTTGTTTTCATGCTAGGTGTGAGTGTCAGTCATTGAGAGAGCAATGGCAAACTACTGAACGTAAACTTGCCAAGAAATTAAAAACAGCCAAAAAATATTTGCGGAGGTTGACTGCGACATGCAAATCAGGACATGCAAATAAGAACATTCAACTGAGGACATGCAACTGAGGACGTGCAACTTAGGACGTGCAACTAACTTTTATGTTATTATTCACGAGCTCTCTGCTTCCCCTTCT
Source organism: Cepaea hortensis (assembly GCA_963921405.1). Lineage (NCBI taxonomy): Eukaryota > Metazoa > Mollusca > Gastropoda > Stylommatophora > Helicidae > Cepaea > Cepaea hortensis. The sequence continues at coordinate 17,324,281 of OY992886.1, read as the reverse complement.
TGTAGTGCTTTCTCTGAATCTTTATATAACATCAGGGCCACTCCTTCACAGTTGGGGCTGGAGGGGAATTTTCCTCTATGACCTAGGGGCATTTATAACATCAGATGGAAGGTGCACACCAGAGATTAAACTAGGGGCATGTATAACATCAGATGGAAGGTGCACACCAGAGATTAAGCTAGGGGCATGTATAACATCAGATGGAAGGTGCACACCAGAGATTAAAAAGCAGAATACGACAAGCAAAAGCTGCATTTCAGAAAATGAAGAGTATCTTTTAAGTCACTATCATTGAATGTAAGATAGAGAGTGCTGAAGTGCTATATAGAACCTGTTTTGCTGTCTGGCAGTGAATCTTGGAATGTAAATGAACAAATTAGGAAGAACTTGGAAGCAACAGAGATGTGGTTCCTGAGACGAATGATGCGAATTCCATGGACTGACTAAGTAACTAACCACGACTGCCTGAAAGATGCTAATGAAACTAGAGCATTATATACAATAATAAGAAGAGATAAACAGCTTTCTTTGGTCATGTGATGAGAAGAGAGGCACTGGAGAACACCGTAACAACTCGAAAGATCAAGGGGAAGAGAGGCAGAGGCAGACAAGAGAAATGATGCTGGATGGATTGAGACGGTACCATGGAGGAATATCAGCAGCTGAGTTGATCCAGAAAACCAAAGACCGAGATCTGTGGCGAGTCATGAATGCCTACGCCAGTCGGCATGGCACTTGATGATAATGATGATGACCTGAGAACAGCACTGTTTCATCTGTGCCTAGAAACTTATTTCAGGACCTGATTCACATTTTGTTCTTCTAATTCTTGTTTAGCGTTTGCTCGTTTTGAACTCAAGCGTAATCCAGACGTGTGCTACTACTTCTAGTGATTTTTGCGTGTGGATTAGCTTTCCCTATTACCAGTGTCCCGCGCCGTCAGGCGAACCCACTCCGACTTATGGGGTACTTGTAATTTACGTCCTCATGTCAAGGACGAGAAGTCAACATTTTAGTTCAACTGATCGTTGTAAGGGTTGAATCCGCTACCTCGGCATCAGCGCACTGGAAGTTTAAGAGTGAATGCTCTTATATATTCGCCCAACATGATCTTTGTTTTTTTGTAATAATGATCATTAGAAAAAAACAAACAGCGGTAAGCATGGCTTTTAAACTTCCGGTGTGCTGATGCTAATAGTATTATACTATATGTCTTCTACAACCTGTACTGTCTTTCGCAGCTCATACATAGTTGTAACATCCCAAATATCAGTTGTAGAAGGTTTCCTAGGTGAAAGGAAGGTCATCAGCAATCCAGACTACACGCAGCTTTCTCGACCCAGCGCCATATCTCTATTTTAAAAACCCTCCCTTCCTCTTGCCCGGCTAGTTCATTCTTTCATCTTCATCTTTAGACTTGTTCATGTTTTGTTGGATTTTTGCAGCTAAAGTTTGCTTCGGGATTTTACAAGAAAGGGTTTCTTCATCTTCTTCTGCGTTCATCCGGTGTGTGTGTGTGTGTTTTTTTTTCCCCAGGCGTTTTTGCGTTGTGCCCAAGCTTTACGCCCCTAGACCGACGCATCGGACTTCTGTGGGTGCTTGTTGACCGGGTTAACCTTCCAGGATAAAAAGGGGTTTAAAATGCAAGGTAATCAACTTCATTTTACCGGGTTTATCCCATATCTCTTTCCGCAAGGCGGCCTGCTGAAAGCGACGCACAAAGCATGTATCTCCAGCGATGATCTCAAGGAGTTTCCTGAGAAAACTGCTCTCGTGAACCAAATGAAGTAAACCGGAATCGAACCCATGACATTTGAAACGCGAAGCAGACGACGTAACTACTTGGCCACGGAAACTCTTCGGGATGAAACAGGCAGTCCCAAGCCAACCACCTTTAGTCGCCTTTTACGACACGCTTGGTAGGGTAAAGTGTTATACTCTTTGCGTCCTTGTTATGTTTTCTGTAAATTCGTTTTATGAATCTGGGGAAGAGTGATTTGTAACGCTTCTTGAAGAGATTAGAACAAGAATCGCCATGGCGAAGGTAGCCTTTTGCAAGATGCAAAACATACTGACCAATAAAAAGATGTCAGTTGCAATAAGAAAAAAGAGTGTTCGGGTGCTACATAGAACCTGTACTTTAATATAGGTGTGAAGCGTGGACAATAAGCAGACAAGCTGAAAAACATCTGATGGCTGTGGACATTTTATTTCTGAGGAAAATGCAAAGAATACCATGGACAGACAGAATAACCAATGACAAAGTCCTAAAGGAAACAAATAAGAACCGTAAACTGATCAGAGATATTAGACTTAGTCACACAGTTTGGACACGTTATGAGAACAAATAAATTGGAGAACTTGGTGACAACTGGCAAGATTGAGGGGGTGGGGGGGGGAGGGCAGAACAAGAGGAAAGCATAGAAATAAATATATCGGTGGCGTGGCCACGTGGTATGGTTGAGACAAGAACACTGAGCTGATCCATGACTCTGGTGATCGAGTGAGATGGCGAAACATGGCTGCCTACGCTTATCGGCATGGAACATGATGATGATGCCAAGTGCTTTGCTCAGTATGTCTGAGCTTGAACATGGCTTACATTTAACGCAGCGACATTAATGTACACACTGACCTCACTATCCCGTGCCGAAGTGCCATCACCACGGGGAATGTTACTGTACAGCTCTCCTACCCCGCGCCAAGCTCATAAGTCAGCTGGAGATACAGTCTGTGGACAAACCCTTTCCGCGAAAAGGCGAATAAAGACCTTGGCCTTTGTGTTGCCTGGCCTTGAACTTGTAACCCCTAGCAGATCACACATCTGGCCTTGGAATACTACAAGCTTAGCCGGATCATAATTGCAAGTGTGCATTAGCGAAAGCGGCATCACCCATCTGCTGCTAGAAACTGGATTTTTTTTTTTCGCATATCCTTTACAGGACATTGATGTCAACACCAACATTTTACTGCTGTTGTTGATTTCTTGACAAGATTACTCTCAGCAGTTTGCCTTTGCTTTCTGAGCGGCCGGTTCACTTATCCCGTAAGTTACCAACGCAGCGAGAACCGCTACCAATTCTCCCGCGCTGCGTTACCCCACGTGGATGAACGGGATTACCGTCGTTTAACACCTAGGCCAGGGAGACCGGCAGATACTGGATAGATATGTAATATGTTAATGTAATAACCGCCTCTGATTTGTTGGATTTAGTAAATCAGGTGTTCTCATCATCATCATCATCATCATCATCATCATCATCATCATCATCATCGTCATCGTCATCATCATCGTCATCATCATCATCCTCATCATCATCATCATCATCATCATCATCATCGTCATCATCATGTGTCGTGCTGATAAGTGTGGGCGGGCAGGGTTCGCCATCTCACAAGATCATCAGAGTATTGGATCGGGTCTCTGTTCTTGTCCCAGTTATGCCTTCTAGCTAAGCCATCCAGGTATTTACCTATTTGCCGTCCTTTTGCTCTTATAACATGACTTTCTGCCAGTTGTCGCTAAGTTTTCACGTGTATAACTTCTAATAACGTGCCCCAAAACATTGTGTCTGTTTACTTCTAATTCCTGCAATTAATTTACGTCCTCATTTGTTTCTTGAAGAACTGTCACAGAATGGTTTCTTTCCGTGTATGGTATTCTTCGCATTTACTTGAGGAACCATATTTCTACTGCCGTTAGAATTTTTAGTTAAACATTTTCGTACCATTTGTGTCTCTCAGTTTACTTTAGACCTGTAATCAACTGGTCATCATCCATGGCAACGGCCATCGACCAGTATGGTCACTGCTAGGAAGGAAAGCAATGGCAAACTACCTTCTTTATAGATGCCAAGAATATCGTGTACTGCACGTTAATGGGTGCTCCATAGGAGCAGCCTCGCCCGGTAGGGGTAGTCATGTGCATCAGGAGACTCCAGACCGTCACTGAGCTGTTCCGCGACTCTGGTGATTGAGTGAGATGGCAAAATATGACAGCCCACGCTTATCAGCATGGCACGTGATGGATGGATGGTAATCGACTGATCCCAACCTTATGTTGATTTGTCCATTTTTTTCCCCATCCTGTTTCAGGATATTACGGTCAACACCAGCATCTTTCAGCTGTATGTTGATTCCTAGGCTAGATTACACTCATCAGCACGCCATGACTTTCTGAGCGACCGGCACCATACTCTCATAAGTCAATGGCGCGATTCGAACCACTTCTAATCCTCGTCGCGCTCACGTCAACCACGAGAGTATTCGAGGTTAACGGAGAAAGCTGCTAACCTCTCGGTTATGGCTTGATTTGTCCATACCTGACAAAATTTTCCAGCAAGTGGAAAGCAGTAGCCAGTCCCTTACCAATCTATCTCAGTCGTCTCTTACGGCATGCATGCTATATTACAGTGTTACTATTCTTTGCTCCCATTAAGGGACCCTGTAAAACACATGGATGTAGTTAAGCTTAATTATACTGTGTTAGTTAGAAAAACAAAAACATACTTATACTGTACCTTGTTCACTCGTATATGCCTTTTATGAAGCACAGTGTAACAAACTATCGTCTGTCAAGGCCACCAGGTGCCAGCAGTAACGACCTGGGTTACTTGGATCTCGTTTGTCTCAGTTGTTAGAGTTGACTTTATTGTCAAATATGTTATTAATGTTGTAATTGTTGCTATTGTTGTTGTTATCTTATTGATAATGAGTTGTCCACTACTGTCAGCTGATAAATTATTAGGTACTGGTTTGTCGCCGACTGTCCCAGGTAACTTTCTGTATTTTAAAAACAAAATCACATCAACTGGCGCATGGATGGAACCAACGTTTGTGACAGGTGTGAACCAAATGTTATTTTCATTATGTTTCAGGATATTCAAACTGGATGACCAGGTAGTAAATCATTTTCGGCAATTTTAAGGCCTGTATCATCAACGTCCTGTAAGGGAATTGCAACATTTAAAAAAAATCATTCAAGGAAGTAATCCTGATTGAGTTTCGTTTCTGGGGGAAATTTATTTACAGCACTAGTTTTATAGTATCATCCGGGTTATGCCTTTTTCAAGATTTGGTTGAATTGACAAAAGACTTAGTCAGGAACCCACAGGGCACAAGAAACAGAGGAAGACATAAACATCTCTTGGAGAAATGAACAGTATGGGAAGGATAGGGATAGAACAGTATGGGATTGCTAAGGATACGGGGATCTGGGAGTGAGTTGGTTGAGGGCTTTTGTCCCAATGGCAATGGGGAAGGGGACCAATAGATAAAGAGGACGTTTATGTTTTAAATTATCGCATTCTGGATCAGAAAGACTTACTGTAAGAATTACAGTGGAGTCACAAAGTTAAAGTAAGATATCTATTGAGCTCACTGAGTTAGTTAGTTAGTTAGTTAGTTAGTTAGTTAGTTAGTTAGTTAGTTAGTTAGTTAGTTAGTTAGTTAGTTAGTTAGTTAGTTAGTTAGTTAGTCGACAGATCATTCTCATTGCACATCGAACCATTCAGTCCATAAGTGCTCGGATCCCCTCCTCAGCAAATCCCGCAGCGTGTAGCGTCTAACGACGCCAGTTCTGTGTTGGTTTATCAATCTTCTTTGGCTTCGTGCGTAGTGTTCTTGTTTGGCCACCCCTATTTTAATTTGCTGTTCTCGCAGTCAGGCCATGGTTGTAGATTCAGTCATCACTTGGTTCACGCAAGAGTCTTACTTCTCGTAGAGCATTCAGAATGTCAGCCTGGCCCATGGCGCGTCCGCCCTCCACCGTAGACTCACCCGCGAGCTTGTCAGCCCGCTCATTTCCTTGTACTCCCGCATGCCCTGGCACGAAGATGAAAGTAATCTTTGCCAGCCGAGACCGGTCCAGAGACAGCAACCATTCTCTTCGGGTCCACCCCATCTCTATCCTCTTGATCATGTTCATTGAGTCGCTAAGGAATTATGCCCTAGTGAATGTCTGTGTCTCCAACCATGTTATTGTTTTACTTACTGCCATGACTTCCATAGTCAGGATACTTGTGGTTTCAGATAGAACAATAGAGCTCACTGAGTTAAAGTAAGATTTATATTGAGTTCAACGAGTTAAAGTAAGAACTATATTGAGCTCAACGAGTTAAAGTAAGAACTATATTGAGCTCATTGAGTTAAAGTAAGAACTATATTCGACTCACTGACGTAAAGTAATAACTGTATTGATTTCAGTGATTTAGAGTTACAGCTAAAGAATCAATATAAGTATAAGACAGGACAAAAACATTAACATTAACGGCTATAACAGAAACAACACAAGTAACAGCCTGAACTGAGACTGTTAAAATAACACCTAGAACAGTGGTTCTCAACTGGTGGGGAATTCCACCCAGGGGGGAATTTGAGGGTTTCAGGGGGGGGGGGGGGGGGATGAAGACCATTTCAAGATCGCGTTATTACAAGAACCGATTACTTGATATTGTTTTTCCCTTCATACTTTACAGTTAAGTACGTCTCATCCTTCTAAAATTCATTTTATAAACTAAGTAGACCCACAAATCATGTTTTATGTGGATGTCTAGACTTGTTTTGGTATGTGCTATTAAATTTACCTTACATTTTTACGTATACTGTGTAGGGGTGGATTGATTTTTAGATAGTAAATATGAAAAAAGGGGGGGGGGGAAATGACGTTCTGAAAATACGGCATGGAGGGGGGGGGGGCACGGGCCAATTTTTTTATAGGAAGGGGGGGGGGATGACATTCTGAAAATATGGTGAAGGGGGGCACGGGCCAAAAAAGGTTGAGAACCACTGACCTAGAACATTGCCAAGAAGCTAGTGTGTGGGTGTTAATATAAGGATAATACGATAGCAATGATTACTTGAAACAGTGACTCGTACACACAAGAATCTGGCAGATGCTCAGATGAAAGGATCAAGACAAACTCACTGATGCAGTTGGTGTAACATTTATTCCCAGATGAGGTACATCTTTTATGCTCTCACAACAGGCTAAGATATTTTTAGCAACAAGACACAGTCGTAATTATACGTTATGAGAAGAAATAAACTAGAGAACTTGGTGACAACTGGCAAGATTGAGGGGGAAAGAACTATAGGAGGGCAGAGAAGTAAATATCTAGATGGGTTGGCCACGTGGCATGGTCGAGACAAGAACACAGAGTTGATCCACGACTCTGGTGATCTTTTAAGATGGCGAAATATGACCGCGTAAGCTTATCGACATGGCACATGATGATTAATTATATGTCTCCCGATCGTGGGCAGTGCATTTGATGACCCTCAATAATGTTAACATAGCCCAACCGTAGCAACATTCCTCACACGCTACTCTCGTTCTGCCGCTACTTGGTACCGCTCGATAGATCAGCATTGACACAAATTGAATGTTGACTTAGTGACAGATAGAGTGGCTATGGTTGTGTCTAGGGAAATGTCAGTGTATATGGTATGTTGAACAACCGATCAACCACGATGCATCACACCCAAACACCAGTCAGTGAACAAGCGTTAATTTGCGCACATAATATTCCTTTAATTATAAATTAACACGTACACACGTAACATATAAATCCAGGAACAATAATTCTCTCAGAATATATCACCATCCCAATCGAACACTTCGAATAACACTGCCTCTCAAGGCCTACTAAATCTCATCCCACACGACAGGTATACTAGCCTCTCTCTAGGCCCGACTCAAAGTAACCCACTCTGGGTCTCGAATTCCACTCACTATCCCTGGAACCCACAGTGCGGAGTCTCTTCCTAACTCCGTCACAATTCTTCACTATCTCCGACCACGACCTCCTCCTAGTCGGTCTAAACTCAACTCCCCTTAGTCCATGTTTGTCCCTGTCTTTTTAAACCTTTTTATGCCCCCTCACAATGCTCCTCACAAACACTACCTCACTGCTCCAACTGTCTGCCTCACAATTATCCTAGCCAGCTGACCCATTCTCGGCTCACCCTTCAATCACTGTCTTCTCATTTTCCCCGTCTAGGGGACTTATTACCCGCCCTATTTTATCTCGTGAACTTGTTTATGTGTACCCTTGCTATCCAGGACACTGATCTTAATGTCAATGACCTCAGGCATGTGTCACTACCCCCTCCTCAAAAGAAAACATTGTTTTCAAATGATGGGAGACTAATACTTATCAAATATGTGACCCACACATTGCCTGGGTAGCCCTAAGTATGACTCCATCTCACTTTAGGTACCACCTTAAATACTATATCAAATACTCATAGTAAACTCCCATATTCCTTACATCAATACAACCAACTTTTCATATTGTGTACCAATGCATGAACTAAAACATTGCATAATAATTAATACATCATAAAAAACATAATCTTTGTGTACCCGCAGGTCTATTACTCTCTTCAATAGCACACAAACCATGTAACTTTGCTAATAATGGTCCATGAATAAATGTCGAGGCGCTGCATTGCCTCTGTCTTCCCTCACCCAATATATTGTATTACTAACCCACCATAAGAACCCATGCCAAATCGGATATAGAACCTCCTGTTGCTTGTTTATGTGGCCTCATGCCCTTGGTAATTCCTTGACAGCAGGTCTGCCATGATGTTGTCTTCACCCCGTATGGGCGTCGGAACAAACGCGTATTCCTGCAACAAATGCTCCAGCGATGAACCCTTGCATTCTTCATCGCTGCCGTATGGATGAATGTAGGTGGTCTGTGGTCAGTTTGTAAAATGAATTGTCTGCCCAACAGATACCTGGAGAGTTTGTGTACCGACCATACAATCGCCAGGGCCTCCCGTTCTAATGTTGAGTAATGTTCCTCCGGTTGCGAGAGTTTCCTACTGACGTATAGTACTGGATGCATGAGGTGGTTCTTTTCTTGCATCAAACATCCTCCGATTCCTGTCGATGATGCGTCTACCCGTAGGGTAAATTGTTGATCCAGATTAGGTAGTATTAAAATGGGATCCATGGAAAATACCTGCTTGATCGTTCTCAGTGCATCCTCACACTGCTGCGTCCATACAACTTTGTTAGGTTTGCCCTTTTTTGTCAACTCGGACAACACTGACGTGATGGCAGAAAAGTTTTTTATAAACTTATTATAGAAGTTTGCTAACCCGAGTAGGCTCCTACCTTGCTTCTTCGTTTTTGGTATTTGGATATCCAGAATCTTTTTCACATTTGTATCTTCTGGTTTCAGTACCCCGCTGCCAATAACATGTCCAAGGAAACTTATTTCCTCATATCCAATTTTGACTTTAGAGGGCTTCACAGTCAAGTTATGTTGTCTCAAACTTTCAAACAAGGATTCTACTCCTGCCACGTGATCTTCCATGTTTATACTGAACAGGCAAATGTCGTCTATATAATTGATAACATCCTTGCGTCCTTGAAACAGTGTCCTCATCATCCTCACGAACGTTGCTGGTGAGTTCACTAGCCCAAACGGCATGTAATTCCACTGAAATAGCCCCTGTGGGGTGGCAAACGCTGTTAACGGTTTGGCTGTTTCACTCATGGGTATTTGCCAGTACCCTTTTGCCAAATCCAACTTGCTAAAATACTTTGCAGAAGATATTTGCGTCAGTAAATCATCAGTACTGACCATGGGCTCCGGATCTACAACAGTGATGCTATTCAGTCTCCTAAAATCTATACACAATCGTAAGTTGTTGTCCTTCTTCCTAATGACTACTATGGGAAATGAGTATGGAGAGTCTGATCTGGAAATTATCCCCATTTTTTGTAACTCTGTTATCTCACTGTCTACCGCTGCTCTGTAATGATGTGGGATAGGGTATGGTTTCACTCTAATTGGTTGGTCCTCTGTTAGCTTGATGTCATGTGTCATTAAGTCTGTCTTTCCTGGTATATCCGTCAGGACATCCGAGTATTTCTGTAATATCTTGACTAGCCTCGCTTTGTCACTAAGTTTCAAGCTGTCATTAATGGACACATCTTTCCATGTTTCTGTCTGTCTCAGTGCCACTATTGGTAAGTGCATTTTCACATCATTGTCGTTTGATGCTTCTTCGTCAATGACAACAGAACACGCTGTCTCAGATGCCTCCTCGTCAATAATTGCCTCTGTGACGGGCTGTAAGGCTTCTAGTCGTGGAACGAATTGTCTTAGCATGTTAACATGATACACTTTGTGTTTCCCTTTCACCTCCACCCTGTAGACCACATCTGATACTTTACCAACAATTCTGAATGGGCCTTGCCAAGTCACTAACAACTTATTAGACATTTCTGGTAGTAAAAGTAACACCTCCTCATTATCTTGGAAAGATATCAGCTTTGACTTTCTATTTGCATACTGTCTATATCTAGCCCCCGACATTTCCAGTGCATCACGTGCATTCTGACATGCATTAATAATTCGGTCACTAATATTCACTACAAAGTCATACAACGAGATCGTATTACTATCATTACTCTTCCCTGTTAATAACTCTTTCAATATGGTCATGGGGCCTCTTGGGTTTGCCCCATACAACAACTCAAATGGTGAGAATCCAGTGCTTTCTTGTGGCACTTCTCTATATGCGAACAGGATAGCTGGTAAGTACTTATCCCAATCACTTGGTTGCTCTGTAGTGACTTTAGCTAACATCTGCTTAAGAGACCCGTTCATTTTTTCACAAATTCCGTTGCTCATTGGGTGATAAACTGATGTGAAAACTTGCGTAATCTTCAACAGTCTGTTAACTTCTTTCATCATCTGAGAGGTAAATTGTCGACCATTATCTGATAACATTTCGTTAGGGAAACTGTCGTGTCTTACTTTAAAGTGTCGTCCCTGGAGTGAGGGGAGTCAACGCCCATATTATATTTTACCCCTTTTCAATATCCTGGAGAATCCACTAGCTTCCGTCCAACATACTCCTTCGGTTCATGGACACCTTATCCTCTCTCTATCACTGTCGTACTATGCCCCCTCTCATTCTTCCCCAACGCAACATATTCAACAAATCTTGCTTCTAAAAAATTAATAAAGATTAATTTATTGAAAGCAAAGTGTAATTTACGTGAGACGTGTATGCGAAGAAAATGTGTGTTGTGTATTCTAATGTAAATGTAGAGGTCAGACTACAAAGCTCATGATCAGAGTCCACTCATCATGGCAAGGATTACACGACATCACAAGAATCAGCACAATGGACCTCACCAAATGCCGCGTCTCTCCCGCCAGACATGTCCTCCTCCAGGAGCTTTGATAACCATGAGGTCTGATTCCCATTCAAATCTACAGTCCGGGAATGATACTATTTTTGTCCCTAAAAGAAAAAATGTTCCTAATAGTTTATAGAAACTGAGACCACACAATTCCTGCCCAGTGAACAATGGAACACTGTCCCATGAAATGACGTTTTTTCCTTCTTGCGAAATGTTCTACAGTTTTCACTCTTAAAACAGTCATTGTATCTAGACTCAAATAGATCTCTTAATTTTCTAGATAACGTCTTAATGTTATGATTTCCTTGATACGTTGAACAAACACTCTCCAATGTTTTGGTTTCATGTAATGTGAAAATCAATCCCTACTGTTCTAGTAATAAGTGGACTGAACATCCACCACCACTGGGATATTCACGAATGGTATGAAAATAAAAACCCATTACTATGTTGCTGTCCACAGGTAGTGTGAAATCTTCTTAGTAATGTTCTCAGTATTTATCTTGTGGGATACTTATACTATTCAGCTCCACCGAGCAATGTTTATCAACTTCTTCTAGCATAGGCCCAGTGAGAAAGTTGCTGGCCAATCTTCCTGCACCAAAAATTATCCGGGATCTGAATTTTCAATGGTTCTGTGTTCTTCATCCCAACCAGAGGGAACCTGTAAAATATATAACACAACTGGTGAGAGCCTCCCCGTCACTGATCCTTATTAGATGATCGTGGGCCATCGGCCTCGCTCAGAAAAATACAGTGAACCACTCTGTCAGGGACAGATGAGCTCAACACATAGGTTTTCATCAGGCCAAGACAAGAAAAAAAACATACAGAGTGCGGAAACCCCCCCCCCCCCCCACCAGTGGCCACCCCACTGGAAGATCCCAATTATCCCCCATTACTCAATTCTCAACTAGTAGAGCTTATCAACACTTCACTACTCTATTTTCAACTAACAGAGCTAATCATCACTTCACTACTCTAGCTAGTTTCAACATGCTACTGCCTAAATTAATTAGGACTAATTATACATATGAACTACCTTAGGCAACACCGCAGTTCTTCTCAATCACATCTAAGTTTGCCATGACAGGCACGTGTAAAATTAATCTAACTAATCCCGCACACGTTAGATGTTATTAACATCCATAACTGCAGTGCCACAGCACTTCTGCCTAAATCAACTGTCTGAGTTACACTAGCTGTCACCCAATCGTGTTTTTTTTTGGGGGGGGGGGGGGCAAACGCCTTGAATTGTTCACGTGACGTTCCTTTGATGTTCACACCAGATTCTCAAGGGGCACAAACTATTTCCAGAATCTTATCTCCCTTGTGTTTAATCAATGTAAGAGTTGTCTTTCCTTGTTTTGACACCCAAAACAAGCTAGTGCGTTTCTGCATTCTCCCAACAACAGACTCTCTTTGATCCGGCTGGTCGGCAAAATGACCTTGTTTTTTCTGTACCGGTTAAAAACAAGTGTAGCCTTGAAAACACGCCGTGAAGCAAACTGTCTGTATTATCATCATCTGGTTAATCCACGGTGATCTCATGACAGAAACCTAACCTTGAAAATAACGTTAGCAATGCTTCTGCTACGGCTTCTGTCGTAATGTATTTTAACGGAACGGCCTCAGGCCACCTGGTGCAGATATCAACCATGGTCAAGATATACATATGACCCCTGTTGGACATCACTGCTAATGGCCCAATGATGTCAATGCCACTTTTTGAAACGGTCTGACTTTCAGGTCTGTAGCTTGTACCGGTGCTTTTACCGTCTTTCCTTTTGTATACATTTTCTGACACGTTGTACAGGATCTACAATATATTTTTATATCTTTGCTCAACCCTGGCCAATAAAACTGGGATAGGACTCTATGTTGTGTACGCGCTATTCCCATGTGCCCTGCGAATGGAATGTCATGCGCCGTTCCCATAATCCTCTCTATATATAGTAAAGGTACTACTACTTGCCTCCGTGTAGTTTTGTCATCTGAAAACCGATGAGTGAGAATATTATTCTTCATTTTGAAGCACCATCTACCCTTCTTTGATTGCCTATGTTCTCCTTTACTACACCCTTGGAAACATGTGTCCACAGTAGTATCTTGTCTCTGGGAGTCACTAAAATTATGTTTGAAATCTATTCTCACCTGCTCAGTTGTACTATCCTTGTCCTCAGTCCCTATGTCTACTTCGCGTGTCATCTCTTACTCAGCTATCGTATCTAATCTTGTTTGTCTTCTAGTAACTACCGCGTTGCTTCTCACCTCATATTTTTGATACCAGTCCTCGATTTCTTCTTCTGTACATTCTCTCACTGTTGGTATATTTCCAATGATCAGATCTGCCACCGGTGAGTCTAGAACACATGCTGTCACTATTCCTGTGATAAACGGTGTTGTCACTGTGATCTCGGCCACTGGGTAAACTTCTACTGTCCCATTAAAGGTAATACATCTAACCTCTTTCCCTGTGTAAGCTGAGGGATCTACCAAACTTCTTCTGACCCCGATCGTCGTACACCCAGAATCCCTGAGGGTTAACGCTGGCCTATCATTGACAAATCCATGGTGCAGCTTCTAAACTCAACTCCCCTTAGTCCATGTTTGTCCCTGTCTTTTTAAACCTTTCTATGCCCCCTCACAATGCTCCACACAAACACTACCTCACTACTCCAACTGTCTGCCTCACAATTATCCTAGCCAGCTGACCTCTTCTCAGCTCCCCCTTCAGTCACTGTCTTCTCATTTTCCCCGTCTAGGGGACTTATTACCCGCCCTATTTTATCTCGTGAACTTGTTTATGTGTACCCTTGCTATCCAGGACACTGATCTTAATGTCAATTACCTCAGGCATGTGTCAAACATATTACTTTGTTTTGTACACACTGAGCGAGGACTTGACTCTTTCTTACTGCTGCTTACACTCAGCGATTAAGACTGCCACCAGCTATTGGAACTTCCCATCGCTCAATATGGTTTGCAATTGCACATTCGCGTCCCCTGAATATTAGCAGAATGTCACGTGCAAATCCTCTTATGATGTTGTCGTGTCTTCATTTAAAGTGTCGTCCCTGGAGTGAAGAGAGTCAACACCCACATTATATTTTACCCCCTTTCTAATAACCTGGAGAATCCACCAGCTTCCGTCCAACACACTCCATCAGCCCGTGGACACCTCTTCCTATCTCTCTCTCTCACTGTCGTACTATGCCCCCCTCTTATTCTCCCCAACGCAACATATTCAACAACTCATTCTTCCAACAATTAATAAAGATTAATTTATTAAAAGAAAAAGTGTAATGTACGTGAGGCGTGTATGCAAAGAAAATGTTTGATGTGTTCTATAATGTAAATGTAGAGGTCAGTCTCCAAAGTTCAGGATCAGAGTCCACTCATCATGGCAAGGACCATACAACATCACAAGAGTCAGCACAATAGACCTCACCAGATTGAGTGTCCTTCCCTTCAGACATGTCCTCCTCCAGGAGCTCTGATGACCATGAAATCTGATACCCATATTCAACTCTACCATCTGGGAACAATATTATTTTTGTTCCTAACAAAAACTGTTCCTAATAGTTTATAGAAAACTGAAAAACTCATTGTTCCTGTGCAGTGAAAAAAGAATTGGAACACTGTCCCATGAACATGACGTTTTCTTCTAGCGAAATGTTCTATAGTTCTCCTCTTAAACAGTCATGGTATTTATACTCCAATAGATGTCTATATTTTCTAACTATTGTCTTGAGGTTATGATTTCCTTGATGCGTGTAACAACCACACTTCAATATTGGGTTTCATCTAATGTGAATATCAGTCCCTATTGATCTAGTGATACGTGGACTGAACATCCATCACTACTGGTGTGTTAAAGAATGGTATGACCTAAAACTCATTCGGTATTTATCCTGTAGGATACTTATACCATTCCGCTCCACTGAGCAATGTTTATCACCTTCTTCGAGCATAGACCCATTTTGACAGTTGCTGGCCAATCTTTCTGCACCACAATTTAGCCGGGATCTGATTGTTCAATAGTTCTGTATTCTTCATCCCAACCAGAGGGAACCTGTAAAATATATAACACAACTGGTGATAGCTTCCCCGTCACTGATCTCTATTAGATGATTGTGGCCCATCGGCCTTGCTCAGCAAATACAGTGAACCTAACTCTGTCAGGGACAGATGACTCAACACATTGGTTTTCATCAGGCCAAGACAAGAAAAAAAAATCAACAAACAGATTGCGGAGCCCCGCCCACCAGGGACACCCACTGGAATATCCCAAGTATCCCCCATTACTCAATTCTCAACTAGTAAAGCTTATCAATACTTCACTACTCTATTTTCAACTAACAGAGCCAATTATCACTTCCCTACTCTAGCTAGTTTCAACCATGCTACTGCCTAAAGTAATTATGACTAATTACACAATATGATCTACCTTAAGCAACACTGCAGTCTACCAATCACATCTACATTTGCCATAACAGGCACGTGAAAGATTAAATCCACTTAATTCGCACACGGTAGACATTTTTTTTCAATCTCTAACTGCAGTGCTAAGGCGCTACCGCCTCGATCAACAATTCGAGTTACACTGCCGTGACCAAATCATATTCTTTTGGCAGACAGCCCTGAATTGTTTACGTGACGTTTCGATCTCAACTCTAGCTGGTTTCAGGGGGAGATAATTCATTTCATCATCAGTGCTTCCCCTTAGATTAAATTACTACAGGAGTTATCTGATCTTGTTTATAGTTATGCCCCCTGTCCTGACACCCACACATGCCCGCGGCGTGTCACGAACACCTGGTCACAATTTCTCCGACTGTTGCTGAGCTGTCAAAGGCGGCGTATTGATTCATCTCCCCGTAAACATCCGCAGCTGTTATTTTTGTCCGTCCTGGGAGTGTTGACATCTGATTGTAACCTAAATCCGACTGGTTTTTTCTGTATTTTGTAAAACAGTTGTGGCCTTGCAAATATTCCGTTAATCAGAATGCTTTTATTGTCATCAACTGGTTAATCGCGGTGGTTTCCGTGACAGATGTATTACGCAAGAAATCAATTTTGGGGAACCCTTTGATGCCAATAAGACAGTTTATAAATAAACACACATATTATTATTTGGCGTCCATGGAAGTGAGAAGAAGGGAGTAGAGATTAGAGGACGTACTAGACAACATAGAAATTGAAAGCTATAGTTACCGAGCGTGATTCGAACTGTCACCTCCAAATGTACTTTTGCCTTTATTCACCCCAAAAAAAAAAAAACGGAATCCCAGGGTATGACGTCACATCCAGAGCTTCCCTGTGTTGCGCCGTAGCTCGGTGCGTAATTTTATCGGTGTGCAACAGATGCTCTCGGCGACATCCCCCGCCCCCCAACTGTAACTGGCCAAATGAAATGCTTGTCAACTATTGAGACCAGCAGTATACGAAAAGAATGATGATGATCTGTCTATACGGGAGACGCGAGGCCTTGCAGCCATGTGCGCCTTGTCTCAGCGGGAGGATGTCCTGCCGACATACATGGTGAATGTCGTCATCGGCATCTCCCATCTGTCCTGACGCTCAGTCAGCGATAGCACCATGATGACATGATTATGAGAACAGTGTCTAGCAGAATGTCAGATGCCACGATGCTGCTGCAGAAAAGGCAACGCTACTCTGGCTTGTCGTGGACAGCTGCTGCTGCTGCTGCTGCTGCCAGTTCCAGAAAACTCATGATGAGACAGACACATACACACACACTCACACAGAAACGGTGGCCAAAGCCCAAACGCACTGACACGAACTGTACCCGAACACAGAGGCGATCACCGTCAGTGCTAAATATAGCTGGTGACCCTAAATATAGCTGGTGATGTTTGTTTGGGGTGAATTAAGGCAAAAGTACCCCTCCAAATGTCAATGGCGCCTCGCTGCAGGGACAATTGTACTTCGACGCATGACCTTAACATATTTGAAATCCTGTCGGTAACTACAGCTTTCTATTTTTATGTTGTCAAGTGCATCCTCGAGTCTTTACTTCCCCCTTCTCACTCTTATTCTGGTATACAAGAACGACATTGTAGCGCTTCAGGAGACGAAACTGCGTGTTAATTCACTCCATATTGTCGGCTTCCAATGTTTATACAACAGGCGACACTTGGGAATGGCGATTCTCATTCGCGAAAGTATAGTGGTTTCAGAGCTGGACATTTCGAGATGGGACTGTGACGACACACAAATACAGGCGGTTAGACTTCAATCTGGTCTACAATTCGTGTTGGTTAATGTTTATGCCTGTAACGCGAGTGTGGATTCCCAGAAGTGGCAGTCCTTAAGTGACATACTAGGTCACGAGAGGAATGTTATTTTCTGCAAAGGCAAATCACGGGGAAACATTTCCTCCAACACGGGGGGGGGGGGGGGGAGAGAGAGAGAGAGAGAGAGAGAGAGAGAGAGAGAGAGAGAGAGAGAGAGAGAGAGAGAGAGAGAGATCGACGCTGCACTTGAAACCACTGACCTGGTTTGTATCAACAGTGGCTGTATCACCAGAACAGCAAGCCGCCCATGTGATGAGGACAGTGTTATTGATTTGGCGCTGGTTTCTCCTTCACTCACGAGTGTGTAGATGGGGTGTCCTAGGGTACCATGGCAGCGACCACCACCCTTGCAGCATATTGGTGGAGAATGGCAGAACCAGGCAGCACAAGTCAATGGTCAAGACTTTCCAGTATGACAGTACAGGGCAAGATGTGGTGACTAAAATAAGGGCGACAAGCGCAGAAAGCTTCATGGCAGGAAAAGAAGCTGGAAGCAGACACCTTGGTGGAATTTGGAGGTGGAAAAGGCCTGTGTGGATAAGTGTAGTGCTGTAATGAGATGGCAAAATGCCAAGAAGAACAGAATTGCCCATCCTAGTCCTTGCGTGCACTTAGAAAGAGTACACAAAAGTAAGCTACTTCAAAAAACTGGTTAAAGTTGGTTAAAAGTGAAAAACGGGCAGAGTTATATCGAAGAGTACGCACAGAAAATCACTAAAATTGTTGTGGTGACTACATAAAAGCATGAATGAGGTAGTCAAGAATAAGAGTATTCCTGACTTCCAAGGTGCTGATCTCATCTGGCAGAGAACTGACGAGAACAAGGGCAACGACTTCTTCCAACGCTATCTAGATTAGAGCCATCAGACAGACATGAGAGACCGACATCTTGCTAAGGAGGTTGCCTCAGATAGTTGTAAGGCCCAGAACATTTCGGATGAAGACACAGTGACAGTGAAAGAGATCAAGGCTGTGCTTCGAAGATAAAAATAAAACAGCGCTCCAAGGCCAGATGGTATAAGGTATGACGACGACAATACATGTACCGACAACGAGCTAGAGAAACTAGCAGACATGTGCAACAACAGTATAGGGAGTGCTAGCATCAAGGAGGAGTGGTTACACAGTTATCTGATTCCCTTGCTGAAGTCTGGCAAAGACCACACAAAAATTCAGGGATATCGGTCTAATAACCATGCAGAATACAATAGGCAAGCTGCTGGAGAAGTTAATTGCCAGAAAAAATATCAAGCCAGCTAGAGAGGCAAGGTTTCCCCCCACCTACCCTGAGAGGGTACCGTCCAAAAAGAGAAACCTGGACCAATGCAGCAGTTTTTGCCCATGATGTCTATGAAGGTTTCCACTCAGGCATTGAAATATTTGCTACAGCGATTGATCTTGAGGACGCGTAGAACAGAGTACCATTGGATTTTTCAATGCTTCAGCTTCTTGAGATAAGTCCTTTCCTCCTTAGTTGGTGTGGCATAACGCAGCCAACATTATTCATTCATCAACAACTGCCGCAAAAAGAGGAAACAACATTAAAAGAAATTGACTTCACAAACGCAATTGGAGATTGGGACTTAAAACTTAACATCGAAACTGGAACTGAACAAGTGACAAATGACGTGGATTCTTGGAAAGATTTCATCAGACCAAGCTCAGAAAACGATTGGATAGGAAAACCACATGACCACCTTCGCGCCAGTGCATAAATTAACATATATTACTATTTCATCAGAAATGTTAATAAGCCCGCACTTTTGTCTGAACTCGCTCCATGGACGGATGTGAGAAGAATGTGTGACCAAAAATTCAATGGGCAAGGCAAAAGTCTGGATCCGAGGTACGTTTGTTAGCCCTTGATTAGACTAAGAACCCGATGTATCAAGTAATGTAAACCCATGTTTGTGATGTCAATTGAAATGTATGATTATTAATTAAAACCTCTGAAATGTAAAAATGCTCGACTGTAGATTCTAACGACGCAAAGCCATTCCCGGGCAGAATATTCTCTTCGATGAAACTACAATCTCTGATATTCTTAGAGATAATTATTAACTTTAAGAAGTGCATTCTACTACTATATTCTATTCTAAACAACTGTGAGAAGTGATGATTCTAAAGCAGTCTTGTGCATTTCACCAGAAACATTGTTAGGGATGCATCACTATCTACAGCTGAAAAGACAGTTCGTGTACTAGAATAAGTGCCTTGTTCTAAAACAGACTTATCTATGCCTATTTACAATCTAGAAAGCTGAAAGTGAAATCAATCTTTCCTTTCTCCTTTATCTATAGAATTAATAGGGTTTGGCGAAATAAATATTTATATTTATGTCAAATTTAATTAGATAAGGGCACACATGAACTGCAACACATGAGAAAGTTGTGCTTCGCGGAACACCCTCACGCGAAGTGAGCTTAACTCATTACTCAACATAACTTAAAACACAACACCACTCCACACCACTCATCACCACACAACCCAACACTCAACATCACAACAACAACAGGTAATGGAAGAGAGTTATTAGACACAAGAAGAAGAAGTAGTTAATTGGGAAAACACAGAGAATTATTTATACACATTGTAAACACCATTTAGTGGAAGAAATGTTCTAAATGTATGTCATTTATTTACATGCATCTTGACATATTCTCACTCTTGTCAATGTCTTACTGTACACGTTCACTGACCCCGGTCAAATGAGAATTTACATACAGCAGGAACAAGTTGATACAAGGCGTACACCGTGTGATAAACTCTGACCACCCCAACTTAACCCAACACTAGCTTAGAGAGAAAAGGAGGGGAGGGGAACTAGTTCCTACTTCAGGAATTTAGATTTCTTCCGACCTACTTCTTATTATTGTATTGGTAGGAATGTATATATTTATGCGAATATTCATCAGTGATCTTGGTGGCTACATACCAACAACCACCCAACACATCAGCCAATTAACCACCTAAGTCAGACCTGAGGGAGGGAAGCGAGAGAAAGAGATGAACCACAAGTGAGAGGGAGGATGACTTCGCTATGAGCAGAGCATGGGGAGGCCTTCAGAGGAGCTATACGGGCAGACCTGAAGTGGATCCATCAGTCAATGGACCCTGGCTTTCCTAATCCTCCAGTCACCAGGTTACTTTCTCATAGGTTGAATACACACCCAATTTCAGGAAAACTACTGACATTAAATGGTTGAGACACCACTATCATACTTAATATGTACAACATCAAAATGTTTACTATGTTTTCACACTTGTTGACATCTCATATATTGATGCTTGTTATTGATGGACTGGGACAATGGTCCAATGTGCAACTGTTCTATTACTTTGTGTAAATCAAAATAGAGATGTATGTACTGACCAGAAGGCTCAGGCCAGTCAATAAATGTTTAACATGAATTGACCTTCTGTTAATTTGTCAAGTTCAAACCTATCTGTGGCAACAACTTCTTTGTACATCATGTTGTCAAAATCTAATGTGATGTTTATGTGTTTGATTGTTTAAAGATAAATTAACTCATAATGACTTACTGAATGGGGAAATAAAAAGACTCTAGATCTATCAACTGCTCAACATCCATGTTTTCTTCATCTAAATCAGGCTGAGAAACTTCTCCAGATTTTCCTCAGATTTGATAAACAATAAGGGGGCTCCAGAGCTATCAGAATCATTGGAGAAGGGGCAGATTCCCAGTTAGTAAATTACCATTCTTACCAGGGCCATAATCTATATCTCCTAGACAATACTTAATAGAACGAGGCCTGCAGATAACTCAAGGTTCATATTCTGGGGTTATTGAAGATAGAAGAGGATGGGGCTCTACATCTTTTATTAGAGATGGGGCATGCACTACAGTGATCTCCCACTCCCTTCAAAAATATATGACATATTGCGGTCTACGTCCTGGATGGTTCCCATATATTAACCTTTGGACAATCACACAAAATACATGAACACAGTTATCTTTAGATTTTGAACATTGTCATTTTCTAGAATGTTTAACACATACAAGGTGGGGTATTGATTGACAGCCACATGATATGAATGACATTTATAGATAAATAAGAGTAGGTGACTGATTTTACTCCTGGAGAAGGACTTCAGAGAGAGTTGCTCCAGGTGAAATATATAGTGTGTATCTACTCTACCAACACTACTTCTCTTTCAGAGAAGGTGTCTATTCCTGTGGAGTCTGAACTTAACAGCATTTCATCAACCACCGGAAAATCTTATCCGTTGGGAAAACTCTGTCTAATTTCAGATTCTTTTCTTTACTAGGAATTAATTGTGGTTACTTCAGTGCCTGCTGCCTTTCGCTTTTCCAGCATTGACAGACAGACATAACATAGGGTGTTTTTAATATTGCACATGCTCTGTTGTATCTTTGCAGATCATGGACTGACAAACTTACGCGGATCAGACTAACTGCAATTATATTGATAGGCAGAGCAAGGCAATAAATTATAGACATGGCGGAAACTGCAAAGTTTAGAGCCCAAATAACAGAAACAGGTAGGGAGTGCGGGTTAGATGGCCTTGAGCTAGCTAACTATGTTTCGGATGCATTTGAAAAAAGGGAGAGACTGCAGGCTGAATTGGCTCTCAAAGAAAAACAGCTTCAGGCTGAATTGGCTGAGAGGGAAAAACAGTTTCAAGCAGAATTGGAGGAGAAAGAGAAACGATTTCAAGCAGAATTGGAGGAGAAAGAGAAACGACTACAGGCTGAAATGGAAGATAAGGAGAGAGAGCGTCAACACCAACTGGAGTTGAGGAGAATGGAGATTGAAGTGGAGATCCGGAGGATAGAGAAAGGGAGTGGTCCTACACCCTCAACCTCATCAGGATCGCCAGTGACAGAACCACCTCACGTCTCTCAACTTAATTCAGGAGCTATGTCATTTCCTCTGGAACCCTTTAATGAACAGACTGACCACATCGAAGGATTTTTATCACGCTTCGAGGCAATGGCTGTCAGCTGTGGGCTTGAAGAAAGTAGATGGGCGACGAAGTTGGCGCAGGCCTTAAGATCCACGGCGTATGAAGTGTTCTCAAGACTCACTAGAGAGGAACAACAGAACTACACAACACTCAAGACGGCACTCTTGAGCCGATTCGAAGTGGACGCCGAATCTTATAAACTCAGGTTCAAAGCCGCAAGGAAGGAACCGGGTGAGAGCTACGCACAACTAGTCGAAAGACTGAAGTCATACATACAAAGATGGACTTGCTTGGGAGGATTTGAGGAAAATTATGAAGGACTCCGTGAAATGATTATCATTGATCAGATCAAGGGGAAAATGCAGAACGAAATGAAGGCATTCCTAACCCAAAACGGGGCTGACCGCCTGGAAACTATAATCATCCTGGCAGAGAGATTTGAGAAATCTCAAAAGGAGATGGGAGGAAAGGGACGTTCGAACAACACCCCCTCTCAAAACAAAACTCCACAGCCAAAAGAGGGTGAAAACACTGTAGCCACCGGGAAAAAGGGGAAATCCCCGAAAAACACTCAACACTCAGTCCAAACAGCGCCGAGGGAGGACAAACCATTCTGTACCCATTGCAAAATTAGGGGTCACACATTTCAGAGTTGCAGAAAGAAGCCACCTCCACACACAGCGGCATGTTTGGCCAACCGAAAAGAGAGAAAAGTGAGCACTGGTGAAACGTCCAAACAGACACCTCATCAAGACACATCATCTCGTATTCCGGTTGTGGAATCCATCTTACTAAATGGATTCAAAACGACCTGTTTATATGATACTGGATTATCATATGACTGTGTTGTCTCATCATCCTTAGTTCACCCCGAACAGGTGACAGAGGAAATAGTGGAATTACAGGGACCACTGAAGAGTTCAACAAATATGTCTCTTCCAGTGGCAAAAGTGAACATAGCCTCGCGGTATGTCACTGGGACGATCAAGGCAGCAATCTTGGACGATCCGATATATCCTGTAATCCTCGGCCGTAGATTTATCGTTCTAGGAGAACCTGTTCAACCTGTGGCGATGGCGACCATGACCACTCGATCACAGGCAACAAAAACTCCAGAAACAACTACGCCAATCCCTCGAACGGAGGAACTGAAGAGGGCACAAGAAGCCGACAGCACCTTGGAACCCTGCTTCAGAAAACTGCCAAAATCACATTTACCTCTACGTAAAGGTGATCTGTTCATGAAGTCAGCACTTCTTTACAGAAAAGCAGGACGAGCTGGACAAGAGTTTAATCAACTTGTTGTACCAACTCAATACAGGACTCAGATCTTAGAGATGGGTCACAGTCTACCATTCAGTGGGAACATGGGTATCAACGCTACTACACAGCGGATTACCACTCACTACTTTTGGCCAGGGATGAATTCAGACATACAACGGTTTGTAAAATCATGCCCACAGTGTCAGAAAGTATCACCAAAACACCGGACACCACCGGCAATGTTGGGTGAATCGCCAATCACTGGAATTCCATTTGAGAAAGTGGCAGTAGACATAATCGGACCTCTCTCAGCAACGAAGAGGCGAAACCGATTCATATTAACGCTTGTGGACACAACAACCATGTGGGCCGAAGCAGTTCCTATGCCCAGCTGTGACTCCAAACACGTCGCTGATGCATTATTAGGAATATTCACACGTCTAGGATTCCCACAAAGGATCTTGACGGACAACGGTTCACAGTTTCGTGGTAAGCTCATGGAAGAGACCTTCAGACTTTTTCATGCACGCCATATCTTCAGTTCACCATATCACCCTCAGTCAAATGGACTTGTGGAAAGGTGGAACGGGACATTGATTAGTATCCTGCGCAAAATTGCCCAGGAGAAGACAGAGGATTGGGACTTGTATTTACCCGCAGCTTTATTCGCTTATAGGGAAGTACCCCATCACTCAACAGGTTTTGCTCCAGCCACACTGTTGTTTGGACGACCAATCAAAGGACCCCTTGAGGCGTTACTGCGAACATGGACTGATAATACTACAGATGATACAGTCGTGACTGCATCTACATATGTTGCCGAGTTGAAAAATCGTTTACAACACAGTTGGAAACAAGCGAATGTCAATCTACGTCAAGCCAGACGAAGAATTGCTCGTAACTTCAACCGCAAGGCAAAGGATAGAGAGTTAGAGGTAGGAGAGAAGGTGATGTTGCTGCTTCCAACCAGTCAGAATAAGCTGCAAATCGGATGGAGAGGACCTTATGTAGTGACGGAGAAGATCTCACGTACCAACTACAGAATTTCAGTCAAAGGCAAGATGAAAGTATTTCACATAAACCTCTTGAAGAAATATCATGAAAGACCCTCAACCAACGAACCTGCACATCTGATGGCCATGAGTGTGGCTACTGAAGTCGAAGAAGGATCAACAATGGGAGTCGAGTGCCAACTGCAAGCCAAAGAGACCTTTAAGGATGTGGAAATCAATCCCAACTTAACAAAGGATCAGCAAAAGCAGATTAGGGAACTTATGGCAAAATATGCAGAAGTACTTACTGATAAGCCAGGAAGAACTGATTTGGAGGAATTTGACATGAAGTTGAATGACACAGTGCCTGTGCGAGTCAAGACTTACCCAGTTCCTTATGCAAAGCAAAAGACTTTAGAGGAAGAAATACAACAGCTGCTCACCGCAGGAATAATCTCACCATCTGAATCACCTTACAGTGCTAGCGTCGTATTATTGAGAAAGCCAAGTGGAGAACATAGATTGTGCATCGATTATCGACAGCTCAATGCTATAACTGAATTCCAAGCAGAACCTCTGCCTGATCAGAATAAACTCTTCACAGCACTCAACCGAGCTAAGTACTTTACTAGGATTGATCTCAGTAAGGGATATTACCAGATTCCTGTAAAACCGGAAGTTAGACCATGGTTAGCTTTCAGCACGCCTGGAGGACACTATGAGTTCAACGTTCTTCCATTCGGATTAAGTAATGCTCCCAGCGTCTTTACACGTATGATGAGAAAATTGCTTGACCCACTACAGCATCCAGACATCAGTCACTTCATGGATGACATCCTGATCGCAACTGAAACATTTGAAGAGCATGTAGAAACCCTGCATCTTTTGTTCAGGCGCCTCAGAGAAACTGGATTGACGGCTAGACCAAAGAAGTGTCAGATAGGATCCCAAGAATTGGACTTTCTAGGTCATAAGATATCTCATGGACTGATAACTCCACAAGAGGGAAATGTGGACAAACTCCAGAGAGCACCTCGTCCAAAAACAAAGAGGGATGTAAGATCGTTTGTATCCTTATGTGGATTCTATCAAAAATACATCAAGGACTTCAATACTCTGTCAGCACCTTTAACGGATCTTACCAAAAAGGGGAAACCAGAGAAAGTCACTTGGTCAGCTGACTGTGAGAGAGCTTTCACAGCACTAAAGCAGGCATTAACTGCTCATCCAGTCTTACATCTACCAGACCTCGACCAACCATTCGTGCTGCGCACCGATGCCAGTAACATAGGAATTGGGGCAACGCTGTTGCTGAGAAAGGGAGATGTACCATCAGAGCTATTCCCTGTAGCCTATGCTAGCAGGAAATTGAATGCAGCAGAGAGAAATTACAGTACTATCGAGAGAGAATGTCTTGCGCTCGTATGGAGTGTACAGAAATTTCAAGCATACCTATATGGCAGACACTTCACAGTGCAATGTGACCATCAACCACTCATGTTTCTCGCAGCATCTAAGACTCTGAATGCCCGACTTATGAGGTGGTCGCTGCTTCTTCAACCTTACTCGTTCCAGGTTGAGTATGTTCCTGGGAAAATGAATGTGGGAGCGGACTTCCTGAGTCGACACCCAGTGCCTGATGAACCAGGTCAATCAGATGCAGAAGAGAATACAGGGGAGGAAAAATGGGAACAACTTGATAACTGAAAATGTTGGAAACATAGTTCCATACCATAGAACAATCTGGAGTGGGGCCATGTGGCATAACGCAGCCAACATTATTCATTCATCAACAACTGCCGCAAAAAGAGGAAACAACATTAAAAGAAATTGACTTCACAAACGCAATTGGAGATTGGGACTTAAAACTTAACATCGAAACTGGAACTGAACAAGTGACAAATGACGTGGATTCTTGGAAAGATTTCATCAGACCAAGCTCAGAAAACGATTGGATAGGAAAACCACATGACCACCTTCGCGCCAGTGCATAAATTAACATATATTACTATTTCATCAGAAATGTTAATAAGCCCGCACTTTTGTCTGAACTCGCTCCATGGACGGATGTGAGAAGAATGTGTGACCAAAAATTCAATGGGCAAGGCAAAAGTCTGGATCCGAGGTACGTTTGTTAGCCCTTGATTAGACTAAGAACCCGATGTATCAAGTAATGTAAACCCATGTTTGTGATGTCAATTGAAATGTATGATTATTAATTAAAACCTCTGAAATGTAAAAATGCTCGACTGTAGATTCTAACGACGCAAAGCCATTCCCGGGCAGAATATTCTCTTCGATGAAACTACAATCTCTGATATTCTTAGAGATAATTATTAACTTTAAGAAGTGCATTCTACTACTATATTCTATTCTAAACAACTGTGAGAAGTGATGATTCTAAAGCAGTCTTGTGCATTTCACCAGAAACATTGTTAGGGATGCATCACTATCTACAGCTGAAAAGACAGTTCGTGTACTAGAATAAGTGCCTTGTTCTAAAACAGACTTATCTATGCCTATTTACAATCTAGAAAGCTGAAAGTGAAATCAATCTTTCCTTTCTCCTTTATCTATAGAATTAATAGGGTTTGGCGAAATAAATATTTATATTTATGTCAAATTTAATTAGATAAGGGCACACATGAACTGCAACACATGAGAAAGTTGTGCTTCGCGGAACACCCTCACGCGAAGTGAGCTTAACTCATTACTCAACATAACTTAAAACACAACACCACTCCACACCACTCATCACCACACAACCCAACACTCAACATCACAACAACAACAGGTAATGGAAGAGAGTTATTAGACACAAGAAGAAGAAGTAGTTAATTGGGAAAACACAGAGAATTATTTATACACATTGTAAACACCATTTAGTGGAAGAAATGTTCTAAATGTATGTCATTTATTTACATGCATCTTGACATATTCTCACTCTTGTCAATGTCTTACTGTACACGTTCACTGACCCCGGTCAAATGAGAATTTACATACAGCAGGAACAAGTTGATACAAGGCGTACACCGTGTGATAATCTCTGACCACCCCAACTTAACCCAACACTAGCTTAGAGAGAAAAGGAGGGGAGGGGAACTAGTTCCTACTTCAGGAATTTAGATTTCTTCCGACCTACTTCTTATTATTGTATTGGTAGGAATGTATATATTTATGCGAATATTCATCAGTGATCTTGGTGGCTACATACCAACAACCACCCAACACATCAGCCAATTAACCACCTAAGTCAGACCTGAGGGAGGGAAGCGAGAGAAAGAGATGAACCACAAGTGAGAGGGAGGATGACTTCGCTATGAGCAGAGCATGGGGAGGCCTTCAGAGGAGCTATACGGGCAGACCTGAAGTGGATCCATCAGTCAATGGACCCTGGCTTTCCTAATCCTCCAGTCACCAGGTTACTTTCTCATAGGTTGAATACACACCCAATTTCAGGAAAACTACTGACATTAAATGGTTGAGACACCACTATCATACTTAATATGTACAACATCAAAATGTTTACTATGTTTTCACACTTGTTGACATCTCATATATTGATGCTTGTTATTGATGGACTGGGACAATGGTCCAATGTGCAACTGTTCTATTACTTTGTGTAAATCAAAATAGAGATGTATGTACTGACCAGAAGGCTCAGGCCAGTCAATAAATGTTTAACATGAATTGACCTTCTGTTAATTTGTCAAGTTCAAACCTATCTGTGGCAACAACTTCTTTGTACATCATGTTGTCAAAATCTAATGTGATGTTTATGTGTTTGATTGTTTAAAGATAAATTAACTCATAATGACTTACTGAATGGGGAAATAAAAAGACTCTAGATCTATCAACTGCTCAACATCCATGTTTTCTTCATCTAAATCAGGCTGAGAAACTTCTCCAGATTTTCCTCAGATTTGATAAACAATAAGGGGGCTCCAGAGCTATCAGAATCATTGGAGAAGGGGCAGATTCCCAGTTAGTAAATTACCATTCTTACCAGGGCCATAATCTATATCTCCTAGACAATACTTAATAGAACGAGGCCTGCAGATAACTCAAGGTTCATATTCTGGGGTTATTGAAGATAGAAGAGGATGGGGCTCTACATCTTTTATTAGAGATGGGGCATGCACTACAGTGATCTCCCACTCCCTTCAAAAATATATGACATATTGCGGTCTACGTCCTGGATGGTTCCCATATATTAACCTTTGGACAATCACACAAAATACATGAACACAGTTATCTTTATATTTTGAACATTGTCATTTTCTAGAATGTTTAACACATACAAGGTGGGGTATTGATTGACAGCCACATGATATGAATGACATTTATAGATAAATAAGAGTAGGTGACTGATTTTACTCCTGGAGAAGGACTTCAGAGAGAGTTGCTCCAGGTGAAATATATAGTGTGTATCTACTCTACCAACACTACTTCTCTTTCAGAGAAGGTGTCTATTCCTGTGGAGTCTGAACTTAACAGCATTTCATCAACCACCGGAAAATCTTATCCGTTGGGAAAACTCTGTCTAATTTCAGATTCTTTTCTTTACTAGGAATTAATTGTGGTTACTTCAGTGCCTGCTGCCTTTGGCTTTTCCAGCATTGACAGACAGACATAACATAGGGTGTTTTTAATATTGCACATGCTCTGTTGTATCTTTGCAGATCATGGACTGACAAACTTACGCGGATCAGACTAACTGCAATTATATTGATAGGCAGAGCAAGGCAATAAATTATAGACATGGCGGAAACTGCAAAGTTTAGAGCCCAAATAACAGAAACAGGTAGGGAGTGCGGGTTAGATGGCCTTGAGCTAGCTAACTATGTTTCGGATGCATTTGAAAAAAGGGAGAGACTGCAGGCTGAATTGGCTCTCAAAGAAAAACAGCTTCAGGCTGAATTGGCTGAGAGGGAAAAACAGTTTCAAGCAGAATTGGAGGAGAAAGAGAAACGGTTTCAAGCAGAATTGGAGGAGAAAGAGAAACGACTACAGGCTGAAATGGAAGATAAGGAGAGAGAGCGTCAACACCAACTGGAGTTGAGGAGAATGGAGATTGAAGTGGAGATCCGGAGGATAGAGAAAGGGAGTGGTCCTACACCCTCAACCTCATCAGGATCGCCAGTGACAGAACCACCTCACGTCTCTCAACTTAATTCAGGAGCTATGTCATTTCCTCTGGAACCCTTTAATGAACAGACTGACCACATCGAAGGATTTTTATCACGCTTCGAGGCAATGGCTGTCAGCTGTGGGCTTGAAGAAAGTAGATGGGCGACGAAGTTGGCGCAGGCCTTAAGATCCACGGCGTATGAAGTGTTCTCAAGACTCACTAGAGAGGAACAACAGAACTACACAACACTCAAGACGGCACTCTTGAGCCGATTCGAAGTGGACGCCGAATCTTATAAACTCAGGTTCAAAGCCGCAAGGAAGGAACCGGGTGAGAGCTACGCACAACTAGTCGAAAGACTGAAGTCATACATACAAAGATGGACTTGCTTGGGAGGATTTGAGGAAAATTATGAAGGACTCCGTGAAATGATTATCATTGATCAGATCAAGGGGAAAATGCAGAACGAAATGAAGGCATTCCTAACCCAAAACGGGGCTGACCGCCTGGAAACTATAATCATCCTGGCAGAGAGATTTGAGAAATCTCAAAAGGAGATGGGAGGAAAGGGACGTTCGAACAACACCCCCTCTCAAAACAAAACTCCACAGCCAAAAGAGGGTGAAAACACTGTAGCCACCGGGAAAAAGGGGAAATCCCCGAAAAACACTCAACACTCAGTCCAAACAGCGCCGAGGGAGGACAAACCATTCTGTACCCATTGCAAAATTAGGGGTCACACATTTCAGAGTTGCAGAAAGAAGCCACCTCCACACACAGCGGCATGTTTGGCCAACCGAAAAGAGAGAAAAGTGAGCACTGGTGAAACGTCCAAACAGACACCTCATCAAGACACATCATCTCGTATTCCGGTTGTGGAATCCATCTTACTAAATGGATTCAAAACGACCTGTTTATATGATACTGGATTATCATATGACTGTGTTGTCTCATCATCCTTAGTTCACCCCGAACAGGTGACAGAGGAAATAGTGGAATTACAGGGACCACTGAAGAGTTCAACAAATATGTCTCTTCCAGTGGCAAAAGTGAACATAGCCTCGCGGTATGTCACTGGGACGATCAAGGCAGCAATCTTGGACGATCCGATATATCCTGTAATCCTCGGCCGTAGATTTATCGTTCTAGGAGAACCTGTTCAACCTGTGGCGATGGCGACCATGACCACTCGATCACAGGCAACAAAAACTCCAGAAACAACTACGCCAATCCCTCGAACGGAGGAACTGAAGAGGGCACAAGAAGCCGACAGCACCTTGGAACCCTGCTTCAGAAAACTGCCAAAATCACATTTACCTCTACGTAAAGGTGATCTGTTCATGAAGTCAGCACTTCTTTACAGAAAAGCAGGACGAGCTGGACAAGAGTTTAATCAACTTGTTGTACCAACTCAATACAGGACTCAGATCTTAGAGATGGGTCACAGTCTACCATTCAGTGGGAACATGGGTATCAACGCTACTACACAGCGGATTACCACTCACTACTTTTGGCCAGGGATGAATTCAGACATACAACGGTTTGTAAAATCATGCCCACAGTGTCAGAAAGTATCACCAAAACACCGGACACCACCGGCAATGTTGGGTGAATCGCCAATCACTGGAATTCCATTTGAGAAAGTGGCAGTAGACATAATCGGACCTCTCTCAGCAACGAAGAGGCGAAACCGATTCATATTAACGCTTGTGGACACAACAACCATGTGGGCCGAAGCAGTTCCTATGCCCAGCTGTGACTCCAAACACGTCGCTGATGCATTATTAGGAATATTCACACGTCTAGGATTCCCACAAAGGATCTTGACGGACAACGGTTCACAGTTTCGTGGTAAGCTCATGGAAGAGACCTTCAGACTTTTTCATGCACGCCATATCTTCAGTTCACCATATCACCCTCAGTCAAATGGACTTGTGGAAAGGTGGAACGGGACATTGATTAGTATCCTGCGCAAAATTGCCCAGGAGAAGACAGAGGATTGGGACTTGTATTTACCCGCAGCTTTATTCGCTTATAGGGAAGTACCCCATCACTCAACAGGTTTTGCTCCAGCCACACTGTTGTTTGGACGACCAATCAAAGGACCCCTTGAGGCGTTACTGCGAACATGGACTGATAATACTACAGATGATACAGTCGTGACTGCATCTACATATGTTGCCGAGTTGAAAAATCGTTTACAACACAGTTGGAAACAAGCGAATGTCAATCTACGTCAAGCCAGACGAAGAATTGCTCGTAACTTCAACCGCAAGGCAAAGGATAGAGAGTTAGAGGTAGGAGAGAAGGTGATGTTGCTGCTTCCAACCAGTCAGAATAAGCTGCAAATCGGATGGAGAGGACCTTATGTAGTGACGGAGAAGATCTCACGTACCAACTACAGAATTTCAGTCAAAGGCAAGATGAAAGTATTTCACATAAACCTCTTGAAGAAATATCATGAAAGACCCTCAACCAACGAACCTGCACATCTGATGGCCATGAGTGTGGCTACTGAAGTCGAAGAAGGATCAACAATGGGAGTCGAGTGCCAACTGCAAGCCAAAGAGACCTTTAAGGATGTGGAAATCAATCCCAACTTAACAAAGGATCAGCAAAAGCAGATTAGGGAACTTATGGCAAAATATGCAGAAGTACTTACTGATAAGCCAGGAAGAACTGATTTGGAGGAATTTGGCATGAAGTTGAATGACACAGTGCCTGTGCGAGTCAAGACTTACCCAGTTCCTTATGCAAAGCAAAAGACTTTAGAGGAAGAAATACAACAGCTGCTCACCGCAGGAATAATCTCACCATCTGAATCACCTTACAGTGCTAGCGTCGTATTATTGAGAAAGCCAAGTGGAGAACATAGATTGTGCATCGATTATCGACAGCTCAATGCTATAACTGAATTCCAAGCAGAACCTCTGCCTGATCAGAATAAACTCTTCACAGCACTCAACCGAGCTAAGTACTTTACTAGGATTGATCTCAGTAAGGGATATTACCAGATTCCTGTAAAACCGGAAGTTAGACCATGGTTAGCTTTCAGCACGCCTGGAGGACACTATGAGTTCAACGTTCTTCCATTCGGATTAAGTAATGCTCCCAGCGTCTTTACACGTATGATGAGAAAATTGCTTGACCCACTACAGCATCCAGACATCAGTCACTTCATGGATGACATCCTGATCGCAACTGAAACATTTGAAGAGCATGTAGAAACCCTGCATCTTTTGTTCAGGCGCCTCAGAGAAACTGGATTGACGGCTAGACCAAAGAAGTGTCAGATAGGATCCCAAGAATTGGACTTTCTAGGTCATAAGATATCTCATGGACTGATAACTCCACAAGAGGGAAATGTGGACAAACTCCAGAGAGCACCTCGTCCAAAAACAAAGAGGGATGTAAGATCGTTTGTATCCTTATGTGGATTCTATCAAAAATACATCAAGGACTTCAATACTCTGTCAGCACCTTTAACGGATCTTACCAAAAAGGGGAAACCAGAGAAAGTCACTTGGTCAGCTGACTGTGAGAGAGCTTTCACAGCACTAAAGCAGGCATTAACTGCTCATCCAGTCTTACATCTACCAGACCTCGACCAACCATTCGTGCTGCGCACCGATGCCAGTAACATAGGAATTGGGGCAACGCTGTTGCTGAGAAAGGGAGATGTACCATCAGAGCTATTCCCTGTAGCCTATGCTAGCAGGAAATTGAATGCAGCAGAGAGAAATTACAGTACTATCGAGAGAGAATGTCTTGCGCTCGTATGGAGTGTACAGAAATTTCAAGCATACCTATATGGCAGACACTTCACAGTGCAATGTGACCATCAACCACTCATGTTTCTCGCAGCATCTAAGACTCTGAATGCCCGACTTATGAGGTGGTCGCTGCTTCTTCAACCTTACTCGTTCCAGGTTGAGTATGTTCCTGGGAAAATGAATGTGGGAGCGGACTTCCTGAGTCGACACCCAGTGCCTGATGAACCAGGTCAATCAGATGCAGAAGAGAATACAGGGGAGGAAAAATGGGAACAACTTGATAACTGAAAATGTTGGAAACATAGTTCCATACCATAGAACAATCTGGAGTGGGGCCATGTGGCATAACGCAGCCAACATTATTCATTCATCAACAACTGCCGCAAAAAGAGGAAACAACATTAAAAGAAATTGACTTCACAAACGCAATTGGAGATTGGGACTTAAAACTTAACATCGAAACTGGAACTGAACAAGTGACAAATGACGTGGATTCTTGGAAAGATTTCATCAGACCAAGCTCAGAAAACGATTGGATAGGAAAACCACATGACCACCTTCGCGCCAGTGCATAAATTAACATATATTACTATTTCATCAGAAATGTTAATAAGCCCGCACTTTTGTCTGAACTCGCTCCATGGACGGATGTGAGAAGAATGTGTGACCAAAAATTCAATGGGCAAGGCAAAAGTCTGGATCCGAGGTACGTTTGTTAGCCCTTGATTAGACTAAGAACCCGATGTATCAAGTAATGTAAACCCATGTTTGTGATGTCAATTGAAATGTATGATTATTAATTAAAACCTCTGAAATGTAAAAATGCTCGACTGTAGATTCTAACGACGCAAAGCCATTCCCGGGCAGAATATTCTCTTCGATGAAACTACAATCTCTGATATTCTTAGAGATAATTATTAACTTTAAGAAGTGCATTCTACTACTATATTCTATTCTAAACAACTGTGAGAAGTGATGATTCTAAAGCAGTCTTGTGCATTTCACCAGAAACATTGTTAGGGATGCATCACTATCTACAGCTGAAAAGACAGTTCGTGTACTAGAATAAGTGCCTTGTTCTAAAACAGACTTATCTATGCCTATTTACAATCTAGAAAGCTGAAAGTGAAATCAATCTTTCCTTTCTCCTTTATCTATAGAATTAATAGGGTTTGGCGAAATAAATATTTATATTTATGTCAAATTTAATTAGATAAGGGCACACATGAACTGCAACACATGAGAAAGTTGTGCTTCGCGGAACACCCTCACGCGAAGTGAGCTTAACTCATTACTCAACATAACTTAAAACACAACACCACTCCACACCACTCATCACCACACAACCCAACACTCAACATCACAACAACAACAGGTAATGGAAGAGAGTTATTAGACACAAGAAGAAGAAGTAGTTAATTGGGAAAACACAGAGAATTATTTATACACATTGTAAACACCATTTAGTGGAAGAAATGTTCTAAATGTATGTCATTTATTTACATGCATCTTGACATATTCTCACTCTTGTCAATGTCTTACTGTACACGTTCACTGACCCCGGTCAAATGAGAATTTACATACAGCAGGAACAAGTTGATACAAGGCGTACACCGTGTGATAATCTCTGACCACCCCAACTTAACCCAACACTAGCTTAGAGAGAAAAGGAGGGGAGGGGAACTAGTTCCTACTTCAGGAATTTAGATTTCTTCCGACCTACTTCTTATTATTGTATTGGTAGGAATGTATATATTTATGCGAATATTCATCAGTGATCTTGGTGGCTACATACCAACAACCACCCAACACATCAGCCAATTAACCACCTAAGTCAGACCTGAGGGAGGGAAGCGAGAGAAAGAGATGAACCACAAGTGAGAGGGAGGATGACTTCGCTATGAGCAGAGCATGGGGAGGCCTTCAGAGGAGCTATACGGGCAGACCTGAAGTGGATCCATCAGTCAATGGACCCTGGCTTTCCTAATCCTCCAGTCACCAGGTTACTTTCTCATAGGTTGAATACACACCCAATTTCAGGAAAACTACTGACATTAAATGGTTGAGACACCACTATCATACTTAATATGTACAACATCAAAATGTTTACTATGTTTTCACACTTGTTGACATCTCATATATTGATGCTTGTTATTGATGGACTGGGACAATGGTCCAATGTGCAACTGTTCTATTACTTTGTGTAAATCAAAATAGAGATGTATGTACTGACCAGAAGGCTCAGGCCAGTCAATAAATGTTTAACATGAATTGACCTTCTGTTAATTTGTCAAGTTCAAACCTATCTGTGGCAACAACTTCTTTGTACATCATGTTGTCAAAATCTAATGTGATGTTTATGTGTTTGATTGTTTAAAGATAAATTAACTCATAATGACTTACTGAATGGGGAAATAAAAAGACTCTAGATCTATCAACTGCTCAACATCCATGTTTTCTTCATCTAAATCAGGCTGAGAAACTTCTCCAGATTTTCCTCAGATTTGATAAACAATAAGGGGGCTCCAGAGCTATCAGAATCATTGGAGAAGGGGCAGATTCCCAGTTAGTAAATTACCATTCTTACCAGGGCCATAATCTATATCTCCTAGACAATACTTAATAGAACGAGGCCTGCAGATAACTCAAGGTTCATATTCTGGGGTTATTGAAGATAGAAGAGGATGGGGCTCTACATCTTTTATTAGAGATGGGGCATGCACTACAGTGATCTCCCACTCCCTTCAAAAATATATGACATATTGCGGTCTACGTCCTGGATGGTTCCCATATATTAACCTTTGGACAATCACACAAAATACATGAACACAGTTATCTTTAGATTTTGAACATTGTCATTTTCTAGAATGTTTAACACATACAAGGTGGGGTATTGATTGACAGCCACATGATATGAATGACATTTATAGATAAATAAGAGTAGGTGACTGATTTTACTCCTGGAGAAGGACTTCAGAGAGAGTTGCTCCAGGTGAAATATATAGTGTGTATCTACTCTACCAACACTACTTCTCTTTCAGAGAAGGTGTCTATTCCTGTGGAGTCTGAACTTAACAGCATTTCATCAACCACCGGAAAATCTTATCCGTTGGGAAAACTCTGTCTAATTTCAGATTCTTTTCTTTACTAGGAATTAATTGTGGTTACTTCAGTGCCTGCTGCCTTTGGCTTTTCCAGCATTGACAGACAGACATAACATAGGGTGTTTTTAATATTGCACATGCTCTGTTGTATCTTTGCAGATCATGGACTGACAAACTTACGCGGATCAGACTAACTGCAATTATATTGATAGGCAGAGCAAGGCAATAAATTATAGACATGGCGGAAACTGCAAAGTTTAGAGCCCAAATAACAGAAACAGGTAGGGAGTGCGGGTTAGATGGCCTTGAGCTAGCTAACTATGTTTCGGATGCATTTGAAAAAAGGGAGAGACTGCAGGCTGAATTGGCTCTCAAAGAAAAACAGCTTCAGGCTGAATTGGCTGAGAGGGAAAAACAGTTTCAAGCAGAATTGGAGGAGAAAGAGAAACGATTTCAAGCAGAATTGGAGGAGAAAGAGAAACGACTACAGGCTGAAATGGAAGATAAGGAGAGAGAGCGTCAACACCAACTGGAGTTGAGGAGAATGGAGATTGAAGTGGAGATCCGGAGGATAGAGAAAGGGAGTGGTCCTACACCCTCAACCTCATCAGGATCGCCAGTGACAGAACCACCTCACGTCTCTCAACTTAATTCAGGAGCTATGTCATTTCCTCTGGAACCCTTTAATGAACAGACTGACCACATCGAAGGATTTTTATCACGCTTCGAGGCAATGGCTGTCAGCTGTGGGCTTGAAGAAAGTAGATGGGCGACGAAGTTGGCGCAGGCCTTAAGATCCACGGCGTATGAAGTGTTCTCAAGACTCACTAGAGAGGAACAACAGAACTACACAACACTCAAGACGGCACTCTTGAGCCGATTCGAAGTGGACGCCGAATCTTATAAACTCAGGTTCAAAGCCGCAAGGAAGGAACCGGGTGAGAGCTACGCACAACTAGTCGAAAGACTGAAGTCATACATACAAAGATGGACTTGCTTGGGAGGATTTGAGGAAAATTATGAAGGACTCCGTGAAATGATTATCATTGATCAGATCAAGGGGAAAATGCAGAACGAAATGAAGGCATTCCTAACCCAAAACGGGGCTGACCGCCTGGAAACTATAATCATCCTGGCAGAGAGATTTGAGAAATCTCAAAAGGAGATGGGAGGAAAGGGACGTTCGAACAACACCCCCTCTCAAAACAAAACTCCACAGCCAAAAGAGGGTGAAAACACTGTAGCCACCGGGAAAAAGGGGAAATCCCCGAAAAACACTCAACACTCAGTCCAAACAGCGCCGAGGGAGGACAAACCATTCTGTACCCATTGCAAAATTAGGGGTCACACATTTCAGAATTGCAGAAAGAAGCCACCTCCACACACAGCGGCATGTTTGGCCAACCGAAAAGAGAGAAAAGTGAGCACTGGTGAAACGTCCAAACAGACACCTCATCAAGACACATCATCTCGTATTCCGGTTGTGGAATCCATCTTACTAAATGGATTCAAAACGACCTGTTTATATGATACTGGATTATCATATGACTGTGTTGTCTCATCATCCTTAGTTCACCCCGAACAGGTGACAGAGGAAATAGTGGAATTACAGGGACCACTGAAGAGTTCAACAAATATGTCTCTTCCAGTGGCAAAAGTGAACATAGCCTCGCGGTATGTCACTGGGACGATCAAGGCAGCAATCTTGGACGATCCGATATATCCTGTAATCCTCGGCCGTAGATTTATCGTTCTAGGAGAACCTGTTCAACCTGTGGCGATGGCGACCATGACCACTCGATCACAGGCAACAAAAACTCCAGAAACAACTACGCCAATCCCTCGAACGGAGGAACTGAAGAGGGCACAAGAAGCCGACAGCACCTTGGAACCCTGCTTCAGAAAACTGCCAAAATCACATTTACCTCTACGTAAAGGTGATCTGTTCATGAAGTCAGCACTTCTTTACAGAAAAGCAGGACGAGCTGGACAAGAGTTTAATCAACTTGTTGTACCAACTCAATACAGGACTCAGATCTTAGAGATGGGTCACAGTCTACCATTCAGTGGGAACATGGGTATCAACGCTACTACACAGCGGATTACCACTCACTACTTTTGGCCAGGGATGAATTCAGACATACAACGGTTTGTAAAATCATGCCCACAGTGTCAGAAAGTATCACCAAAACACCGGACACCACCGGCAATGTTGGGTGAATCGCCAATCACTGGAATTCCATTTGAGAAAGTGGCAGTAGACATAATCGGACCTCTCTCAGCAACGAAGAGGCGAAACCGATTCATATTAACGCTTGTGGACACAACAACCATGTGGGCCGAAGCAGTTCCTATGCCCAGCTGTGACTCCAAACACGTCGCTGATGCATTATTAGGAATATTCACACGTCTAGGATTCCCACAAAGGATCTTGACGGACAACGGTTCACAGTTTCGTGGTAAGCTCATGGAAGAGACCTTCAGACTTTTTCATGCACGCCATATCTTCAGTTCACCATATCACCCTCAGTCAAATGGACTTGTGGAAAGGTGGAACGGGACATTGATTAGTATCCTGCGCAAAATTGCCCAGGAGAAGACAGAGGATTGGGACTTGTATTTACCCGCAGCTTTATTCGCTTATAGGGAAGTACCCCATCACTCAACAGGTTTTGCTCCAGCCACACTGTTGTTTGGACGACCAATCAAAGGACCCCTTGAGGCGTTACTGCGAACATGGACTGATAATACTACAGATGATACAGTCGTGACTGCATCTACATATGTTGCCGAGTTGAAAAATCGTTTACAACACAGTTGGAAACAAGCGAATGTCAATCTACGTCAAGCCAGACGAAGAATTGCTCGTAACTTCAACCGCAAGGCAAAGGATAGAGAGTTAGAGGTAGGAGAGAAGGTGATGTTGCTGCTTCCAACCAGTCAGAATAAGCTGCAAATCGGATGGAGAGGACCTTATGTAGTGACGGAGAAGATCTCACGTACCAACTACAGAATTTCAGTCAAAGGCAAGATGAAAGTATTTCACATAAACCTCTTGAAGAAATATCATGAAAGACCCTCAACCACCGAACCTGCACATCTGATGGCCATGAGTGTGGCTACTGAAGTCGAAGAAGGATCAACAATGGGAGTCGAGTGCCAACTGCAAGCCAAAGAGACCTTTAAGGATGTGGAAATCAATCCCAACTTAACAAAGGATCAGCAAAAGCAGATTAGGGAACTTATGGCAAAATATGCAGAAGTACTTACTGATAAGCCAGGAAGAACTGATTTGGAGGAATTTGACATGAAGTTGAATGACACAGTGCCTGTGCGAGTCAAGACTTACCCAGTTCCTTATGCAAAGCAAAAGACTTTAGAGGAAGAAATACAACAGCTGCTCACCGCAGGAATAATCTCACCATCTGAATCACCTTACAGTGCTAGCGTCGTATTATTGAGAAAGCCAAGTGGAGAACATAGATTGTGCATCGATTATCGACAGCTCAATGCTATAACTGAATTCCAAGCAGAACCTCTGCCTGATCAGAATAAACTCTTCACAGCACTCAACCGAGCTAAGTACTTTACTAGGATTGATCTCAGTAAGGGATATTACCAGATTCCTGTAAAACCGGAAGTTAGACCATGGTTAGCTTTCAGCACGCCTGGAGGACACTATGAGTTCAACGTTCTTCCATTCGGATTAAGTAATGCTCCCAGCGTCTTTACACGTATGATGAGAAAATTGCTTGACCCACTACAGCATCCAGACATCAGTCACTTCATGGATGACATCCTGATCGCAACTGAAACATTTGAAGAGCATGTAGAAACCCTGCATCTTTTGTTCAGGCGCCTCAGAGAAACTGGATTGACGGCTAGACCAAAGAAGTGTCAGATAGGATCCCAAGAATTGGACTTTCTAGGTCATAAGATATCTCATGGACTGATAACTCCACAAGAGGGAAATGTGGACAAACTCCAGAGAGCACCTCGTCCAAAAACAAAGAGGGATGTAAGATCGTTTGTATCCTTATGTGGATTCTATCAAAAATACATCAAGGACTTCAATACTCTGTCAGCACCTTTAACGGATCTTACCAAAAAGGGGAAACCAGAGAAAGTCACTTGGTCAGCTGACTGTGAGAGAGCTTTCACAGCACTAAAGCAGGCATTAACTGCTCATCCAGTCTTACATCTACCAGACCTCGACCAACCATTCGTGCTGCGCACCGATGCCAGTAACATAGGAATTGGGGCAACGCTGTTGCTGAGAAAGGGAGATGTACCATCAGAGCTATTCCCTGTAGCCTATGCTAGCAGGAAATTGAATGCAGCAGAGAGAAATTACAGTACTATCGAGAGAGAATGTCTTGCGCTCGTATGGAGTGTACAGAAATTTCAAGCATACCTATATGGCAGACACTTCACAGTGCAATGTGACCATCAACCACTCATGTTTCTCGCAGCATCTAAGACTCTGAATGCCCGACTTATGAGGTGGTCGCTGCTTCTTCAACCTTACTCGTTCCAGGTTGAGTATGTTCCTGGGAAAATGAATGTGGGAGCGGACTTCCTGAGTCGACACCCAGTGCCTGATGAACCAGGTCAATCAGATGCAGAAGAGAATACAGGGGAGGAAAAATGGGAACAACTTGATAACTGAAAATGTTGGAAACATAGTTCCATACCATAGAACAATCTGGAGTGGGGCCATGTGGCATAACGCAGCCAACATTATTCATTCATCAACAACTGCCGCAAAAAGAGGAAACAACATTAAAAGAAATTGACTTCACAAACGCAATTGGAGATTGGGACTTAAAACTTAACATCGAAACTGGAACTGAACAAGTGACAAATGACGTGGATTCTTGGAAAGATTTCATCAGACCAAGCTCAGAAAACGATTGGATAGGAAAACCACATGACCACCTTCGCGCCAGTGCATAAATTAACATATATTACTATTTCATCAGAAATGTTAATAAGCCCGCACTTTTGTCTGAACTCGCTCCATGGACGGATGTGAGAAGAATGTGTGACCAAAAATTCAATGGGCAAGGCAAAAGTCTGGATCCGAGGTACGTTTGTTAGCCCTTGATTAGACTAAGAACCCGATGTATCAAGTAATGTAAACCCATGTTTGTGATGTCAATTGAAATGTATGATTATTAATTAAAACCTCTGAAATGTAAAAATGCTCGACTGTAGATTCTAACGACGCAAAGCCATTCCCGGGCAGAATATTCTCTTCGATGAAACTACAATCTCTGATATTCTTAGAGATAATTATTAACTTTAAGAAGTGCATTCTACTACTATATTCTATTCTAAACAACTGTGAGAAGTGATGATTCTAAAGCAGTCTTGTGCATTTCACCAGAAACATTGTTAGGGATGCATCACTATCTACAGCTGAAAAGACAGTTCGTGTACTAGAATAAGTGCCTTGTTCTAAAACAGACTTATCTATGCCTATTTACAATCTAGAAAGCTGAAAGTGAAATCAATCTTTCCTTTCTCCTTTATCTATAGAATTAATAGGGTTTGGCGAAATAAATATTTATATTTATGTCAAATTTAATTAGATAAGGGCACACATGAACTGCAACACATGAGAAAGTTGTGCTTCGCGGAACACCCTCACGCGAAGTGAGCTTAACTCATTACTCAACATAACTTAAAACACAACACCACTCCACACCACTCATCACCACACAACCCAACACTCAACATCACAACAACAACAGGTAATGGAAGAGAGTTATTAGACACAAGAAGAAGAAGTAGTTAATTGGGAAAACACAGAGAATTATTTATACACATTGTAAACACCATTTAGTGGAAGAAATGTTCTAAATGTATGTCATTTATTTACATGCATCTTGACATATTCTCACTCTTGTCAATGTCTTACTGTACACGTTCACTGACCCCGGTCAAATGAGAATTTACATACAGCAGGAACAAGTTGATACAAGGCGTACACCGTGTGATAATCTCTGACCACCCCAACTTAACCCAACACTAGCTTAGAGAGAAAAGGAGGGGAGGGGAACTAGTTCCTACTTCAGGAATTTAGATTTCTTCCGACCTACTTCTTATTATTGTATTGGTAGGAATGTATATATTTATGCGAATATTCATCAGTGATCTTGGTGGCTACATACCAACAACCACCCAACACATCAGCCAATTAACCACCTAAGTCAGACCTGAGGGAGGGAAGCGAGAGAAAGAGATGAACCACAAGTGAGAGGGAGGATGACTTCGCTATGAGCAGAGCATGGGGAGGCCTTCAGAGGAGCTATACGGGCAGACCTGAAGTGGATCCATCAGTCAATGGACCCTGGCTTTCCTAATCCTCCAGTCACCAGGTTACTTTCTCATAGGTTGAATACACACCCAATTTCAGGAAAACTACTGACATTAAATGGTTGAGACACCACTATCATACTTAATATGTACAACATCAAAATGTTTACTATGTTTTCACACTTGTTGACATCTCATATATTGATGCTTGTTATTGATGGACTGGGACAATGGTCCAATGTGCAACTGTTCTATTACTTTGTGTAAATCAAAATAGAGATGTATGTACTGACCAGAAGGCTCAGGCCAGTCAATAAATGTTTAACATGAATTGACCTTCTGTTAATTTGTCAAGTTCAAACCTATCTGTGGCAACAACTTCTTTGTACATCATGTTGTCAAAATCTAATGTGATGTTTATGTGTTTGATTGTTTAAAGATAAATTAACTCATAATGACTTACTGAATGGGGAAATAAAAAGACTCTAGATCTATCAACTGCTCAACATCCATGTTTTCTTCATCTAAATCAGGCTGAGAAACTTCTCCAGATTTTCCTCAGATTTGATAAACAATAAGGGGGCTCCAGAGCTATCAGAATCATTGGAGAAGGGGCAGATTCCCAGTTAGTAAATTACCATTCTTACCAGGGCCATAATCTATATCTCCTAGACAATACTTAATAGAACGAGGCCTGCAGATAACTCAAGGTTCATATTCTGGGGTTATTGAAGATAGAAGAGGATGGGGCTCTACATCTTTTATTAGAGATGGGGCATGCACTACAGTGATCTCCCACTCCCTTCAAAAATATATGACATATTGCGGTCTACGTCCTGGATGGTTCCCATATATTAACCTTTGGACAATCACACAAAATACATGAACACAGTTATCTTTAGATTTTGAACATTGTCATTTTCTAGAATGTTTAACACATACAAGGTGGGGTATTGATTGACAGCCACATGATATGAATGACATTTATAGATAAATAAGAGTAGGTGACTGATTTTACTCCTGGAGAAGGACTTCAGAGAGAGTTGCTCCAGGTGAAATATATAGTGTGTATCTACTCTACCAACACTACTTCTCTTTCAGAGAAGGTGTCTATTCCTGTGGAGTCTGAACTTAACAGCATTTCATCAACCACCGGAAAATCTTATCCGTTGGGAAAACTCTGTCTAATTTCAGATTCTTTTCTTTACTAGGAATTAATTGTGGTTACTTCAGTGCCTGCTGCCTTTGGCTTTTCCAGCATTGACAGACAGACATAACATAGGGTGTTTTTAATATTGCACATGCTCTGTTGTATCTTTGCAGATCATGGACTGACAAACTTACGCGGATCAGACTAACTGCAATTATATTGATAGGCAGAGCAAGGCAATAAATTATAGACATGGCGGAAACTGCAAAGTTTA
Source organism: Cepaea hortensis (assembly GCA_963921405.1). Taxonomy (NCBI): domain Eukaryota; kingdom Metazoa; phylum Mollusca; class Gastropoda; order Stylommatophora; family Helicidae; genus Cepaea; species Cepaea hortensis. The sequence continues at coordinate 17,279,829 of OY992886.1, read as the reverse complement.
GAGCCCAAATAACAGAAACAGGTAGGGAGTGCGGGTTAGATGGCCTTGAGCTAGCTAACTATGTTTCGGATGCATTTGAAAAAAGGGAGAGACTGCAGGCTGAATTGGCTCTCAAAGAAAAACAGCTTCAGGCTGAATTGGCTGAGAGGGAAAAACAGTTTCAAGCAGAATTGGAGGAGAAAGAGAAACGATTTCAAGCAGAATTGGAGGAGAAAGAGAAACGACTACAGGCTGAAATGGAAGATAAGGAGAGAGAGCGTCAACACCAACTGGAGTTGAGGAGAATGGAGATTGAAGTGGAGATCCGGAGGATAGAGAAAGGGAGTGGTCCTACACCCTCAACCTCATCAGGATCGCCAGTGACAGAACCACCTCACGTCTCTCAACTTAATTCAGGAGCTATGTCATTTCCTCTGGAACCCTTTAATGAACAGACTGACCACATCGAAGGATTTTTATCACGCTTCGAGGCAATGGCTGTCAGCTGTGGGCTTGAAGAAAGTAGATGGGCGACGAAGTTGGCGCAGGCCTTAAGATCCACGGCGTATGAAGTGTTCTCAAGACTCACTAGAGAGGAACAACAGAACTACACAACACTCAAGACGGCACTCTTGAGCCGATTCGAAGTGGACGCCGAATCTTATAAACTCAGGTTCAAAGCCGCAAGGAAGGAACCGGGTGAGAGCTACGCACAACTAGTCGAAAGACTGAAGTCATACATACAAAGATGGACTTGCTTGGGAGGATTTGAGGAAAATTATGAAGGACTCCGTGAAATGATTATCATTGATCAGATCAAGGGGAAAATGCAGAACGAAATGAAGGCATTCCTAACCCAAAACGGGGCTGACCGCCTGGAAACTATAATCATCCTGGCAGAGAGATTTGAGAAATCTCAAAAGGAGATGGGAGGAAAGGGACGTTCGAACAACACCCCCTCTCAAAACAAAACTCCACAGCCAAAAGAGGGTGAAAACACTGTAGCCACCGGGAAAAAGGGGAAATCCCCGAAAAACACTCAACACTCAGTCCAAACAGCGCCGAGGGAGGACAAACCATTCTGTACCCATTGCAAAATTAGGGGTCACACATTTCAGAGTTGCAGAAAGAAGCCACCTCCACACACAGCGGCATGTTTGGCCAACCGAAAAGAGAGAAAAGTGAGCACTGGTGAAACGTCCAAACAGACACCTCATCAAGACACATCATCTCGTATTCCGGTTGTGGAATCCATCTTACTAAATGGATTCAAAACGACCTGTTTATATGATACTGGATTATCATATGACTGTGTTGTCTCATCATCCTTAGTTCACCCCGAACAGGTGACAGAGGAAATAGTGGAATTACAGGGACCACTGAAGAGTTCAACAAATATGTCTCTTCCAGTGGCAAAAGTGAACATAGCCTCGCGGTATGTCACTGGGACGATCAAGGCAGCAATCTTGGACGATCCGATATATCCTGTAATCCTCGGCCGTAGATTTATCGTTCTAGGAGAACCTGTTCAACCTGTGGCGATGGCGACCATGACCACTCGATCACAGGCAACAAAAACTCCAGAAACAACTACGCCAATCCCTCGAACGGAGGAACTGAAGAGGGCACAAGAAGCCGACAGCACCTTGGAACCCTGCTTCAGAAAACTGCCAAAATCACATTTACCTCTACGTAAAGGTGATCTGTTCATGAAGTCAGCACTTCTTTACAGAAAAGCAGGACGAGCTGGACAAGAGTTTAATCAACTTGTTGTACCAACTCAATACAGGACTCAGATCTTAGAGATGGGTCACAGTCTACCATTCAGTGGGAACATGGGTATCAACGCTACTACACAGCGGATTACCACTCACTACTTTTGGCCAGGGATGAATTCAGACATACAACGGTTTGTAAAATCATGCCCACAGTGTCAGAAAGTATCACCAAAACACCGGACACCACCGGCAATGTTGGGTGAATCGCCAATCACTGGAATTCCATTTGAGAAAGTGGCAGTAGACATAATCGGACCTCTCTCAGCAACGAAGAGGCGAAACCGATTCATATTAACGCTTGTGGACACAACAACCATGTGGGCCGAAGCAGTTCCTATGCCCAGCTGTGACTCCAAACACGTCGCTGATGCATTATTAGGAATATTCACACGTCTAGGATTCCCACAAAGGATCTTGACGGACAACGGTTCACAGTTTCGTGGTAAGCTCATGGAAGAGACCTTCAGACTTTTTCATGCACGCCATATCTTCAGTTCACCATATCACCCTCAGTCAAATGGACTTGTGGAAAGGTGGAACGGGACATTGATTAGTATCCTGCGCAAAATTGCCCAGGAGAAGACAGAGGATTGGGACTTGTATTTACCCGCAGCTTTATTCGCTTATAGGGAAGTACCCCATCACTCAACAGGTTTTGCTCCAGCCACACTGTTGTTTGGACGACCAATCAAAGGACCCCTTGAGGCGTTACTGCGAACATGGACTGATAATACTACAGATGATACAGTCGTGACTGCATCTACATATGTTGCCGAGTTGAAAAATCGTTTACAACACAGTTGGAAACAAGCGAATGTCAATCTACGTCAAGCCAGACGAAGAATTGCTCGTAACTTCAACCGCAAGGCAAAGGATAGAGAGTTAGAGGTAGGAGAGAAGGTGATGTTGCTGCTTCCAACCAGTCAGAATAAGCTGCAAATCGGATGGAGAGGACCTTATGTAGTGACGGAGAAGATCTCACGTACCAACTACAGAATTTCAGTCAAAGGCAAGATGAAAGTATTTCACATAAACCTCTTGAAGAAATATCATGAAAGACCCTCAACCACCGAACCTGCACATCTGATGGCCATGAGTGTGGCTACTGAAGTCGAAGAAGGATCAACAATGGGAGTCGAGTGCCAACTGCAAGCCAAAGAGACCTTTAAGGATGTGGAAATCAATCCCAACTTAACAAAGGATCAGCAAAAGCAGATTAGGGAACTTATGGCAAAATATGCAGAAGTACTTACTGATAAGCCAGGAAGAACTGATTTGGAGGAATTTGACATGAAGTTGAATGACACAGTGCCTGTGCGAGTCAAGACTTACCCAGTTCCTTATGCAAAGCAAAAGACTTTAGAGGAAGAAATACAACAGCTGCTCACCGCAGGAATAATCTCACCATCTGAATCACCTTACAGTGCTAGCGTCGTATTATTGAGAAAGCCAAGTGGAGAACATAGATTGTGCATCGATTATCGACAGCTCAATGCTATAACTGAATTCCAAGCAGAACCTCTGCCTGATCAGAATAAACTCTTCACAGCACTCAACCGAGCTAAGTACTTTACTAGGATTGATCTCAGTAAGGGATATTACCAGATTCCTGTAAAACCGGAAGTTAGACCATGGTTAGCTTTCAGCACGCCTGGAGGACACTATGAGTTCAACGTTCTTCCATTCGGATTAAGTAATGCTCCCAGCGTCTTTACACGTATGATGAGAAAATTGCTTGACCCACTACAGCATCCAGACATCAGTCACTTCATGGATGACATCCTGATCGCAACTGAAACATTTGAAGAGCATGTAGAAACCCTGCATCTTTTGTTCAGGCGCCTCAGAGAAACTGGATTGACGGCTAGACCAAAGAAGTGTCAGATAGGATCCCAAGAATTGGACTTTCTAGGTCATAAGATATCTCATGGACTGATAACTCCACAAGAGGGAAATGTGGACAAACTCCAGAGAGCACCTCGTCCAAAAACAAAGAGGGATGTAAGATCGTTTGTATCCTTATGTGGATTCTATCAAAAATACATCAAGGACTTCAATACTCTGTCAGCACCTTTAACGGATCTTACCAAAAAGGGGAAACCAGAGAAAGTCACTTGGTCAGCTGACTGTGAGAGAGCTTTCACAGCACTAAAGCAGGCATTAACTGCTCATCCAGTCTTACATCTACCAGACCTCGACCAACCATTCGTGCTGCGCACCGATGCCAGTAACATAGGAATTGGGGCAACGCTGTTGCTGAGAAAGGGAGATGTACCATCAGAGCTATTCCCTGTAGCCTATGCTAGCAGGAAATTGAATGCAGCAGAGAGAAATTACAGTACTATCGAGAGAGAATGTCTTGCGCTCGTATGGAGTGTACAGAAATTTCAAGCATACCTATATGGCAGACACTTCACAGTGCAATGTGACCATCAACCACTCATGTTTCTCGCAGCATCTAAGACTCTGAATGCCCGACTTATGAGGTGGTCGCTGCTTCTTCAACCTTACTCGTTCCAGGTTGAGTATGTTCCTGGGAAAATGAATGTGGGAGCGGACTTCCTGAGTCGACACCCAGTGCCTGATGAACCAGGTCAATCAGATGCAGAAGAGAATACAGGGGAGGAAAAATGGGAACAACTTGATAACTGAAAATGTTGGAAACATAGTTCCATACCATAGAACAATCTGGAGTGGGGCCATGTGGCATAACGCAGCCAACATTATTCATTCATCAACAACTGCCGCAAAAAGAGGAAACAACATTAAAAGAAATTGACTTCACAAACGCAATTGGAGATTGGGACTTAAAACTTAACATCGAAACTGGAACTGAACAAGTGACAAATGACGTGGATTCTTGGAAAGATTTCATCAGACCAAGCTCAGAAAACGATTGGATAGGAAAACCACATGACCACCTTCGCGCCAGTGCATAAATTAACATATATTACTATTTCATCAGAAATGTTAATAAGCCCGCACTTTTGTCTGAACTCGCTCCATGGACGGATGTGAGAAGAATGTGTGACCAAAAATTCAATGGGCAAGGCAAAAGTCTGGATCCGAGGTACGTTTGTTAGCCCTTGATTAGACTAAGAACCCGATGTATCAAGTAATGTAAACCCATGTTTGTGATGTCAATTGAAATGTATGATTATTAATTAAAACCTCTGAAATGTAAAAATGCTCGACTGTAGATTCTAACGACGCAAAGCCATTCCCGGGCAGAATATTCTCTTCGATGAAACTACAATCTCTGATATTCTTAGAGATAATTATTAACTTTAAGAAGTGCATTCTACTACTATATTCTATTCTAAACAACTGTGAGAAGTGATGATTCTAAAGCAGTCTTGTGCATTTCACCAGAAACATTGTTAGGGATGCATCACTATCTACAGCTGAAAAGACAGTTCGTGTACTAGAATAAGTGCCTTGTTCTAAAACAGACTTATCTATGCCTATTTACAATCTAGAAAGCTGAAAGTGAAATCAATCTTTCCTTTCTCCTTTATCTATAGAATTAATAGGGTTTGGCGAAATAAATATTTATATTTATGTCAAATTTAATTAGATAAGGGCACACATGAACTGCAACACATGAGAAAGTTGTGCTTCGCGGAACACCCTCACGCGAAGTGAGCTTAACTCATTACTCAACATAACTTAAAACACAACACCACTCCACACCACTCATCACCACACAACCCAACACTCAACATCACAACAACAACAGGTAATGGAAGAGAGTTATTAGACACAAGAAGAAGAAGTAGTTAATTGGGAAAACACAGAGAATTATTTATACACATTGTAAACACCATTTAGTGGAAGAAATGTTCTAAATGTATGTCATTTATTTACATGCATCTTGACATATTCTCACTCTTGTCAATGTCTTACTGTACACGTTCACTGACCCCGGTCAAATGAGAATTTACATACAGCAGGAACAAGTTGATACAAGGCGTACACCGTGTGATAATCTCTGACCACCCCAACTTAACCCAACACTAGCTTAGAGAGAAAAGGAGGGGAGGGGAACTAGTTCCTACTTCAGGAATTTAGATTTCTTCCGACCTACTTCTTATTATTGTATTGGTAGGAATGTATATATTTATGCGAATATTCATCAGTGATCTTGGTGGCTACATACCAACAACCACCCAACACATCAGCCAATTAACCACCTAAGTCAGACCTGAGGGAGGGAAGCGAGAGAAAGAGATGAACCACAAGTGAGAGGGAGGATGACTTCGCTATGAGCAGAGCATGGGGAGGCCTTCAGAGGAGCTATACGGGCAGACCTGAAGTGGATCCATCAGTCAATGGACCCTGGCTTTCCTAATCCTCCAGTCACCAGGTTACTTTCTCATAGGTTGAATACACACCCAATTTCAGGAAAACTATTGACATTAAATGGTTGAGACACCACTATCATACTTAATATGTACAACATCAAAATGTTTACTATGTTTTCACACTTGTTGACATCTCATATATTGATGCTTGTTATTGATGGACTGGGACAATGGTCCAATGTGCAACTGTTCTATTACTTTGTGTAAATCAAAATAGAGATGTATGTACTGACCAGAAGGCTCAGGCCAGTCAATAAATGTTTAACATGAATTGAACTTCTGTTAATTTGTCAAGTTCAAACCTATCTGTGGCAACAACTTCTTTGTACATCATGTTGTCAAAATCTAATGTGATGTTTATGTGTTTGATTGTTTAAAGATAAATTAACTCATAATGACTTACTGAATGGGGAAATAAAAAGACTCTAGATCTATCAACTGCTCAACATCCATGTTTTCTTCATCTAAATCAGGCTGAGAAACTTCTCCAGATTTTCCTCAGATTTGATAAACAATAAGGGGGCTCCAGAGCTATCAGAATCATTGGAGAAGGGGCAGATTCCCAGTTAGTAAATTACCATTCTTACCAGGGCCATAATCTATATCTCCTAGACAATACTTAATAGAACGAGGCCTGCAGATAACTCAAGGTTCATATTCTGGGGTTATTGAAGATAGAAGAGGATGGGGCTCTACATCTTTTATTAGAGATGGGGCATGCACTACAGTGATCTCCCACTCCCTTCAAAAATATATGACAGTTGGATCGCTGCAGCCCATACAGAACGAAGCTATGCGCATTATTCTTGAATGTACAAGGGATACAGCATGCAAGGCGATGCGCTACCTTCTTGATTTTCCAACCATGAGGGACAGAATACAATTTTGTCAAGCACATGCCTGTCTCAGAGTCAAAGCAAACTCGCAACAGCCACTGCACAGCGAGATTAAAAAGGTAAAGGGTAGCAGGTTAAAAAGAGGAGAGTCTTGGATGGGTCAAGCCGAAGACATTCTTCAGCAGGTGTATTCACTTGAGGACTTAAAACCTGGCGAGGAGTGGGTACAAGTGCCAGCAGAGTTCTGTACATCCTTTTCAGTGTGCATCCAACTTACAGGAAATCCATCCATCCATCATATGCCATGCAGGAAAGCGTGGGCGGTCTTGACTCGTCATTTCATTCGATCACCAGAGTCGTGGATCAGCTCAGTGTTCCTGTCTCGAGAATGCCATGTGGCCAAGCCATCCAGGTATTTACTTCTCGGTCTTCCCCTTGGTCTGTTCCCTTCGATCTTGCCAGTTGTCACCAAATTCTGCAATTAATTTCTCATAATGAACTAAGCACTTTTAAAGAAGGTAGTTTGCCGTTGCGGACAAGAAAATCCAGCTGCCGTGGAGGCGGAAGAGCAGGCTGTGATCTTCGAGAATTCGTTAGAGGATGATGCTGTTGTTTACACGGATGGGTCGGTCGTCCGAGGAGTGAGAAGTTCATGGGCATTTACGGCTCAGACCGGAGGGAAAAGTGTGAAGGAAGAGTCTGGCGCTTTTGCTTTGACCACAAGCAGCCTGATTATGGAAGTCATGGCAGTAAGTAAAGCAATAACATGGCTCGAGACACAGACATTCACTAGGGCTTGTTTCCTTAGCGACTCAATGAACATGATCAAGAGGATAGAGGAGGGGTCGATCCGAAGAGAATGGTTGCTGCCTCTGAAGCGGTCTCGGCTGGCAAAGATTAGTTTCATCTTCGTACCAGGGCATGCGGGTGTACAAGGAAATGAGCGGGCTGACAAGCTCGCAGGTGAGGCTACTGTGGAGGGCGGACGAGCCATGGACCAGGCTGACATTCTGAATGCTCTACGAGAAGTGAGACTTTTGCAAGAACCAAGTGATGACTGTGAATCTACAACCATGGTTAGGCTACGAGAACAGCAAGTTAAAAGAGGTGTGGCCAAACAATAACACTCCGCAGGAAGCCAAAGAAGAGTAATAAACCAACACAGAACTGGTGTCGTGAGCCGCTACGCGCTGCGGGATTTGCTGAGGAGGGGATCCGAGCACTTATGAACTGAATGGTACGATGTGCAATGAGGATGATATGTCGACTAACTAACTAACTAGCTGCAGCCCTCTTCCAACGGAAAGTAGTTTTTAGATGTGGCAGCTGGGCTTCAGAACCAACAACAATATATCCTGGCCTATCACAGGGATCACCACTATCTCCGGCGCTGTTCAACGCCTACAATGTGAGAACCAATTGCGAGTAAATCATAGGACCGGGTAAGACATTGTCGTATGCAGACGATATGTTAGTGTATCGTCAGGGTAAGGATAGAGATCAGGTTGCTGTGGAACTACAAACCGAACTCAATCGCATAAGCACTTGGTGTGTTGACGCTGGGGCAATGGTCAACCCAACAAAGGCAACCGTGACATGGTTTTCTTTAAATATCCATATTGTCAACACCCCAACGCCAACTGTAAATCTGGGTTCAGAGACGATGGAAAGAACTCAGGCAGTGAATTACCTGGGGATACGACTTAATCGAAGCCTCGCGTATACAGAGCAAGTCGTTTACGAGAACCAAGCGATGATTTTGAGTCTATAACCATGGTCAGGCTGCGAGAACAAGTTAAGAAGCCAAAGAAGAGTAATAAACCAACACAGAACTGATGTCGTGAGCCGCTACGCGCTGCAGGATTAGCTGATGAGGGGATCCGAGCACTTATGGACTGAATGGTTCGAGTACGATGAGGATTTGTCGACTGACTGAGTGACTGACTGACTGATTGACTGACTGACTGACTGACTAACTTCTCACTCTTATGATGTAGGAAGCTGATGAATATTGTCAAGTGTGAAGTACGTGAGTTGACGTCGGAGCATCGTTGAGCTAGCTTAATGTGTTGTCCGTCCTATTTGCGTCTACTGTGTGTGTCAGAGTCATGATGGGGTCCTAGACGGACTGTACTGAGCTGACAGGACAGACATAGAGACAGATTATGATGGGTCGATTATGATACAGGTAAGCAAGTGTGAGGACAGGCCACAACTGTTGACAGACACCTAACCCCGAGGTCAGGGACAAGTTAGTGTTCAACGCAGTACCAACCCGACACGGAGGGACTAAAGAGAGATTAGACGGGAAACACGTGACCAGGGGACACGTGATGGAAAAGACTGGACAGGAGTTACAACAGAATGTGTGCGACTACGGACCTAGACAGACGTGTTAAAGAAGACAGAGATAATCTGCGAAGCGAGACGAATGAAAGCCATTATGCTTTACGAGTTGCATAACTGCGATAGTTTGAGCGTGCTATGATTGTGTGAGGCGGCGGTGATTTGTATGTAGATTGATTGAGATGGCTAGACTGAATGTTAACGGTCTGAGCGTGTGTACATAGATTGTAAATACTTGTATGTCATCATGTGTTTGATACCGAGCACTTTGTGATACTGAAGTGGTGCTCATTGAGAGAGAGAATTAAATCTGTCCGATAGGGTTTACTGGTTCGCTTGACTGAGTGTGAAATTATTGGATATTTACCTGTTAGCGACAGGCATATGCACGCCTTATCAGCACTAGGTCTCTGACAGTGTCTTTTGCATGACTTGTTAAGCTGCCTCGTGTCTGAAGGAGGGGTTCTTTCTTTTCCGATTCGAAACCACAACTTTGGTCGCGAGCTCCCCTCGTGCTAACTTGAGTGTTTGTCACACGAGCTCACTGGCGAGTCGCTTGATTGCCTTTCTGGGAATGTCACGTATTTATGTCTCGCTATAGTCGGTTTTCAGTAGAACTGTCGAGTGTCTGTCTTTAACTCTTTATGTCTCGCGCCTTTCAGTCATAATTAAATCCTGATACCTTACAAACATTGAAAGTAGCAACTATAAAAACTGTCTGTCGTTTACTGCCTATATAGTACGTTACTGTTTTATCGTTTCTTTACTTATTCAGTCTCTCGGTAGAGATTTGTTCGCAGCAGACGAGCATAATCTCCGGCGGGCCTATTCTCGCTGGTCGCGAGATCCGCACAGTGGAAGTATGGGAGATTTGCTTGCAAATAGACAGGCAATATCTCCTGCGGTAGCTATGGCGGGCCTATTCCCGCTGGTCGCGGGGACCGCTATAAGTCAGGTGGGGAGTCTGACGATAGTGCACGCTTTACACAGGTCCGGACACTTGTGATCGACAGATGTGCGCGCCCTCATGGTCCGGGCTCGTACAAGGCCCTCACCTGTGGGACATGGCTGAACGCCTCTAAGCCGGGTCCCTTGGGTGTCAGGGTCTAGCCATACCTCGCCACCGGCTCGTGGTGGTGAGGTCTCGGTGGATTGATGCTGAGCCGCCAGCGTCTGCAGCCTACCTTGTGCCAGACGTATTGGTTACCCATTCCTCTGGAATACACAAGACTAGGCCGAGAGAGAGGTCATGTCGTTTGGGCGCCACATGATTCTCTGAAGCTCTGCCCAGACATTGTGATGGAATATTGGCCACATTCCACTCACATACTTTGGTCTGTCAAGACTGCAAGGTGTCTACTAGTACGTTACTGTGTATGGCAGGGAGGTCTTTGAGCCTGAGGAATTAGGGCCTCCTGGCTAGTGCAGTCGCCGCCAGCTGTGCAGGTTAGGGCTTTCTTTTTGCCCCCGACAGAAATAAATCCACACCTTACCGAGGATTCGAACCCGGGTCTCCCGAAAGGGATTCCGGAATTCTAGCCACTCGGCCAGCAGCTCCTCAACTATAACTTAATTATTAAAAGTAACAACTAGAACATAACATTAAAAGTAACTAGAATATTAAAAGTAACAACTAAAGCAAAACCATTCACACAAAGTAAAGGTAACAACTAGAACATGAGCATTAAAAGTAACAACTAAAACATAAACTTTAATGACTGGTATTGTAATAGTGCTGGTCTCTCTGGCTGAGGGGTTACAACACTTTCTCCGTAATCCCGTTTATCACGCAGAGTCTCGTAGCGGGCGAGAACTGGGAGCGGTTCGACCCCCGCTGGTAACTTGCGGGATACTGAGCCGGCCGCTCAGAAAGCAATGGCAAACTACTGAACGTAATCTTGCCAAGAAATCAACATACAATTGAAAGATGCTGATGTTGACAGCGATGTCCTGGAAAGGATATGCCCAAAAATAAAAAAAAATTGTAATAGTAGAAATGCATGAGGGAAATTCCCTCTGACGACACAGCTGTCTAGCATGGATGCATTTGGGCTGAACTTTCCGGTACGTTGATGTAGATGGAAGTCTAGATTGTGGTAGTGGTATACTGCTTTGATGTAGCGGACAGACAGGGAATTCCCTTTGTGAAGTATCAATCAATCAAACATGTGCCATGCCGTGGGCGGTCATGACTCGCCATTTCACTCGAAGTATAAATCTTATATATAAAAAAGGAGCGTATCTCTGTATGTATTTATGTATCTCTGTATGTCCTTTATTTGTTCGCGAACGGCCCATCCGATTGAGATGAAATTTTCTACACGCCTTCCTTTCAGTCCAGAGCAGCCAACTGTGATATTTTGTTAGTGTGAAATCGCCTGCTTACTCAGTATTATTTCATTTTTCATTTTTCATCATAATGTCATATATTTCAGGGGATCTAACTCGTAAAAGTTATTTCAAGGGGCATAACTTTTCTGTATAACTTATAGTCATATTGTGGCATCGTTTTCAAAGATTTATAAACTCTTTGTCCATAGTTATGTACCGGCATATGAGTTATAATAAATAATGATACAATCTGTAAGGCATTTTCAAAGTTTTCATAAAAATGATGCACAATGCATAACATTGTAACTCATCTTTTTTTGCTTAAGAAGTTACTGTAGTCATGCAGGTGATTAGAAAGAGTTTTCATTAAAAATAATGGATGGTGTGTGGTAGAACGTTCTTTTAAGTTACATTTTTTTTTTTGTATGAATTTAATGAAGCCGGACAGGGTCAGGCAGACAGATAGACAGACAGACAGACAGATAGACAGTCGGGAACAGGAACTTATACGACTACTTATATAAATTAAATGAGATGCTTCACACCAGGAGCTGGGCGATGTCGGGCCGGGTCAGACAGACAGACAGACAGACAGTCGGGAACGGGAACTTATATGACTACTTATATGAATTAAATGAGATGCTCCACACCAGGAGCTGGGCAATGCCGGGCCGGGTCAGACAGACAGACAGACAGACAGACAGACAGACAGACAGACAGACAGACAGACAGACAGACAGACAGACAGACAGACAGACAGACAGTCGGTAACGGGAACGAGAACTTATATGACTACTTATATGAATTAAATGAGATGCTCCCCACCAGGGTCTGGGCGAAGCCGGGCAGGGTCAGCTAGTATATTATAATACCCAATCAGACGGAGAGAGGCCGACGCCTGCCATGTCCATTTATGAGTGCAGCCAAGATCCTCCAGTTATTGCATCGTCTTTGTAAAACGTGATTTATCAACCCCCTGACACGTCCCTTGTTATATCTGTTTTAATATAACAGATAACAGCACAATGAGGCATAGGTCTGACGTCAGAGGAAAGGACTCTCCTTCGTGCAGTCTAAATATATTCCAATTCCGAATTAGGCGGAAAGAGATCGACTTCGCCCACTTCCACTTATGGCTGTCGCTAAGATTCTCCAATGATTAGTAAAACGTGATTAATGGGTGCGTGATATAATTAATCGTTAATCTGTTTTGATGTAGCAGATAATAACACAATGAGGCATAGGTCTGAAGTCAAATGGAACCCTCCCTCCCCCTCCCTTTCTCGTAGAATATAAATATGTTCCAATCCCCAATCAGGCGAAGAGAGGCCGACTCCGCCCATCCCCAGTTAAAGATACTGCCAAGATTCTCTAATGGTTGTATCGTCTTAGTAACACTTGACTAATCGACCCCTGGACACATCACTCGTTGTATCCGTTCTTGCGTTCTCATCATTCTTCCGCGGCGTTCCGCTAGCTGGAGGTTAAACAGCTCACGCGTGTCGTGATTGTAACGGACTCACAAAGTATGGTGAGAAAAGGCGAGACGGGAATGTTTCAGACAGAGTGACAGGCTTCCATTCAACAATCAAAAATAGAGAGTATCTGTTAGATTTTTTCTTTTCCTCCAGGACATGCTGGTCTGGTGGAAAATGAGCAGGTGAATATATTGGCTGGGTCTGTAACCCATGGTGGGGTATTCGTGCTTGATAAAACAGATTGGTCGGAGCACTTTGAAGTCGTGTGTATACTCCAGATCATCACGTAATATCCTTTAGTCCTGGCAACCAGTATTCTTAGACACAATCCGCCACTGCTGTTGAGTTATTATCTGCAGCTTATTTTTAAAATGTTGGGAAGGAAAACATTTCTGACGATCAGAAACCTCATGTCGTGCTTGCTCCGCGACAGAGGCAATGGCCAGGGAAGAAGCTGGCTTCCCACGGCCACGGGTGTTAGAACTTGTGTGCGGGTACGAAGCACTGGGTGCATGAGGCCCTCCACCCCGAGAGATGGGAGGCTAGGGAGCAGGCATGTGTGGCAGGTATGGGGCAAATGCGGAACAACGCAAGGACAACGTAAAGACCGAACGTCTCGACACGTGGTTCGAATTGTCAGCAGGAGAAAGACACTCGGAGTCATGACACGCATGGGCCCGCGCCCAACAGAGTGCCAAGAAGGTGAAGGGCCGAAACATTCTGGCAAGTGGGGAAATCATCTGACGATCGGGAGGTTCCTGTTATGCCTGCTCCGCGGCGGAGATTTTATCACATATCTGTGAAAACAATGGTAAAGTACTGGACATAATGTTACACAGTCTATGAGCTAAACCTGCCCTTGCATACAATGAGTCACTGCACGTGGGACATCAAAAATGTGCGGATACAAGTATACCGACCTCTACGAAGGACACACGGTCGATAACAGTAAAAATATAAACAATGCAAAATCATAAACAATGTAAAAAATATGAACAAGGGTTGCTTCAACGTTTATTAATATAACTGAAAGTTCGTTATCCCTACTACTTTTTGCTGGTTCTGGCTACAATAGTAATGGTTGTATATCCATTACTTTTTGCTGGCTCTGGCTACAGTGTTAATGATTGTATATCCATTACTTTTTGCTGGCTCTGGCTACAGTGTTAATGATTGTATATCCATTACTTTTTGCTGGCTCTGGCTACAGTGTTAATGATTGTATATCCATTACTTTTTGCTGGCTGTGGCTACATTGTTAATGATTGTATATCCATTACTTTTTGCTGGCTGTGGCTACATTGTTAATGATTGTATATCCATTACTTTTTGCTGGCTCTGGCTACAGTGTTAATGATTGTATATCCATTACTTTTTGCTGGCTCAGGCTACTATCTGCACCATTGAAGCCCCAGCCACTCTCCTCTCTAGTAAATAATTAAAGGGCACTTATATCCGTTCCAGACGGGATGTTGTTTGCGCAACTCGCATCTTCTAGATTGTTCCAGACTAGCGACGCGTTCCAGAGAACCTGTCATCTGTCTGACAAGATTGACAGGAGGATGGATGTTCGGCAATTACGTTCTGCGGTGTTTCCCACGAACTACTTTATTTGTCACTACTGGCCAAACGTAGTAAGCAGTTTGGCCTCGTGTGCTCTACTCTCCTACCCAATTTTAGGTTTTTGTTATTAATCTTTTGACCTGACCCGAGAGTAATGGCCTGGTGATTTGAGAAACTATGGGGTAAACTGACCTAGATGCGTTGTTGCCTTGCACTCAGTCCCGCCGTCTGCTACAGACCAATTGCCTAGTAAGCCACAAATAGTCAAATAGCCAATAAATGCTGGTGCGGGGGGGGGGGGGTGTTTGATATTAATGTAATGTACAGGACATGCCACAAATTCTGTATTCTTTTTAGCAGATTCTGTGCCAAAACAAAAAGTAGGTTTCGACCCAAAATAATATATGGCGGAAAATGGGAATTAGGGGTGTGTCACAGTTATAATTTAGAAGTTGTTAATATGGTAGCAGGCCTGTTGTATTATAACGCAGTGACAATATTTCGGCTATGTATAACCCCACGGCAGATACGGGAAGTCGCTGCTGACGATTAATCATCCCAAGGCATTTTTTTTTTAAATTTTTATTTTGCGTATCCTATGTCAATACCAGCATTTTACCGCTGTTGTTGATGTCTTGGCAAGTTTACGTTCAGTAGTTTGCCATTGCTTTCTGAACGATCGTCTCCCATATCAACACGTTAAACCTCAGCGCAACGCGGTCTGCTGTCAAATCAGTCGCAGCTGTGTTTCGAACGCAGGTAAGAGGGCTTACGAATTGCGACCATAAGTCCTTAGCTACAGAGATCGGCCCACGGCAATTAATCAGTTAAAATACGTAGATAACATCCCCTTGAACAAGAGGGGGCTGGTCGTAAACTCTTCCCCTGGCATTGCAGGAAATGTCATGAGAACTGACATTCTAAACACAGATTATCTCTTCAGCCGGCGCCGTGGTGAAGGTCTTACTAACGTAATTCTCAATCCTGCATACCGCCTTCGAAACACATCTGCGGGCGATTTAGAAGCATGCCTCTTTGCGTTGGTTTTCAAAATGCAATGGCAAACTATTGAAGGTGAACTTGCAAAGATCACAAACAGGTAAAGAAATGCTGGCATTAACAGCGACGTTCTGTAATGGATATTCAACTAACTTATCTCTTCAGCATATCGCCATCACTATATAGGATTTGATTTATGGCATATCTGAGACGTCGGCGTGGTCGATAGGGTGAGAGCGCTCGCTCTTAAACTTCCGGTACGATGATGGAGAGGTAGACGGTTCAACCCCTACACTAGCTTTACGTTGGGTTTTAAAGGTGATTTCTAATTCAGAATTCAATGGCAAACTATTGAACCTGCAATTACCTAATAAATTAACCTGCTGTTGATCGCATGTTCTGCAAAGGACACGCAATATGTCATATCGGACTGACCTTGAAAAGTCCGTGGTAATAGAACACCCTATTTTTCAATCTAAACCAGTTAGCACATGCTAGTACGACCTTCATCTATGTAGCACATGATCTGTTTTGAACGTGTGAAGTTCGTAGTAGGACATGTGCATGTGATCTTTAACTGATTCAGTTAAGGATAATATATCGCCAAATGTTACCTCCCTTTTGAACAGTAGGACGCTATATCACCATACCAAGGTCATCATGTAATTTGTTTTGTATCGTGGTATCTTCCTCAATTTTAATGCTCAGTGAATGGAAATGTGTATAATATTATTTGTTCATTTCATTCTGAACCACGTTTGGTCCAAACCTACTTGTTTTGTTTGGCAATGAATCAATTAAAAAAGAAACGTTTTTATTTTGAAAAACCTTCCAGGGCAAATGTTAGAAGATGTAATCTAGTACCATATATAACAGAAAGAAGGAGAGACTAGAGGACACACTAGACACCATAAAAATTGAATTCTGTAAATACCCCACCGAGATTTGAACCTGTCACCTCCAAATGACGACAGCGCCAGGCTGCAGGGACAAGCCATGCACAGGTTTAATTGCGATGTGGTAACCATAGCGGTCAATTTTTATGTTATATAGTGTGTCCTGTATAATTATCTCGGAACAGTCATAACATCTGACGGGAGATGCCTTGAAGAGATTAGAACATGGATCGCTATGGCAAAGGTAGCCTATTGCAAGATGGAAAACATACTGACCAATTAAAAGATCTAAATTGCAACGAGAAAGAAAAGTGTTGAAGTGCTGCACGGAACCGGTATTTTTGTATGGATGTGAAACTTAGACAAAGAGGACACATGTTAGAGATAATATAATGGCAGTGGAAATGTGGTTTCTGAATGAAGTACAAAGAATGTCATGGGTAGGCAATAAAACCAATGACTAAATCTGACAAGAAACAAATGAAAACCGTAAACGTGTTAGGTAAATTAGACGCAGACAGACAAGACTTGAGAAGAAATAAATTAAAACATTTGGTGACAACTGACAAGATTGAGGAGAAAAGAACAAGAGGAAGGCAGAGAAGTAAATATCTAAATGGCTTGACTACATGGCATTGTCGAGAAAAGAACACAGAGCTGATCCATGACTCTGGTGATCGTGTGAGATGGCGAAACATGACCGCGTATGCTTATCGACATGACACATGATGCTGAGTGTGTCCTCTAGTCTCTCCTTCTGTCTTCTCCTTCTATTAGCGCCAAACAATATCTTTGAATTTATTTATGGAATATAGTAGTGGGGCAAAGAGTTCTCCATTTGGCATTTCTGTGTATCAAATTCGGTCACCCCATATAAATCCGGGCTTTTTTCGTCTGGCAAAGATTAACGTAAAAATAAACTCGCCGCAGACACTTTCATCTCATTGTGACATTTTAGGTCTTCAGATACAATCACTCAAAGTAAAAGTTAGTTAGTTAGTCGCGGTTCCAATTTCACGGCATAGTTTCGCCCAATTATGCTCCGTTCCTGTGCCCCTGAATATCACGCAAAATGTTCCTCACTGCCTCGTGTGAAATGCAAACATGAACAGGAAATCATGGATCAACACTGCACTCTGCATAATCCCACAAGTGATCCGTCCCCTTCTGCAGTTGCCAACGAAGAGCCCCCAAGCTCCCAAGCTGGTGATATATGTGGCAGACTGTCAGAACGTCCAGACCATCAGCTCACCCCCCTGGATCAGCCTCTGCCGGGTGGATTCTCAATAATAGTGTTAAAAAGAGTTTAAGAGGCAAGTGGATGAACTTCATTGCACCGTGTTTTATCCCATATAGCTCGGTCTCTTTCCGCAGGGAGGTCTGCCGAAAGTATCGCATAAAGCACGAACTCCGCAACTCCAGCGACGACTCCTAGTGAGTATCCGAGAAAATTGTACTCATGAACCGAATGAAATACGTCGAAATCGAACCCGCCACGGAGACTCCCTCTTTAATAATAGCAAGATAAACTACAGCAGATGTCCCACTTCCACATCAGGGGACTGTGCAGGTATATGGTGATAGTCTCATATTCTTAGAGACATCGAGGTGTCTGATCTGGTCAATGTCACGCCGACCAGTTAGATTTGCAAGAAAATTTTCTGCTACACATTTTAAGCAAAGCCTCGTCACCCCCAGGAAAATTTCAATACGTGACACCTGGCGCGCAGGTAAATGTGCTAGCTAGTATATCAATCAATCAATCATGTGCCATGCCGGAAAGCGAGGGCGGTCATGACTCGCCATTTCACTCGATCAACAGTATTTCTGTCTCGTCCATGCCATGTGGTCAAGCCATCTAGGTATTTTCTTCTCAGTCTTCCCCTTGGTCTGTTCCCCTCGATCTTGCTAGTTGTCACTTAGTTCTCCAATCCATTTCTTCTCATAAAATGTCCAAAAATTTTGACTGTTTACGTCTAATTTCTCTAATCAATTTATGAATTTAATTTGTCTCCTGTAGTACTTGGTCATTGGTTTTTCTGTTTGTCCATGGTATTCTTTGCATTTTCCTCAGAAACCACATTTCTACAGCCATCAGATGTTTTTCAGCTTGACTGCTTATTGTCCAAGCTTCACATCCATACAAAAGTACAGGATCTATGTAGCAACTCAACACTCTTTTTCTCGTTTCAATTGACATCTTTTTATTGGTCAGAATGTTTTTCATCTTGCTAAAGACTACTTTCGCCATGGCGATTTTTGTTGTAATCTCTTAAAGGCATCTGCCATCACATGTTATGAATGTTCTGAGATCACTGTACCGATTAGCTATAATATAAATAACCGTATTCAACCGCACACGTGTCACGTCCTTAACACGGAGACAGATGAGTAACTGTTGTGTGTGTGTGTGTGTGTGTGTGTGTGTGTGTGCGCGCGTGTGTGTGTGTATGTGTGTGTGTGTGCTGGGGAACGTAACATCAATAACATTATATGTGCGGATGATACAGTATTGATTGCAGACAATAGACAGGACCTGCGTCATTTAGTTGATGCGGTTGTTGCACACAGTGAACAACTAGGGTTGGAATTTGTTGTTGTTGTTGTTGTTGTTGTTGTTGTTGTTGTTGTTGTTGTTGTTGTTGTTGTTGTACCAGGTAATCTGTCAAGGGTTTCAAAACCAAACCAAACAGCAACAAAAACCAACAACAACAATATTGATTTGAATATAGGAGCTTACTGCATGAATTAGAACCACATGTATTCTATGTGCACAGTAGTGTGTAAGGGTGTGGTAGAACCGCCAAGGCAGAACTTGTGGAGAGAACTAAACTCATACCAGTGGATCAAGGGATGAAGACGGGACGCTGAGGCAGGATAGGACATGCATTGAGAAAATCCGAGAAAAGTACGTGTCCGGAATCCACAGTGCATTAAACATAACAAAATAAACAAGAAAATAATAGAGGTGCGCCTAAAAACTAATGGGGTACTATGGTATCCGGACATAGAAATACATGACATACAGACACGCATTTTTGTCGTCGCCTTTCTTTCTTAGAAATGTCACGGATGTCATTGTGTCGTGTGTGGGTCGACACTAGTTAGTTAGTTAGTTAGTTAGTTAGTTAGTTACCTAGCAGCTAGTTAGTTAGTTAGTTAGTTAGTTGGTTGGTTGGTTGGTTGGTTGGTTGGTTGGTTGGTTGGTTAGTCGACATATCATCGTCATTGCACATCGAACCATTCAGTCCATAAGTGCTCGGATCCCCTCCTCAGCAAATCCCGCAGCGTGTAGCGGCTAACGACAGCAGTTCTGTGTTGGTTTATTAATCTTCTTTGTCTTCCTACGTAGTGTTCTTGTTTGGCCATACCTCTTTTAATTTGCTGTTCTCGCATCCTGACCATGGTTGTAGATTCGCTGGGTCGACACTAGTCGTACATGTATGTCTATATATTTTCATGTAGAGTGTTTCATCTTGTTGTGTCTGTGCGTGTTCATTGTTTCTGTGCTGACGAAGTCTTTAGTCGCAACTCCATTTTGTTACCTGTGAAGGTGTTCTTGGAAAGCTTACCGATTCTTCTCGTTTTATGTGGTGATTCATTCATGGTCCTAAATTAACCATTTACCATAGCTATGGCAAAGCAATGGCAAACTACTGAACGTAAACTTTTCAAGAGATCACAACAGCAAAAAATGCTGGTGTTGACTGCGACTTCCTGTAAAGGATATGCAACAAACAATCATAGCCAGTTGCTCAGAGGGAAAATTGCTAATCTCATCATCGCAAATTCTGTGTAGAGCAGCTACTAGTGTTGATACATTCCTGTGTCTGGAATCCACGGGAGAAATAAACAAAACGAAACGAACGACAAACATCAAGGATTGGAGGATTGGATGGCTTGGGGTCAGATGGTTTGAGGGGCTATGCCTTAATGAGGGACGAAGGACAAAAAAGAGAGTGGGTGAGGGAAAGAGAGACCCTCAATGATCTGTGAATGGCAAAGTAAAGAGAGAGAGAGAGACTCAATGATGGGTGAATGGCAAAGGAGAGAGAGAGAGAACGAGAGAGAGAGAGAGAGAGAGAGAGAGAGAGAGACTAAATGATGGGTGAATGGCGAAAGAGAGAACATTAATGAGGGATTACTGGCGAAAGAGAGAGAGGGCGGGGGACTCAATGAGGGAGTACTGGCGAAAGAGAGGGAGGGGGCCTCAATGAAGGATTACTGGCGAAATAGAGAGAGAGAGAGAGAGAGAGAGAGGGAGAGAGAGAGAGAGAGAGAGACTCAATGATAGGTGAATAGCGAGAGAGAGAGAGAGAGAGAGAGAGAGAGAGAGAGAGAGAGACAGACAGACAGACAGACAGACAGACAGACAGACAGACAGACAGACAGACAGACAGACAGAGAGAGAGAGCCACAATGATCGGTGAGTAGCGAAAGAGAGAGGGAGAGAGACTCTGTGTGTGTGTATGTGTGTATGTGTGTTCGGCTTGTGTGCGCGTGAAGAGTGCATTCTGAAACAGTTTGCCTATTCTTGTGTTTGGGCTTGCTCCATGGTAATACTGAAGCCACACAGAAATTGACAGCAGTAAGTGTTTTCTTGCCGTGAGAAGAATGGGGAGACAAGCTCTTGGTTCAGGAAGTTCCTTTAACTTTATCAAACATTCTGTCACGTTCACAGTGTCCTGTTACATATCTATTTGAAATCGTGTGTATAGTACAGAAGAACAGATAGTTCATAAATTAACAATAACCAGACAACACTTATGTATTATTTGATGTTCATAGAAGTGAGAAGAAGGAAGTAGAGACTAGAGGACTAGACAACATAACAATTGTAAGCTATAGCTACCGACCGGGATTCGAACCTGTCACGTCCAAATGATGACGACGCAGGAACAAGTGTACTTCGACACATGATTAACTAGACACCCACAGTCGCCTGAAAGGGTTTCCCAGTTTATACATAAGAACAGATAGACGGACTGGAGAGAATGGTGCTGCAGGGAGTGACCACAAAATCTGACCGACACTTAGGACTCCAAGTAAAGGCCAGACGGACACATTATTAGATTGCTAGTGGTACCATTAGTATTGGGATTCTTCGCTGGCTGTTGAAGACGAGGACGGAGCACTTATAGGAATACCCCGAGTGCAGTGATGTCGGTTCATGACTCAACTCAATTCATCTCATCATGCTTCAGTAAACTCACATGACTCAGCTCAACTCAATATCGCATGTATAATGAAAATCGATCCGTTCTGCTTATGTCAATAGCACTTACCCGTATTCATTTCACCCATTATTTTTTATCAAACCTGGGCTGGTAATAACTATATCATGCAGTTGTATATATCGGAATTGAGATATATTGTGTGGCTATCGATCAGTAATAAATATTTCTCCAGGAAAGTCCAAAATGTTTTCAGGGGATGTCAGAAACATCATGTAAACATACGCGGTGTTCTGGTAATTTCAGAATGGATTCGAATACACAACGTGGATTACCGCGAAGGTATTTATTGCCCAGGTGAACCAGGCGCCACTTTTAAAAAACAGGACACAAGGGTCGCTTAACATTTTCTAAATTGCTTTTTAATTATTTGAACTAGGTCACGTACGTATGTATGTATGTCAGCATACACCAAGAAGATCTAATCTTTGCGCCAAAACTCTTATGTCAAATGTTCAGCGCGTGTCTGTTGCAACGAAATACTGAAGTGGAATGCACACATCTTGCTAGACATGCAGCAGGCTCGTATATAAATGCACACATATATCCGCATAATCATGATCCTGGTCTTGTGTAGCGTGTCGTTCTCTTCAACAGTAGTGTTGTCCTGTTAGGGCACACCAGGATATGTTGTGCTGCCTGATATTGACATAACCTATTATGAAGCCAAGAGATGCATACTTCTTCTCCTTTCGTTCACTTGAAATATTTCTAAACTGCAATGTTGTCTCCTGTATTAATTTCACTGTCTTTGTTAGTTCACTCAGTGGTACATAGAGTTGTAGTAATCGACATATTTCATGGCATCCTGATTTCTGTGGTGCCCCTCCTGGCTGGTTGCCTTCTTCTTCAGCACTTTTCCATTGATAGAGTGGACTAAGAGATATATATTTTTTTTAAAGTTAATTGCGTATCCTTTACAGGGCGTGGCACTAAGCACCAGCATTTTTGGCGGTTTGTGATTTCTTGGCAAGTTTACGTTCATTAGTTTGCTATGTTTTCTGAACGACGACATGCATGCCTTTGTATTGAAACTAACCCAAAGCTCCCTGCGCCCAAAACGTCCGCAGCTGTATTTCAAACACGATATGCGGGATTACGAGTTGTATTCGGTGGCCATAAAGCACCTTCAACTAGGTCACGAACGCATGTATGTATGTAAATATACACCAAGAAATTTAACCTTTGCGCCAAAACTCTTATGTCAAATGTTCAGCGCGTGTCTGTTGTAAGGAAATATTGAAGTGGAATGCATAAATCTTGCTAGACATGCAGCAGGCTCGTATCTACATGCACATATATCCGCACAATTATGATCCTGGTCCTTTATAGCGTGTCGCTATCTTCACCAGTAGTGTTGTCATGTCACGGCACACCAGGATCCGCCCCGGTATTTTTGTAGTGTGTCACATGGCACAGACTGTCTTCACAAGATGACAGTAAATATGTTAAGTCTTGAAAGCTGAACTAAAATGGTGGTGGAGGGATTCCCAGAATGTAAACAAATGGAGCAAAAAAGACATACTCAGTGTCATTTTGAAAGTTGTCAAGTATGTTCAGAGCAGAGATGTAGGCCTTGTAAACTGCAGTAGGAATTACTGTTCATGGAGAACAATAAAGACAAACACATAGCTCTCTTCACTGATGCGAAGTCAAGAATCTCATTACTGAAGAATTCTGAAGTTGAAGTGGGCTCGCGTGATGGCGAGAGACGCTGGTAATATGGACAGCTCATCAACGTGCAAAAATTAGCCCAGTGCACTAGGAGTAGCAGCATAGGTATGGGCTAAACTTTTGTTCAAGGCAAGAGAATGCAGAAACTGAAGAGCATGAACAGTGAAGAACTAGCAGACCTGAGAGCAGCATTCCGTGGACTCTTTCAGACATCCTAAAGAAGAACTAGCAGACCTGAGAGCAGAACTCCGTGGACTCTTTCAGACATCCTAAAGAAGAACTAGCAGACCTGAGAGCAGCATTCCGTGGACTCTTTCAGACATCCTAAAGAAGAACTAGCAGACCTGAGAGCAGCACTCCGTGGACTCTTTCAGACATCTTAAAGAAGAACTAGCAGACCTGAGAGCAGCACTCCGTGGACTATTTCAGACATCTTAAAGAAGAACTATCAGACCTGAGAGCAGAACTCCGTGGACTATTTCAGACATCTTAAAGAAGAACTATCAGACCTGAGAGCAGAACTCCGTGGACTATTTCAGACATCTTAAAGAAGAACTAGCAGACCTGAGAGCAGCACTCCGTTGACTATTTCAGACATCCTAAAGAAGAACTATCAGACCTGAGAGCAGCACTCCGTGGACTATTTCAGACATCTTAAAGAAGAACTAGCAGACCTGAGAGCAGCACTCCGTGGACTATTTCAGACATCCTAAAGAAGAACTAGCAGACCTGAGAGCAGCACTCCGTGGACTATTTCAGACATCCTAAAGAAGAACTAGCAGACCTGAGAGCAGCACTCCGTGGACTATTTCAGACATCCTAAAGAAGAACTAGCAGACCTGAGAGCAGCACTCCGTGGACTATTTCAGACATCCTAAAGAAGAACTAGCAGACCTGAGAGCAGCACTCCGTGGACTATTTCAGACATCCTAAAGAAGAACTAGCAGACCTGAGAGCAGCACTCCGTGGACTATTTCAGACATCCTAAAGGGTTGTCATACAATGGATACACACACCTTGCAACATACCTGGAAATGAAGAAGGCGACAGACTCGCAAAGGAAGACGGCGTTTGTGTTGTGATGCCTAATATTGACATAATCTATTATGAAGCCAAGAGACGCATTCTTCTTCTCCTTTCGTTCGCTTGAAATGTGTTTATACTGTAATGTTGTCTCTTGAATGAAATTTGTCTATAAATGCAATGTTGTCTCTTGTATGAAATCTGTCTATAACTGCAATGTTGTCTCTTGTGTGAAATTTATCTATTACTACAATATTGTCTCTTGTATGAATTAAAATGTATTTTTCAGTTCACTCATTGGTTCATTGAATTGTAGTATTCGACATATTTCATGGTATCCTGATTTCTGTGGTGCGCCTCCTGGCTGGTTTCCTCCGTCTTCAGCACCTTTCCTTTGCTAGAGTAGACTAAGAGATGTGTTTTTTAAAAAAAATATTTGCTTATCCTTTACACGACACTCAGCCCAATCATTTTTGGCTGTTTGTAATTTCTTGGCAAGATTACGTTCAGTAGTTTGCCAAGTATTCTGAACGACCAGCACTCATACCTGTATGAAACCAGCGCAGTCTGTCTGCTTCCAAATCGCCCGCACCTGTGTTTCGAACGCGGTATGCGGGATTACGAATTGCGTCCGTAACTTCTTCGCCAGAATGCCGGCAAGAGATTATAAGAAACAGTGTATTATTAATGACTGTGCAGTGCTTTAAAATGTTGCCGGTCCAAGTTTTGTATTTACCTATTATGTTGCATGAACTTTACAGAGGGTGAATACAAAACTTGGACCGGCAATACTTTCAAACACTGCACTGCCATTAAAAATATACCCTATACAAGTAGAACCAAGTGGAAATCAGCTCACCCAGGCCACCAGAAAGATGATGCACATGACTAACTCCACAGAAGGGAACAATCAACAATCTTTAGACATTGCACATGACAGAACAGGATGAAATATCACATGCTTAACTGATTCAGTGCCAAGCAAGAAGTAGGTTTGTACTAAACATGGTTAAAGTTAGTTACTTATCTTTCACTTCCACACAGTCTGCCCCAGGAAGATATTGGAGATTAAACGACAAGACAACATCCCAGACACTGAAGTAATAGACAGAGCTTCCATGCCCAGTATCCACACTCTACTAATGAAGAATCAGATTTCGCTGGGCTGGTCACTGTAACATTGTGTCATTGTAGCATTGTGTGTCATTGTAACATTGTGTCTCATTGTAACATTGTGTCTCATTGTAACATTGTGTCTCATTGTAACATTGCATGTCATTGTACCATTGGGTGTCAATGTAACATTGTGTGCAATTGTGTGTCATTGTAACATTGTGTGTCACTGTAACATTGTGTGTCATTGCGACAATGTGTCTCAATGTAACATTGTGTCTCATTGTCACAATGTGTTTCATTGTAACATTGTGTCATTGTAACGCTGTGTATCATTGTAACATTTTATGTCATTGTACCATTGTCACTCATTGTAAAGTCATGTAACATTGTATGCCATTGTAGCATTGTTTGTTATTGTAACATTGTGTCATTGTAACACTGTGTATCATTGTAACATTGTGTCTCATTGTACCAATGTGTGTCATTGCGACACTTGTCTCATTGTAACATTGCATCTCAATGTCACATTGTGTCTCATTGTAACATTGTGTCATTGGAACACTGTATGTCAGTATAACATTGTCATTTTAATATCATATAACATTGTATGCCATTGTAACATTGTATATTATTGTAACATTGTGTCATTGTAACACTGTTTATCATTGTAACATTGTATGTCGTCGTAACACTGTCTCATTGTAAAATTGCGTGTCATTGTAACATTGCGTGTGATTGTAATATTGTATGTCATTGTAATATTGTATGTCATTGTAATACTGAATGTCATTGTAATAGTGTGTCTCTTTGTAATATTGCATATCATTGTAACATTTTATTTCATTGTAACATCGTGTCTCATTGTAACATTGTATGTCATTGTAACACTGAGTCTCATTGTAAAAGTGTGTGTCATTGTAACATTGTATCTCATTTTAACATTGTATCATTGTAACATTGTATGTCATTGTAATATTGTGTCTCATTGTAACACCGTATGTCGTTGTAACATTATATGTCATTCTAACATTGTTTGTCATTTATGTCATTGTAACAATGTTTGTCATTGTAAAATTGTGTCATTGTAACATTGTGTGTCATTGTAACAGTGTAAGTCATTGCAACATTGCATGTCATTGTAACATATATCTCACTGTAACATTGTACGCCATTGTAACATCGTATGCTAAAGGAACTATTTATTTTACAGCTCCGCCACTACTCGCGACCCGCAGTATAGACTTTCGATCCTGTGCCAGTTGCCATGACTTGTGCATTGTCAAGCCCAAGCTGGTTGTCTGCAAGGAAACGCACATTGATTTACTTACATTGTTTGCTCCGTTGCCAGAAACAAGCCAAGTATTATTTGCATAGCATTTAATTGAGTCTGCCAAGCAAACAATACATTTAAACCAACCATGGTGCACGGTCAAATGAACAAGTATTATAATGTCATAATCCATTCCCTGAGCATTAAAATTTGCCGTAGATACAGCGAAAAATGTTTTGCGTATCCTTTTACAGGACTTAGCTGTCAACAGCAGCATCTTTCAGCTGTATGTTGATCTCTTGGCAAGATTACGCTCAGTAGTTTGCCATTGCTTTCTGAGCGGCCGGCTCAGTATCCGCAAGTTACGAGCGGGGGTCGAACCACCTCAGTTCTCGCTCCGCTGCGAGACTCTGCGTGATAAACGGGATTACAGAGAGAAAGTGTTGTAACCCCACAGCCAGAGAGACCGGCAGATACAGCGAAACGAAACAAATAACACAATGACCATAGTACGGCGATATATCGTCCTTATGTCACAATGGAAGGTCACACATGTGGCGATATGGTATCCTGCAACGCTGAATCGGTTTAAAAAAAAAAAAAAAAACGAAAGTAGTAAAAAGAATCACGTAGCGGCATGTGTAAAGTCAATCAATAGGAGATATCATGCACATATATAAACTCATCAATAGATGTCAGGCATTTCCTTCCCTCTGCTATCATGTGGGACACCGCACTGAGTACCCGCGTAACTCAACGATCAACCCCAGCATGCATTGCCTTTTTGTGATTTAAGACGGAATTTTAGTTCAGTAGCTTGCCATTGCTTTCTGAACAGCCGAAGTCTCATACCGTCAAAATAAACACAATATGGCCTGCTTGTAATTCGCCAGCGGATGATTTTGAACGCTCGACGCTGCATGTCGGGAAATGATAAAACATCAACTAAACCAGTAGTGGGCAAGCTACGGCTCGCGTGGCAAGCGTGGCACGAGAACGATTTTCAATGGCACGCCAAGTGAATTGAAATACAACATATTTTCTCAATAAAACATTAAATTTGTAATTAAACCTCGATCCAGTATGCATCCACCAATGACTACCCCTGTGTCGACTCGCTCCTGTGGGGAGAGGGGACGCGAAGGATGTCAATTAACCCTGTGACCCGCCAAGCATGTCGTGACTGGGGAGGTTTTCGCTTGTGTTTTATTACCTCGACCCTTAATAGAAGTGAAGAATAGTAACATAATTTACCCTACCGTACTGGGAGTCTCTGTGGCAAGTAGGTTAGGCCACCTGGCTCGTGCTCCGAAGGTTGTAGGTTCGATTCCGTGCTACGTCATTCAGTTCACGAGTGCAGTTCTCTTAGAGACTCCTGCGGTGTCGTTACTGGAGCCACGGAGTTAATGCTTTCGGTAGGTTTCCCTGCAGAAAGAGACAGAACCAAATGGGATAAAACATGGTGCAATTAAGTAAAACCTCTTGCCATTTAAATCCTTTTAAATGACAACATACAGAGATATTTTTTAAAAGTTATTTGCTTATCATTTACAGGACGTTGCAGTCAACACCAGCATTTTCTACTGTTGTGATCTCATGGCAAGTTTAGGTTCAGTAGTTTGCCATTGCTTTCTGAACGAACGGCACTCATACCATTTCGTAAATAGCCAACGCAAGGCGATCTGCTGCCAAATCGCCCGCAACTGTATTTCGAAAGCGGGTATACGGGATTACGAACTTCGTCCGTAACCCCTTCGCCACAGAGTCCGGCATACAGAGATAAGGACAACTCTAATTTCAAACCCCAAGGTTCAATGTTCATTGTATAATGACAACTAATCAGGAGACATTACACAACCTTTCTAACGCCGTTCTTTATGCACTGAAATGTTCCTGAAAGGTTGTTGATTATATCCGCTGTTTGCATACACTTTTGCACGTAGTCAATGCTCCGTGCCGTGTGACTTCAGTTTATTCACCTGCATGCCACAACCTACAAGGTTGTTTATTTTAACGACTGTTGTTTGCATACACTGAACATTGAAGAGGATTGCCTCACACACAAGACCATGTGTTAGAAAATGAAATACGAGGGTAAGTTAATAAGTAAGTCACAAATGGCTGTAGAAAAATATCTAACTATGATAACAACTTGAAACCAGTTTATTTTTAAACATACATTGTCCCTTTATTTCTCAACATAATTTCCACCACCATTGATGCACTTATCCCATCGTTTTATCAGTCCTTCCAAACCGGCTGCATAGAACTGCATGCTCTGTTTTCTAAACCACATTTTCACTTCACATTCAACTTCGTCGTCATTCGCGAAATGTCTCCCACCAAAGTGGGTTTTCAGTGGGCTTAGCCCCTAGCAATTTCCCTTAAAGCGGTGCATAGTTGGGTAGAAAAAGTTACTAGGGCGAGTCAATAAGTAAGTCACTCAGTTTTATGGGATGGCAGGTAAATGAAAACAGAGCACGCAGATTTATGCAGCCGGTGTGGGAGGACTGATAAAACGATGGGATAAGTGCATCAATGTTGGTGGAAATTATGTTGAGAAATAGAGGGACAGTGTATGTATAAAAATTAACTGGTTTCAAGTTGTTATCATGTGTAGTTATTTTTCTATGCATAAAATTTGGTGGAACTGCGGTAAAGCTGTGAAAGTTTAAACAATATATAATGACACAAAGTAGTGCAGCTTTACATAACAGAGTTACGACACATACAGTGTCGTAACTCTGTTATGTAAAGCTGCACTACTTTGTGTCATTATAAGTTATTTTTCTACAGCGATTTGTGACTTACTTATTAACTTACCCTCGTATATATTAAAAGATTCAGTGCCAAACAAAACAAAAAGTAGGTTTGGGCCAAACACGGTACACAATTAAATTAAAAGGTATTATAATGTAAAGTTCTGGTCACTGAGCATTGAAATTGTGGAGGATACCATTAAACAAAACAAATATCATGGTGACCCTAGTATGGCGATAAATCGTCCTTCTGTCCAAATGGGAGGTCACATTTGGCGATATATTATCCTTCTTCACTGAATCAATTAAACGTCACAGTTTACTAGAATAGAAACGGAAAGCAATGTTTCTGTCCTCAACAAGGGGAGCCAGGGCGCTTCAACACGCGGCGAATACAAGCCACTGAAGACACAGTTTGTATGCAAATACATGGCGCGGTGACTCTGACAAAGAATAGATCTTTGCCCCAGGGGGTTGTGACCTGTGTGGTGTTCTGCAAAGGACATGTCACACATGAATAAATAGACAATCTGTTTGTATGGAATTCACAAAGCCAACATAATCGCAGCTCTTCAAAGCGTCCAGCATTCGCGGCTTCCATTCTATAATGTGTTAAATATTTTATCGATGATCTCTCTCTCTCTCTCTCTCTCTCTCTCTCTCTCTCTCTCTCTCTCTCTCTCTCTCTCTCTCTCTCTCTCTCTCTCTCTCGTCCTCTCTCTCTCACTTACTCTCTCTCTCTCACTTACTCTCTCACTCACTCTCTCTCACTCTGTTACACATTTCTTACACTCAGTCACACACTTTCTCTCTCACTCTGTCTCACTTTCTCTCTCACTCACGCTCTCATACTTTCTCTCTCTGTCTCACTGCCCCCTTCCCTCGCCAACCACCACTATGGGGGCCGCCTTGGAATCGGCCTCCTCTAGGGATGGCGTCACTTTCCAAATTCACCACAGAAAATCGTTATAGTTGCTTAGCAACATCACATCAGACGTTGTATACACGTGCCTGCCGGTAGCAGGAAACAACCTGTATAGATAACATGTTCGGTTTCACCCAACATTAGACTCCCTCAGCACCATATGTCTATGATTAACTCAGAGACATATGGTACATTTACTAACAGACGTGGTGCATTAACTCATAGACATATGGTACATTTACTAACAGACGTGGTGCATTAACTCAGAGACATATGGTACATTTACTAACAGACATATGATGCATTAACTCACAGACATGTGGTGCATTAACGCATATATATATATATATGCGTTAATGCACCACATGTCTGTGAGTTAATACAGCACATGTCTGTGAGTTAATGCTCCACATGTCTGTGAATTAATGCACATACCATATGTCTGAGAGTCAATGCATCATAGATCTGTGAGGCAAAGCACCATATGTCTGTAAGTTAATCCACAATATGTCTGTGAGTTAATGCACCATATGTATGTGAGTTAATGTACCATATGTATGTGAGTTAATGCACCATATCTCTGTGAGTTAATGCACCACATATCTGTGAGTTAATGCACCACATATGTGAGTTAATGCACCATATATCTGTGTTTTAATGCACCATATGTATGTGAGTTAATGCACCATATGTATGTGAGTTAATACACCATATGTCTGTGAGTTCATGCACCATACGTCTGCGCATGCCCTTTCAGTTCACGCTAATTGAATCACTTAGTTCCCAAACGTTGGTATTTATTAGCATATATCCCCCATAGCTATTATAGGGACTCTTCAGGCCGGCGTCTAACCGTCACGGCTTCCACTCCAAGATGTGTTATAAAAATGAAATCCAGAAGTTAGTGTACAGCAGTGGCTCTCAACCTTTTTTTTGGCCTGTGCCCCCCTTCACCATATTTTCAGAACGTCATTCCCCCCTTTCGTATTTCCTACCTAAAAATCCCGCTCCCGCCCCTACACATTATATGTAATAATGGAAGCTAAATTTAATAGCACATACTAAAACATGTCTAGACATCCACATGAAACGTGATTTGTGGGTCTACTTACTTTATAAAATGAATTTTAGAAGGGTGAGACGTACAGAACCGTACAATGTGAAGGGAAAAGCAATACCAAGTAATCGGTTCTTGTATTAACGCAACCTTGAAATAATCTTAATTCCCCCCCCCCCCCCGGAAACCCTAAAATTCCCCCCTGGTGGGGGGAGGGAATTCCCTACCGGTTGAGAACCACTGGTGTACAGAATATTTACCACTACACGGCTAGCAACTTAAAGAAAACATTTTGTGAGAATACGGAAGTGTGCCATGAATCGTTGCGTAATTACTAAAGATTTCCAATGTGTGTCATGTAACGTTGCATCACAAAAGAATATGGATGTGATCCATGGAAATTTGCGCAAGCACTAAAGAAGAGAAGCCGTGCTTTTGAATTTAACTATTACACAAAAGTTCTTAGAATATCATCGACCACGCAGAAGGAAAATACTGATAGTTTACCAGTCATGAACAGCCAATAAAACTGGTTCATAAGGACAATATCATCATGTCTCAGAGACTGAAATACTCTGGCCATATTAAACATCACGGGTAAAAACGTTATGGGTAAAAGTTATTATGTCTTTTTGAAGCACAAACTATCGTCTGTCAAGACGGCAAGGTGCCAATGTAAATTAAACGTCATGGATGCTTGGAAATATCAGCAATGAAAGGCGTGTTTCTTGGAAGACGAGGGGCAGGGGATGACTAGCATGAAGATGGACACAGGATATTGTAGACACATGAACATGCTTGAGGCAGAAGAACTAATACAGGATTGAGAATCTTCTCGACAGGTTTTGATGAGAGGTAAGTTCTGCTAAGGAACCCATCTGTATGATGATGATCATGTATTCACACTGATTCCTAGTCTTTGACCTCTTTCGAGGATGGTGAGTCAGGGAAGGTTAACCCGGTCAACAAATGCCAGCAGAAGTCCGATGTGTCGGCCTAACGGCGCAAGAACGCAGCTCTGCTGTAAACAGGCACAACGCAATCACGTCCGAAAAATTAAAACAAAACTCCGGATGAACGCAGAAGAAGAAAAGGATGGTGGGTCAAACCTAGTTACGCACCTCAGAGGTTGGGATGTCCGACTTCAGAATGCCTCTGTGTCAGGTTTGCCTGCTCTGTATGGATTATGTCCAAGGTAACGGGGTCTGTCTACCCGTGAGTAGGTTTTTTTTTCTTAACAAGTTTGCCAGGGCCTGGCTTACAGCCTACCCTTTGCGAATGGCAACAGCTGTCTGTATTGCTTTTGTCCTTCGTCCATGGTATTCTAGGAATGTTACTGTAACATGTAAGTTCAAGGCCTGGGTTTTATCATCTAGTGTTTGTGAACTCAAAGATGAGTAATTGGAAGGGTAGAATGTAAAAATACGGGCCTGCGTGCCCAATTTCGGACCCTTTGAACTAGTCCGTAACTCGCGTTCATACTATCATGTTCTCTATATGTTTGGTTGTATTTGTTCGCTCGCATTGTGTAGTGGATATTAGTCTAGTGTACTCCTCAGTCGGAGCAGCTGCTAGTAGTAGTATTACTAGTAGAACGTGTGCGGACTACGCTTGAGTTCAAAAGAGAGTGAATGTAAACAAAGTTTAGTTTAGTTTAGCTTAGTTTAGTCGATGGGTCAACATCACGGCACACGGGTGTAACCCATAAGTGCTCCGTTCTCCTCCTAACTCAAACCTGAGTTTGGAGAACCTCAGCTCTGTGCACGAACTCCGTAGCACAGGCGAGGATCCTGACATACTTAGGGTAGATTTTAAACTCGAAATTTTGCCCGGGCAGCGCCGTGAGGCTACTCTTTTTCGATTTCCATCTGCCAAGGGATTTTTTACGTGCGCAACAATACACACGGCGTCCGATCTCACTACCCAGAGACCAGGGGAAATTGTATTACTAGAAGTCCAAGTGAAAAAATTCCGGTCCACACCGGGGCTTGAACCCGGGACCTCCAGCACTCGAGGCGGACACCATACCTCGAGACCACGCAGCCCCCAAATGTATGTAAGATTAATGTAAACAAACAACAATAACAACAAATTTATCTGATTCAGTGCCGAAGAATAATATATCCCCAAATATGATTTGCCATATGGACAGAAGGACGAGTTATCTCCATACCTGGGCCATCGTGTTATTTGTTTCGATTCGTAGTATCCTCTGCAATTTTAAAGCTCAGGGAACGGAAATACATTATAATGCTTGTTCATTTGATTGTGCGTCATGTTTGGTCAAAACCTACGTTTTGTTTCGCACTGAATCAGTTAATGATGTTTAACCTCTGCGTTGCTATGGCAGCCTCCTTCTTATTTCTTTTAACACTCTGTGCTGCTGTTCATAATATAAAATAAAACAAAGTAATGCAGCTAAACAGTACACAACAACGGAAAACATTGGACGTGGGTGACTGCCTTCATCTGCAAACAAATACACAAAACAAAACACATAAACACGGGGGAAACACAACAGCACCTACATTAAAACACGAGGACAGAATGAGAAGAATGGAAAGATGAAAGCAATGAAAGCAATCAACAGAAATTGAAAAAGAAAAAAAATGCGCTTATTATCTCAGAATCCATCATATATACTGTTGTTTTTTACAACAACATTCACAAATATTTGCAGAAGCCATGTAATTTAGATTATTGTCGGCTACCTTAGTCCGTGTGCGCATGACGCAATACACCCTACACCGATGGATAACATAATTATGTTTCGTTTGGCCATCGCCCTGTTATTGCGTGCACAGATACCAAACACCCACAGACACCTCCTGGGACAAATCTCGCCCTCTCTCAGACAAGTCACTGAAATTGTTCTGGCGACTACATAAAAGTATGAATGGGGTAGTTAAGAATAAAATGTTCCTTACTTCCAAAGCGCTGACCTTATCTGGCTGAGGTCTGACGAGAATAAGGACAAAGCACTCTACGAACGCTATCTAGAGCAGAGTAACCAGACAGACATGGGAGGCCAAAATTTTGCCAAAGCGGTGACATCAGATGGGTGTAAGGCCCAGAACATGGCAGTTGAAGACA
This sequence comes from Cepaea hortensis, assembly GCA_963921405.1. Lineage (NCBI taxonomy): Eukaryota > Metazoa > Mollusca > Gastropoda > Stylommatophora > Helicidae > Cepaea > Cepaea hortensis. The sequence goes on along the minus strand of OY992886.1, from coordinate 17,245,108 downwards.
CAGTGACAGTGAAAGAGATCAGGGCTGTGCTTCGACGAACAAGAAACAGCGCACCAGGGCCAGATGGCATAAGGTATGACGACATCAGTGTGTGTATCGACGAGCTAGAGCAGTGGTTCCCAAGCTTTTCAAGCAGAGGGCCATATCTACTATTTTCGGTAATTAAGCGGGCCACAACGTTAAAAATTTATAAAAGTCGTGCAATATCATTCTTACTTTTCTTAATTTTGGTCAATAAAATTCGAAAACTTTAAAGGCAGTCAGTGTTAGTACTACACTGCGGTCATTTTTTGGCTTACAATCAAAATGTAATTTAACAATAAATCTTTAACCAGTTTCGAAAATCGCTATTAATGCAATTAATTTACAATTGTAACTGTTCTTCATAACCAGTTACTTAAGCTCAGATGCCAGTTCTGAACGGATTTATGAAGAGGGCAACATTATCCTCCTCTATTGTGAACTCTTGAAATCTCGACTGAAGGATATCCAGAAGATTTTCAACTTTTACTTTGTACTGTAACACGTCAAATTTATTTTCCACCACAAGTTGGAAACGCCTCTAAAGTCCCTTCAGTCAGCTGTCCGATAAACAGTCGTAGTCTCGTTTTAAATAAAGAAATGTCATCGCACAAATTTGTGAATAGTTGTTCTCCCCTCCCCCTTCTTGGATCCTCGCATTTAAAGAGTTTAAATGAGACGCGATGCCCACCAAAAATGCCAGGTCATTAAGCCAGTCATCGTTCAGCAAACATTCCCGTTCTGTATGCAATGCATTTTTCCCCCAGACAGAAACAGATAGACGCTATTTTTCAGTGCCCAGAAACGTGACAGAACTTTCCCTTTAGATATCCATCTGACATCACAGTGTAGCAGTAGCTCACCATATTCCCCTATCAGGTCTGAAAGAAACTGTCTGAACTCACGCCTGTTCAGCGCCTTACTTCGAATTTTGTTCACACGTCTCAGAACAACATCCATGGCATGTTTCAGATTTATAGTTGTTTCACACATAGCTTCTTGGCGAATGATGTTTTAATATATAGTACTGCCAAAAAACAAAACATCCAGACTTTTTACCCGTTAAATCCGGAGCACAGTCGGTGCATGCACTGTCAAATTTGGTCGTTTCTACGTTGTTTTTATCTACACACAATTTCAGAGTTTCAAACAGACCAGAACCTTTGGTAGTTGCATGCATTGATTCTTCTTCTTCTTTTCGTTCATCCGGAGTGTTTTTTTCAGATGTGATTGCGGTGTGTCTGTTATGCGCCCTTGGGCCGAAACCCGTAGGCCAACACATCGACTTTAGCGTGCTTTTTTGACCAGGTAGCATTCCTGGGAGACTCTCACTTTTGTGGTGCCATCTACGACCATGCTGGCCAAGTTAGAACGGTCGAAGACAACGGTCATCCCTCAAAGGAAGGCAGGGACAGTCCATAGCATTTTCCGCCATCCAAGGTTGCTTCCATAGTTGCAGGGCCGACACATAACGCCCTGGTTCTGGGCTAGCCGAGGGAATCGTCACGTCCTGCTCATGGCTGCTTTAAATCCTCACTTCAATATATTGGTCATTTCGTTTGCCCCGGGCCATTCCCGCACAGACCAGACAGGTTTGCAGACGGTAACCACTCAGCGAGTTTTCGGACATATGCTTGTCGTTGCGCCCGTCAGAGCTGTTCCAGGCACGACAGACATTCGGAAAACTACCTAGTCAGAGCTGTTCCGAACAAGAGCGGCATTCGGAAACTAGGTAGTCAGAGCTGTTCCTAGCACGAGAGACATTCGGACGAGACATTTCACTCGGACGTAATTGCGTAGTGTCAATTTTTAGTTTGCCACCCGTAGGACGACACTTCCGGCTTCCGGCGGGCATTTTTTAATGAGGTTAGCCTTCCTCGGGTTTCGAGACTTTTGTTTCGGCTTCCACACAGCAAGCTTTCGCTTCGGGCTGCCACGTAATGGATTCGCAAGACAGGCGTTCCATTTCGTGTCAACGAGACAATTTTCCACCTTTGACTACACTCACTCCATGAGTGTGGTTACAGACTATCGGACGTCTGCGAGACGTGCGACCGAGGTGTTTTTCCACCTTTTGTACTCACTCACGAGGTAGGCTACATGTGCTGCCGGCTCAGCACCTTACCTCCGTGCGTCTGTGGGCGAGTGACGGTCAGGCCCTTTCATCCGGGGATACCTCATATCCCCCAGCTAAGAGCCATCGAACGAATCTGCGCCGAGCATGTAGCGTTCTCAGCACATCATCACAATTTTGATGTAGGTTTGTGTCGGCTAGGCTCTCACTTCCGAGAGTTTATGGCTTAGAGACGTTCAGCCATACACCTCGGATGGGAGCCTTAGAGGTTATGCCCGAACTAAGATTTAGGGATCGTTTGCCTGATTTTGACTGCTATCCTCAGTCTTACCTGCAGAGCAGCAGGTTGTGTCTCTCTTAGTCTGGTCCCTATCCCACGAGCCGTCCGATATGTAGTTTTCACCCATCGGCAAGCACATGGGGTCGATGGGACACGCGAGCTCCCCCACCACGTCAAGGTGGAGACACATCGGGGGAGCATGCATTGATTCAAGTCCTAGAAGTTCTTCAATGACTTCAAAAGTATCGTTTATTGCTCGAACAAAAACTGCGACCTGAGCTGTGTCAGAAATGTCGGTGGATTCCATCCACTGCCAATGAAAGAAAAATTTACAATTTCTGATATGTGCTGCTCTTTGACGATGAACATCATTGGCTAGTTCTTCAACTCGCCTGGTCATAGTATTATCAGACAAAGGAATCTGATCAAATTTTGTGGCACACTTTTTATCGCCAAGCATTCTAGCAGTAATTTTATGGGAAGGTTTAATTATTTCTTCTGCATCGGTGAACGGCTTCATTTTGCGAGCCAACAGAAGAGCGACTTCGTAAGACGCAGCAACAGCACTCTTGCTCTGTTCGTTAACCTTGGTGAAAAATGACTGCTGCCTGGTCAGAGAACTATCTCTATGAAATTTTTTCTTACCTTCGAATTGATCGGATATTTAGCATGTATGCCTGAATGTGTGGTCGTGAAGTATAGTTCCAGATTATTTTTTTATTTTTAAACAGAAAAGCAAAATCTGAAGGTTAAGCAAACTGGTTTACGGCTAGGCATAAAATTTAATTTCTCCGTCCAATATTCATTGAATTCATGACAAGCAGCATCTTCACATTTTCGCTTTGTATCATTGTTTGATTTTAGATTTTCAACACTCATGTTTATAGGTGTTACGGGTAAATGTTTCTTTGAAAAAATATAATTTCAACAAAATACTACCGACTCTGCTAAACAGTTGTAACATACGACAACATGGCGCCTTGCGCACTCTGATTGGTCGACAAGGCTGGGATATAGGAACTTCATAACGTTTGTTGTGAACTGAACAGGCGCATTTGATAATATATAAGCATAATAACCACGAGCAGAGTAAATTATCGCACGCTGACCGGCGCTCCGACTGCATTTTTTTTTCTAAATTATTAAAACATTGTATTACACAACGAGGCCTTGCGTGCCACTTTCTTACAGCTGGCGGGCCACAAGCGGCCCGCGGGCCGTGGTTTGGGAACCTCTGAGCTAGAGTAACTAGCGAGTTCTAGCATCAAGGAGGTGTGGTTACACAGCTATCTGATTCCATTGCCGAAGCCTGGCAAAGACCACGCAAAAATTCAGGGATATCGGGTAATAACCATGCAAAATACATTTTAAAACAGCTGCTCGAGAAGTTAATTGCCAGAAAAATATCAAGCCAGCTAGAGAGGCAAGGTTGTTTCCCAACTAACCTTGGAGGGTACCGTCTAAACAGAGAAACCTGGACCAATGCAGCATGTTTTGCCCGTGATGTCTATGAATGTTTCCACTCAGGCATTGAAACATGTGCTGCGGTGATTAATCCTGAGGTTGCGTACAACAGAGTACCATTGGATATTTTAATGTTTCAGTTGCTTGAACCCAAGATAAGTCCATTCCTCCTTCGTTGAATCGCGGCAGCCCTCTTCCAACGGAAAGTAGTTTTTGGATGTGGCAGTTGGACTTCTGAACCAACAACAATATATTCTGGCTTGCCACAGGGATCACCATTATCTCCGGTGCTGTTCAACGCCTACACTGTGAGAATTACCAGCGAGCAAATCACTGGACAGGGGAGGACATTGTCATATGCCGACGATGTGTTAGTGTATCGTCAGGGTAAGGATAGAGATCGGGTTGCTGTGGAACTACAAACCGAACTAAATCGCATAGGCACTTGGTGTGTGAAATCTGGGGCAATGATCAACCCAACCAAGGCAGCAGTGACATCGTTTTCTTTGAATAATCATATCAACACTCCAACACCAACTGTAAATCTGTGTTGAGAGGCTGTGGAAAGAACGCAGGCAATAAATTACTTGGGGATACGTTTTAATCGAAGTCTTGCTTATAATTAGCACATAGACCAGGCGATAACAAAGGGCAAGCGGGGTTTAGCTGGTGATGGCGGCAGCAAACTGTGAGCAGCGCCATCTATGTCTTCTATACGAGGAGCTGGTCATGTCTGTTTTTGAGTATGCGATGGCGATCCTGACTCTCAGCCGTAAGCAGATGGAAAGGATGGAAAGCATACAGAACGAAGCTATGCGTATTATTCTTGGATGTACAAGAGATACAGCATGCAGGGCGATGCGCTATCTTCTTGATTTTCCAACCATTGAAAACAGAATACAAATTTGCAGAGAACGTGCCTACCTCAGAGTCAATGCAAAACACAACACCCACTGCATAGTGAAATTAAGAAGGTTAAGGGCAGCAGGTTAAAAAGAGGTAGGTCGTGGGTGGGTCAAGCTGAAGACATTCTTCAGCAGGTGTGTTCACTTGAGGACTTAGAACCTGGCGAGGAGAGGGTACAAGTGCCAACTGATTTCTGTACGTCTTTTTTCAGTTTGCATCCAACCAGATAGAAAATGCAGACAAGAAAATCCGACTGCTGTGGAGGCGGAAGTACAAGCATCGATTTTGGAGAATTCGTTAGACGGTGATACTTTCATTTACACAGATGGGTCGGTCGTCCAACATGTGAGAAGCTCATGTGCCTTTAAGGCTCAGGCCGGAGGGAGAATTGTGAAGGAGGATTATGGTGCTTTTGTTGTGACCACAAGTAGCCTGACTGTGGAAGTCATGGCAGTAAGTAAAGCAATAACATGGCTCGAGACACAAACATTCACTAGGGCATGTTTCCTTAGCGACGTAATGAGCATGCTTAGGAGGATAGAGATGGGGTGGATCAGAAGAGAGTGGTTGCTGTCTCTGGAGCGGTCTTGGCTGGCCAAGATTAGTTTCATCTTCGTGCCAGTGCATGCGGGAGTACAAGGAAATGAGCGGGCTGACAAGCTCGCAGGTAAGGCTTCTGTGGAGGGCGGACGCGCTATGGACCAAGCTGACATTCTGAATGCTCTACGAGAAGTAAGACTATTGCGAGAATCAAGTGATGACTGTGAATCTACAACCATGGTCAGACTGCGAGAACAGCAAATTAAAAGGTGTTGCCAAACAAGAACACTACGCAGGAAGCCAAAGAAGATTGATAAACCAACACAGAACTGGTGTCGTGAGCCGCTACACGCTGCGGGATTTGCTGAGGAGGGGATCCGAGCACTTATGGACTGAATGGTTCGATGCGCAATGAGGATGATCTGTCGACTAACTAACTAACTAACTAGACACCTCTTGGGACAGGGTGTCCCAAAACATTAATACACACTTTGAATTATATAAAATGTTACGCAAGTGGAATAATATAACATGTATACTAGCACCTTGCCGTCTTGACAGACGATAGTTTGTTACGTTATGTTTAAAAAAAAAGGCATAATAACTACAACCTATGGGGACCATGAATATAGTTATACCTCTCTATGGCACAAAGCCTGGGCTGAATTGCAGAGACCATGTATTGCCCATGCAGCATAATCCTCTCTTGGCCTGCCTAGTTTACTCCAGAGTAAAGGTAACGCCAATACTTCTGGAACAAAACCAGCTGCAGAAACTGTCGGATCAGCAAAGTAATGTTCTAACCATCCCTCTGTCGGATCTTCTATCCTGGACCAGTTGTCGACCAAGGCTTAGGGCCTGGTTTGATACGACATTTAGACTATAGGTTACATTTCCACGCACTAGGATAAGGCTCGGACACCCCCCCCCCCTTTCCTACCTGATTTTTTCCCCTTTTTTCGCATATCCTTTACAGGACATCGCTGTCAACATCAGCATCTTTCAGCTGATTCTTGATTTCTTGTCAAGATTAAGCTCAGTAGTTTGCCATTGCTTTCTGAGCACACATACTCCGTAAGTTACCGACGCGGAGAGAACCGCTACTAATTCTCGCGCAACGTCACGTTACTTACGAGAGTATACGAGATTAAGGAGAAAGTTGTGTAACTCCTAGACCAGAGAGGCCGTACCCAACCTGTTAGATTTAATTAAATCAAAATATTTCTCAATTTTTGGTTGGCAGAACTTTTAATTCGAAAACTTCGAATACCAGCCTTTGAACGCGAGGTAGTTTCAATTTCATTGTCGATATGGTTATTACGGTTCGTGCATTTCATTATGTTATGGCGTGTTAGTTGTAAGCTGAGCTGTAAGCTTTTCAGAACTTGATCTTTGTGTTTGGTGAAATGAATGACGCTTTTATGTGATCTTTGTGTTTGGTGAAATGAATGACGCTTTTATGTTTATTGTTGGCAATAATTGGTAGATTTCTTTTAAAAATCGAATTAACGTATTTAAAAATACCAAAGAGAAAGTGTTCATTCAATAAGCCATATTCAGAAGAATGGTCTTTCATCAAACGAAGAGGGAGTTACTATCAAGTAGAGTGTGAAATTGCAATTGTTAATTTCCAAAGACTAGCGGGCACAAAAGACGGACCAAGCGCAAAGCACAAATCTATGATGTCGTATTTTCTAAGTGCCTCCTGGCAAAATGCACTAAGGATGTAGTTTCCAATTAGACTGTATGGAGCGACGAGCCCTGTCGTGGGTTAGTGTAGCTGATACAGAAAGATCATTATGTCTGACGAATGAGGGCAGACATAATGAAGCATTCCCAGAAGTTTCCAGTTAAAGAAAGGTGTATGCAGAAAATAGAAAATACTGCTGTTAGAAGACTTCCTGTGCCAAAGAAAAGAAACTTCTAAGCAGACAGTTAAAAGTTAATTGCATATCCTTTACAGGACGTAGCAGTCATCTGGAGCATTTTTTGGCTGTTTTTAATTCCTAGGCAAGTTTTACGTTCAATAATTTGCTACTGTTTTCTAAACGACCGGCATTCATACCATTGTATTGAAACCAACACAAGGCAGTCTGCTTCCAAATCGCCCGCAGCCGTGTTTCGAACACGATATGCGGGATTGCGAATTGCGTTCGTACGTCCTTCGTCACAAAGCTGGTTAGGCAGACAGTATAACCAGAACTCCCCAGCCTGTGAACCGGTATCTACCAGACTTGGCCTACCAACTGTTGGGTTACAGGTGGAGTATGGACGGTATCTAATGTCAGCCTGTGAACCGATATCTTCAAGACAGCCTACCAACTGTTGGGTTGCAGGTGGAGTATGGACGGTATCTAATGTCAGCCTGTGAACCGATATCTTCAAGACAGCCTACCAACTGTTGGGTTGCAGGTGGAGTATGGACGGTATCTAATGTCAGCCTGTGAACCGATATCTGCCAGATTTAGCCTACAAACTGTTGGGTTGCAGGTGGAGTATGGACGGTATCTAATGCCAGCCTTTGAACCGATATCTGCCAGATTTAGCCTACAAACTGTTGGGTTGCAGGTGGAGTATGGACGGTATCTAATGTCAGCCTGTGAACCGATATCTTCAAGACTTAACCTACCAACTGTTGGGTTACAGGTGGGGTATGGAGGGTATCTAATGTCAGCCTGTGAACCGATATCTGCCAGACTTAGCCTACCAACTGTTGGGTTACAGGTGGAGTATGGACGGTATCTAATACCAGCCTGTCACAGGCCACGTTGACATTACATGGCTCAGTTAATGGCCAGAATGACACTTAACTGGCACATCAGAAACCTGCACGCTAATGTGTTCAAGTGCTTACAGTTACAGTGTGACGTGCATTATTCACTGTGGACGGACCTCGACCATTTTTTTTTTTCGAAAACACAGTTGAGAGTCCTGGCTAATCTGCGCTTGCTGCAGGGCGCACTTATAACATGCATCCAAGAGCAATGTGTGGGCGAGGAGTTTTATTTCCTGTATTTTTCCCACTGACGGCGTAATGCGAGAGTCTAGCATAAAGATCTATAGAATTAATGGATCGGGTGAAAAGGTAAAATTTAACTCTTGGCTTTTCAATTGCGTGATTAGGTGCGACGGCGTCTCCTCGTTAGAGGAACGAAGAAAGAGGAGGAGCAGTATAATAAGAAGGAGGAGGAGGAGGAAGACAAAGAAGAAGAAGGAGGCGGGAGAGAGGAGAAGAAGAAGGAGGAGGAGAAGAAGGAGGGTGAGGAGATGGTGAAGTAGAAGAAGAAGAAGAAGAAGAAGAAGAAGAAGAAGAAGAAGAAGAAGAAGAAGAAGAAGAAGAAGAAGAAGAAGAAGAAGAAGAAGAAGAAGAAGAAGATATTTCTATTAAATCAAAGTAGATATATATTCTTTCAAGTGACATTACATTTACAGAATATAGCAGTTTACTTTCAGTATCAGCGGTGCACCACTTTCAGTATCGTATGTCATTATTTTACAGTCGTTGGCGTAATTACGAAACGCGTGCACCACTTTCAATTTCTGTCACTATTTTAGAGTCGTTGGCGTAACAACGAAACGTGTGCGCCACTTTCAGTTTCGTATTTTACAGCCGTTGACGTAACAACGAAACGCTTGAAAAGCATAGTTGCCATTCTAGATATTTTATATCCAGATCTAGAGGTTTTTGCCGGCATCTGGATACCGTTTTCTGATGTTTGGATGTTGGATGCAATTCTAGATACTTTTCATTTGGAGTCGGATATTTTGAATACTTTCTAGATTTTACTTTTCTTTCGGTGTCAATTACCCATCTTATGTTCGGTCTGGACGCGCGTAAATTATGGTAACTGCCATTAAACTTTGAACTGACGTGGTTCAACGCTCAACAATCTGGCAAACACCCCCCCCCCCCCGGTAATGAGTAAAAGGGCGCATAAGGGCACTGAAGAAACTTTTGGTCAGTAAACATTTAAACTTAAAGAATTTGGCTGCAATTGGAACCGATAATGCGTCGGTATCAACCATGGCGTGTATGCAAAATTGAAGGAAGATATCCCATCTTTAATCCTTATGAAATGTGTATGTCATTCCTTGCAGCTAGCATTATCACATGCCTCATCAGTCAGAATGTTTACCAAGGAATTTGGAATTCCTTATTGCTGAAACACATAACTGGTTCTCCAAATCATCTGTCAGACAACAGCAATATAATACTGAAAATTCTGTCACATTGCAAAACTAGATGGTTATCAATTCAACCAGCTGTTGAAGTAATTGTGAACCGATGGTTGTAGTTGAAGACACACTTCGAAATTGATTGATTTAGGAATCGACATCACAGCATTTGGGGCATTCCCATAAATGCTCCGTCCCCATCCTCAGCAGCCAGCGAAGGACCGTCTCCACATGGTCCTTGAAGGATAGGCTCCTGTCAAATGTGATCCCCAGATACTTCAGTTTGTTCTCTCTGCTGACATTTCTACCATCTATCTCGAGGCTTGGGACATCAGCTCTCACAATCCTGTTGTCCAGAGAGCACCACAAAACAGCCGCCTTTTCCGAGTGGATGACAGCACTCATTTCTGTGCACCAGTCAATCACTTTATCTACTGTCGCCTGTAACTCCTGGGCTGTTTGCTCCCTATCTCTCCCCTGCCTATATGCAAGAATATCATCTGCAAATGTTAGTATTCTTCCAACCCCTGGTGCTTCTAGGTTTGCAATCTTGCTCGTATACACATTAAAGAGCACTGGTGAGACTGCAGATCCCTGTGGCAGTCCCGGGGTTAACATATGTGGCTCTGAGGTCCATGCGCCCAGACGGAGAGCAACCCGACGAGAGTGCAGGACGGCTGCTATCCAGTTCATCAACCAGGGATTGACCCCTTTCTCCATCAGTGCGGTCATCAAAATATCATATCGAACTCTATTGTACGCATCCTCGAGATCAAGCGCTACCGCCATCGTTTCCTGTCTACTCTGGAACCCCTTATAAACATCAAAGGCAAAAGTGGCTGCATTTGACCAGGTATCTTTTCCTGGCCTGTAGCTCCCCAGGGGTTTATATAACTGGCGTACCCAGGGCAATGGTATTTGTCTGTATTTAGCTCCTGGAGCATGAGGAATAACAAGACAAAATGAAAAGTGCTACACAGCTGGAATGTACAGTGATGAAAAAAATTTGGCATTCCTTCTCTTTTCACAAACCATTTTAAGTGAAGTGCAAAAAGTTAATAAACTATTTGAATCTCAAAATGTTGATAAAGTTAAATTACTTGACGACCTCACTTTGCTATTTCACTCAATTGGTAAAAGACTTATATTGCCAACTTGTAAAGCGGACTTGTTCACTTGCACTATAGAGAGCTATTTGGCTCCCAAGCCATACCTGGGATACCAAATCGAATCAAAAATTGATGGTTTAAAAACAAAAGGACTGTTAACAGAAAATGAAGAGAACAACTTAAGAAAGCGCTGTCAAGATGTTCTTGTCTCATTATTCGATCAACTGAAGCAGAGACTTCCTGAAAATTTAGATGTATTGAAAAATATTTCACTCTTTTCTATTAACAACATACCTCAGCCAGTAAAGGACATACCTAAATATTGTCAAGTTATTAAATTTTTAGGGGCTAGTGTGGCGGAAGCAGAATATTAGTTAACAAAAATAAATTTGGTTGACTGGACAAACAAAACAGAAACTGAAGCTTTTTGGAGTGAAGTAAGACAATGTAAAGATGTTCAGGTATCAGTCCATTCCGTGAGCTCTTTGAATGTGCGATGTCTGCCATGATACTACCCCATTCAAATGCTGATGCGGAAAGAGTTTTCAGTACTGTGAATTATACAAAATGTAAACTAAGAAATAGGATGAAACTTGATCTCGTAAATGCTATATTGACAATAAGATTTGGCCTGATGAGAGCAGGAAAATTCTGTTCAACTTATCAGCTCCCTGATCATATAATAAAAGAAATTGGAACAGCTAAAGTACACCAGAGTCATTTTGAATGTGAAGCTTCAACTTCATCATCCAAGCTAAGTGCATCTTGTGAGACAGGCATCAGTGAAGATGAGGACATGTTTCTATAGGTAAGTCACATCAATTTTCTTTTTAATGTTGCATATCCCTTACAGGATGGTGCAGTCAACATCAGAATTTATCAGCTGCTGTTGATGTACAAGGCAAGATTACGCTCAGTAGTTTGCCATTGCTTTCTGAGCGACCGGCTCACATACCCCTGTAAGTTACCAGCGCGGCTCGAACCGCTGTCGGTTCGGGCGCAGCTGCGTTACTCACGAGAATATACGGGATAACGGCGACAGCCATAAACTTTTCGCCAGGGAGGGCGGCAGTCACATCAATACATATGTAATTTCTTACTTTCTCAATCTGAATATTTTTCCTAGATACTTTCCAACGAAATCTAGATATTTATGGATGTTGTTTGGGCCGTTTCTAGATACTTTTGGTCAAAAAAAAAGTGGCAACCCTGTTGAAAAGATTCAATGATTTGAGTCTTGTGTTTGGCGGGCGTGTATGGCAGGCATGTTTGGCGGGCGTATATGGCGGGCATGTTTGGCGGGCGTATATGGCGGGCATGTTTGGCGGGCGTATATGGCGGGCATGTTTGCTTGTTTTGTTTGAATCCCCTGACTCTGTGTGCATCTTTGATGCAATTTTGCTCTATATTTGTAAGCCTACAGTGGCCAGCCAACTTGCCTACTTGAGCCTACAGTGTCAGTCAGATTGCCTACTGATATTTACATTTCCATCTGTCTGGGCTTTCATCATTGCCTTCAACGCAACGTTCAACAACTCCATCACTCCATCACCTGCGACGCCTCAACATTTTCTGCATTTGTTTTCTGTCACTTGAATAATGCAATTTTAAAACAACAACAACAGCAAAGTTCTGGGTCAGTGATGCGACCTTCATATTTTGAAGGCCGTTTTCCCATTACCTCTACCCCGTTCAACCTCAGAATAGAAGTTATAAATAATTAAGGTCCATCCCAGCCTCTGATTAATAATTCCCTGACCGAACCAGCCACATTTCGGAAATTAATTTGAAAGGTATTGTTGTCTACAAAAGGTAATGAATGGGTATAATTCGGTAGGCCTGATTCCACGGAGCCGGTCTCCCTGGCCTAGGCGTTAACGTCTTTCTCTGTAATCCCGTATATTCTCGTGAGTAACATAACCTGCGCGAGAATCGTTCGCGGTTCTCGCCGCGTTGGTAACTTAGAGGTATGTGAGCCGGTCGCTCAGAAAGCAATGGCAAACTACTGAGCGTAATCTTGCCTATTACATCAACAGCAGCTGAAAAATGCTGATGTTGACTGCATCGTCATGTAAGGGATATGCATTGCACGGAGGAATAGTTGGCCTGTCTTTCCTTCAATTTAACGGACAATGAAAGCAAGCATCAAACTCTCGCCCTCTTGATACTGTCAGCATATCTCCCCTAGCGACTACTCCAATACATCCCCTAATGCAGTTTATTTAAATCTACGTTAATAAACACGCATTTCAAATAATCCAAAGGCTTACAATGTTGGGGACTACATTTACAGGAGATGGCGACCTACTTTCAGTATCAACTGTCACAATTGCACAAACTTTCACTTTCGTATTTGAATAGCGAAGACACAAAAAATAGACTGTAGAATGTATGGTTCTCAACTGGTGGGGAATTGTATAGTTTGATATTGTTTATCCTTCCATACTTTACGGTTATGTACTTCTCGCCCTTCTGAAATTCGTTTTATAACTTAAGTAGACCCGCTAATCATGTTTTATGTGGACATCTAGACTTGTTCTAGTATGTGTTATTAAATTTAGCTTCCATTTTACGTATATTGTGTAGGGGCGGGGTGGGGATTTATAGGGGGAAATGCGAAAGGGGGGATGACATTCTGAAAATATCGTGAAGGGGTCATGGGCCAAAAAAGGTTGAGAACCACTGATTAAGCTTAATCCATAAAAGAATTAGAGGAAGGCATAAAAACTCATTTAAAAGAGAAATGGAAACATAAATGAGCAATATAAGAAGGACATAGACAGAGCTGCATGGGATAGTTAAAGATAAGAGGGAAGGACAAGGGGAAGAACTGGGAGTGAGTTGGTTGAGGACCTTATGTCGCATTGGGGGATAGAGGGCAATAGAAGAAGATATTTCTCTGTGTCTCGTTCCCACGACAACAATATTCAAATATTAAAGCTGAACACAAAGGTAGTAGAACACATACCCACATGGATATTCAGAATAATGAACATCGAAGGTTCTGGCAACCCTGTAAAACCTACACACCGAAAACTGCCTACCTCGTCGATAGGAAGCAACGTTTGGAAACCTGCCAGGTGATTGCTAGAGACAATGAGTTTCGTGCGCTGCTTAGCACACAAAGTGAAACAATGTTAAACGTGGCAGAAGCCAGCTGAGTTGAGTTGAGTTAAGAAACGACATCATTGCACTCAGGAAATTCCCATACGTGCTCCAGCCCCTCGTTCAACAGCCAGCGAAGAGTCATACTACTAATCGTTCTCACCGCTATCTGATTAAATGTTCTCCTGTCTTCCCTCTCAATTTTGAGATTCTTCCAGAACCCCTGCCGATCCCCCGCAATCTCATTCTTTCCACATATGGGTTCTCAATCTGTTCCTCCGCCTTCTCCACCTGGTCCCACAAGCACACGACCACCTCCCCCTTGTCCATAGGCAAACTACACCAAGAGGTGCATTCCCTGCTAGCCTATCAGCCTGTTCATTCCCCCGTACACCCGCATGGCCAGGGCAAAATATCCATACAATTCTCACAATCTGTGACCTCTGATGCGACGAGAGCCACTCCACACGAAACATTCCTTTCTCCACCTTACTAAGCATACTCTTTGAATTGGCAGAGGCCATTACGAATCAAATTGAAAACGAGAGGTACAGAGACGGAATTTGAATCGAATTGGCAGAAGCCTTTACGATTCAAATTAAAAAGTCAACTTTACGCAAACAAAACGACATGATACGTTAGTTTAAAATTACCGTGGTAGACCATGTAAATTAATCTCTCTCTCTCTCTCTCTCTCTCTCTCTCTCTCTCTCTCTCTCTCTCTCTCTCTCTCTCTCTCTCTCTCTCTCTCTCTCTGTATGAATTGTGTATGTGAGTGTGTATTTCAGAATAAAGGATTGATTACATTGCTGTAATGTATGTTGTGTGAATTCTACAGTATGTCGTATGAACTTTGAACAAGCCAGCAACAACAGCTGACATTTCACCAACATCTAGTGGCTTGTCGTGCATAAATCTCTCCCATAAAAGCCTTTCCGCATTTCTTTCCATGATACGGCAAATGTTCCGTCTCTGTACCTCTCATGTGTACATTATCTATCACATTTTGAATCTATATGACGTTGTGGTCTTCCGTTTCCTCTCCCTGTATACCATCCCTTCATATTTATGTTTTAAGTTTCCGTCAATTGAGTAAATACGATCTGATCCGATTTGTAGATAGAAAACAAATTAACGTTCCACCTCGTTTAACCAGATTGAACCAGATTTTTTTTCGACTTTTTTTCCCGTTTAACCTTGTTTAGCAACCTTGAGTTATATTTGTGATGGTTCATTGTGCGGTTTAAATTGTCATGGTCCATTTTCCTCCATTCCTTCCTTCGCCGACGACATCCTCGATAGTTGCTCCGTTGCTACTGGATACACATTTCCTCAGTGGCCTGTCTGCTGAGTAAGGGAGTCGGCTTTTCTTCTTGTGCTGCACATGTTTTACCGAATCTTTACTGCACTGATTATGTCGGCCCTGTCCATGTTTCTTCCCGCTTGTATCGGAGCATTATTTCCGGACTCCGACGTTGGTCCCACTACACAAACTGGGAGTGAAGCCTGGTCAAGTCTGCCAAGGCCACATTTGAGGTCATGAGAGGAGATACCATCGCTAACTTCTCGTGAGAACAGTGGGCAGTAATACTTTGGGACTGCCGCAACAGAGGGCAGAGCACGCATGGGAATTTGGAGACATTGAAGTCTTTTACACACTCCCGAAATATTTTCCAAGTGCTCTATAATGGTTTTGACTGGCAGTTTTCCATGGATCTGTAAAAAGTATGACCTGCTAGTGGTCTCCTTCCTTCCAGTGATCATACTGATCGTTACTCATAGCCATTGTCTCTTTAACTAATTCAGTGCCAAACGAAGCGTAGATTTGGATCAGACATAGCACACAATCATATGACCAAGTATTATCATGTAAATTTCCGTTCACTGCGCACTGAAATTACGGGAGATACCACGAAACGACACAAATAATACGAAGACCCAAGAATAACGATACATCATCCTTCTGTTGAAATGTGACGTCACATTTGGCGATATATTATCCTTCTGCGCTGAATCAGTTAAAGAGTTCCTCTACCGACCGTTGAGAACTTGACCATAACCAAGAACTACCTATAATATAAACACAGACGTAACAAACAATATGTTGCACGATTTATTGCCTGGCTAATGTCACTGCATCTCGTCAGGTGTATGCTGCAGAGTTATATATCATATGACGTGAATAAATTAACAAGACTTAAGCTGAAACATTTAAAACACATAGTCACAAGTATTGTTTGAATGTGGAACATCTGCTAATCTGTTATCTCCACAGCAATTTAATATTTACCACGAAATCTTTTTGTTTGCACAAAACCGGTTGGTTTTGCTCATTGCTAGCGCCTCACTATATTCGAGCATTTTGTTTGTGACTTCTATGTATAAATTCACTAAGGTGATGCACTGTTTTGAACTACCTGTACACTTCGTCATTGCTCCCGTGGTCTCACGTTGCCATGTTTGGTGGCCTTAGCGTGGGGTACACCTTTGTCTAGGAGTCAAGGAATTGGCAATATTGATAAAGATTGATAAAGCTTTCTGAAGGAAGCATTCAATGGGCCCCAGACGTTTAGTCGTCAAACGACAGTGAACAAACATAAAACGAACAAAATAAGTGCGTAGTAACGCCCATGCTGTACAGAATTACACTGGGAGTAATATAATACATCCTGATTAATATGTGTACACGTCAGAGGAAGCCAGGGGCGGATCAACTACTGGCAAAAGTTAATCTGGGTGATACTGCCTACGTGAAACATACCGGGATGTTAACTGATTAATTGCCATGGGATGATTAATCGTCTTAAGCGACTTCACGTATCTGCCTGGGGGTTATGTATCTCCGAAATTATGTCATTACGTTATGATACAACATGTCTGCTACCATATTGACAGCTTTTAAGACATACCTGCGACACTTCCCATTTTCTGCCATCCATTTTTGTTTGGTTCAAATCTACTTTTTGTTTGGCAGTGAATCTGTTAAGTTAACAGTATCAGGGAAAAGGTTGAAACATCATATACTGAACAAGTTAACAGTACTAGGGAAAAAGTTGATACATCATATACTGAACAAGTTAACAGTACCAGGGAAAAGGTTGAAACATCATATACTGAACAAGTTAACAGTACCAGGGAAAAGGTTGAAACACCATATACTGAACAAGTTAACAGTACTAGGGAAAAAGTTGAAACATCATATACTGAACAAGTTAACAGTACCAAAGAAAAGGTTGAAACACCATATACTGAACAAGTTAACAGTACTAGGGAAAAGGTTGAAACACCATATACTGAACAAGTTAACAGTACTAGGGAAAAAGTGTAAACATCATATACTGAACAAGTTAACAGTACCAAAGAAAAAGTTGAAACACCATATACTGAACAAGTTAACAGTACTGGGGAAAAAGTTGAAACATCATATACTGAACAAGTTATCAGTACCAGGGAAAAGGTTGAAACATCATTTACTGAACAAGTTAACAGTACTAGGGAAAAGGTTGAAACACCATATACTGAACAAGTTAACAGTACTAGGGAAAAGGTTGAAACACCATATACTGAACAAGTTAACAGTACCAGGGAAACGTTTGAAACATCATTTACTGAACAAGTTAACAGTACTAGGGAAAAGGTTGAAACACCATATACTGAACAAGTTAACAGTACTGGGGAAAAGGTTGAAACATCATATACTGAACAAGTTAACAGTACCAGGGAAAAGGTTGAAACATCATACACTGAACAAGTTAACAGTACTAGGGAAAAGGTTGAAACATCATATACTGAACAAGTTAACAGTACCAGGGAAAAGGTTGAAACATCATATACTGAACAAGTTAACAGTACTAGGGAAAAGGTTGAAACATCATATACTGAACAAGTTAACAGTACCAGGGAAAAGGTTGAAACATCATTTACTGAACAAGTTAACAGTACTAGGGAAAAGGTTGAAACGCCATATACTGAACAAGTTAACAGTACTAGGGAAAAGGTTGAAACACCATATACTGAACAAGTTAACAGTACCAGGGAAACGTTTGAAACATCATTTACTGAACAAGTTAACAGTACTAGGGAAAAGGTTGAAACACCATATACTGAACAAGTTAACAGTACTGGGGAAAAGGTTGAAACATCATATACTGAACAAGTTAACAGTACCAGGGAAAAGGTTGAAACATCATATACTGAACAAGTTAACAGTACTAGGGAAAAGGTTGAAACATCATATACTGAACAAGTTAACAGTACCAGGGAAAAGGTTGAAACATCATATACTGAACAAGTTAACAGTACTAGGGAAAAGGTTGAAACATCATATACTGAACAAGTTAACAGTACCAGGGAAAAGGTTGAAACATCATATACTGAACAAGTTAACAGTACTAGGGAAAAGGTTGAAACATCATATACTGAACAAGTTAACAGTACCAGGGAAATGGTTGAAAAATCATATATTGAACAAGTTAACAGTACCAGGGAAAAGGTTGAAACATCATATACTGAACAAGTTAACAGTACCAGGGAAAAAGTTGAAACATCATATACTGAACAACAAGCAGCTGTCAGAGCAGCTGGTGAAATTTCATTAACACCAATAGCAACGATAACAACAACAACAACGTAAAGGTGACGGCAAAAAACATCAACAACAATAAAAGCAATAACAATGACAGCACCAACATCAGCAGCAGTTACAGAAACAACGACAAAACAACAAAAACAGCAGCAGCGACTAATAAAAAACAACATCAACGCAACAACAAGAGCGTCGAGTACCAGCTTGAACCAGATTACAAATTAAGATAATAAAATGCTGTACACTTTACAAAAAAGGCCCCAGTCTTCCAGGAAAATATCAAATTATCAGTGTTAATATTTTAAAACAAAACAGGACGCTGTTTGTGGTCAATAAGGGGTTAAGCTGTCGCAATTTATCTTGGTCACAGATAAGTTTGAATGACAGATGACTGCAATCTTATCTCGATTATAGATTAGTTTGACTCATAGATTATTGCAGTCAAGGACTATTTCCACTTCATTTTCAAATATCCAAGTATTGTCCTGATATGGATTTTTTGGGAAGTCACAATAAGAGGTTTTCAGTTCATGACACGAACTCCACCATAGTTGGAAAGGTTTCCAATGTGTGTGTACCAAAATTATAACCATGCTTTAACAAGTTAGTTGCATACTCTTTACATGATGTCGCAATCAATAGCGTTTTTGACCGTTTGTGATTTACAAGGCAAATTTACGTTCAGTACTTTGCCAATGCTTTCTGAACGACTAAAGCTCATACCAAATTACCTTTGTTAAAAATCAACCACGTTGGTCTGCTTTCAAATCGTTTGCAGCTAATTTCGAGCGCGGTATGCCGGATTGCAAATTTACTTTAACTTCTTTTAATCTGTTGTGCCTTATGCACTTAATACAGATTACCATATGCATGACTATAGCCAATCTACGTCTGACTTATTTAGAACAATCCCCGGTGTTAGACAATAACATGTCCAATAATATGTCGGTCATAAGACAAGTTTATAAAAAAAAAAAGGGGCAACATTCCCACACACAGAGTATTATTGCTTAGGTTAGTGACCCGGACAGAAAAGGGTTAATTAATACAGACAAAGTCTAGTAGAATAGTAATCACACACTACAATCCGTGAGACAGGAACAGCAAGGGTGAGTTGTAGAGAAAACACTAGGACAAACCCAGGGTCAGTGCTTGCTTGCTTGCTTGTGTTCATTGGCTTGAGCTCCAACGTGAAGTCCTGTATGTCGGATGAAGGCATCCTGTTGTCCAACATCAATGTGATGTCGTACAGGACCTGAGGTTTGCGTGATTATCCGTTGTCCCATGTCTGGCTTATTGGTGTGCAGACTGGTGGTTCCTCGCCGTACAGGCAGACACTCTCCGACTTCGGAGGAAATAGGGTCAGTGATACTCAGTGAGCTCAGAGTATCACAGGGAAACGCGGGGTCACAGGTTAACTAATTAAAGGGGAACACAGCACGGACTTGGCAATTCGGGCGCAGGACCGCTTAAGGACCAGACACACACACAGACTTCAGCACCTCTGAAGTCGGAGTGGGTTCACCTGCAGGCAAGGGACACTGTTATAGGGAAAGCTAATCCACACGCAAAATGCAGTCCAGCACTACTAGAAGTATTGTGTATGACCTACGTTTGAGTTCAAAGCGAGCGAGCGAAAAATAAAACTCACACAGAGTTAAGTCGACATTTCTAAATATGTTTTACACCTTAGATATTCAAGAGTTTTTCAACATCAAGATTGACATAGGCTTCACGTAACAACTGTTGTTTGTCCATCAAGAAGTATAATGACCATTCATTTCATCCAGTGGGATTGAAGGTATGGAGCCGTGGGTTCTAAGATGGCTGATAAGACCAAATTTGGCTCGAAATGTTCTTTGACAATGTAGGCTTGACGTTCCAGGAGGAGGACCTCCTGCAGTGGTTTTTCTGTCCAGCCTTTTCTTCACAGCTCTTACAGTCCTGGTTGCTTCACAAGTGACTTCACCCCTGCGTAATGATGTACGTCACGAATTTCGGTCTTTGGCAGTACTCTCTCAAGTGTCTTGATTAATTCCAAAAGCTTTTAATGAGATCTTCAGAGTGTCTTTAAAACGTTTCCTCTGGCCGCCCTGTGAGCGTTTACCACAACGCAACTCGCCGTAAAAAATTCTTTTAGGGAGCCTGTGATCTGGCTTGCTAGTCAAGTGCCCAGCCCAGCGAATCTGATTCTTCATTAGTAGAGTGTGGATACCGAGCATGGACACTCTTTCTAGGACTTCAGTGTCTGGGATATTGTCTTGCCATTTAATCTTTAATAGCTTCCTTAGGTAGACTATGTGGAAGTGGTTTAATTTTCTAGCGTGTCGCTGATAAACAGTCCAGGTTTCACAAGTATATACTGTAGCAGTGTGGATAATACGATTGCTTTGTAGACTTTCAGCTTTGTTTGCTTATTCAATTTCTGTCCCATACATTCTTGTACAGTCTGCCAAAGGCCGCGCTGGCCTTGTAGATTCTTGCATTCACTTCGTGGCAGCTTGTGACACAGTGCTGCCAAGATGGGTGAACTTGTCCACAACACTTAGTGTATGATCATTCACTTTGATATTCGGCACGGTGTGATTATTCCCTGTGCTGGCTGGGACATAACTACAATCTTCTCCAAGTTTATATTGCGCCAAACGTTGGCACAGGCATATGAGAAAACTGAAACATAACAACTAGAACCAACACAACGTTACAACAAAGTACAGTAAATTCAATGTAAACTGGTGGCAAGAAGAACAGTGTTTCACAACTGGCCTCGTATAAGTGTGCGATAGCAGAACGAGCGAGTGTGCCACTTGACAACATCACAGGCGGGATAGTGAGGTACAACAGCATGATTGGTCGCCAAACGTCTTGTCTGCCGTGGACAGTGCATGTGTGCCAGACCATAAAGGTGCGAGTGCACCATAGCACCGTACTATGATGTGCACCATAGTACAATAAAGTTGTCAGACCGCCGCTGTGTGTTTTGTCTACCCTACTGAGTGCACCTGCGAGAAGAAAAGTGTAAGCGAGCCAAGTCACG
Source organism: Cepaea hortensis (assembly GCA_963921405.1). NCBI lineage: Eukaryota > Metazoa > Mollusca > Gastropoda > Stylommatophora > Helicidae > Cepaea > Cepaea hortensis. The sequence continues at coordinate 17,223,811 of OY992886.1, read as the reverse complement.
AGAAGTGTCACAGTTATTGCACTTGCCATAATATATCTCCTAGAAGGGACGCAAAGGTGTTTCCAAGGCACCAGGGTTGGGTTCTATACTGGCCAAGACCTATTGACGCGTCCTCGCCGAGCGTCCTGGGCAACAGGTCCCTTCGGGGTCCTGGCTAAAGTCAGTAGGATCGTTGATTCCTCCGAAGTCGGAGAGTGTCTGCCTGCACGGCGAGGAACCACCAGTCTGCACACCAATAAGCCAGACATGGGACAACGGATACTCACGCAAACCTCAGGTCCTGTATGACATCACACTGATGTTGGACAACAGGATGTCTTCATCTTACATACAGGACTTCGCGCTGGAGATCACAGCCAGCGAACACAAGCAAGCAAGCATCTCCTAGACAACTGTATTCATCATCTACAACCCCGGTAACATCGTGGCAGTTAGGTTTGTGCATATCCTTTATAGGACGTCGTAGTCAACCCAAGCATTTTTGGCTGTTTGATTTCTTGGCAAGTTTAAGTTAAGTGTTTGCCCTTGCTTTCTGAAAGACCGACACTCATACTTGTATAAAACCAGTGGAAGCCGATCTGCTTCCAAATCGCCCGCAGCTGTTATTCGAACGCGGTATGCGGGATTATGAATCGCGTCCGTAACCTCCTCGCCGCAGAGATACAATGAAAACATTAAACGGTGAATTAGTGCAAAATATAAGGCTATGAATAGCCTATGGCAGTGGCATAAGAGAACAGTTAGTTGCATATCCCTTACATGACGTGGCAGTCAACCCCGGCGTTTGTGTGTGTGTGTGTGTGTGTGGCTATTTGTGATTGTGTGGCAAGTTTACGTTCAGTAGTATGCCAATGCTTTCCAAACCGGGACTCATACCATTGTATGGGAACCAACACAAGGCGGTATGCTTCCAAATCGCCTGCAGCTGTGTTTCGAACGTGGTATCCGGATACATTCGTTACCCATTCGCTACAGAGACGGCATAACATCAACAGAATTGATTCAGACACCTTGGGAGACCCTGATTCGAATCCTCGTTAAGGTGTGGGATGTTTTTCTGTCGGGGGCAAAAAGAAAATCCTCACACAGTTCGCGGCGACTGCACTAGCCAGGCGGGCTTAATTCCTCAGTCTCAAAGACACCCCTGCCATACACCGCAAGGTACTATATTGGTAGTAAATGACAAATGACCAAGGACCGAGATCTGCTGAATTACATCAACGCCTGGCCATCTGGAGGGGCACATGATGGTGATAACATTGCAGGCGGTGGCCATCTGCAACCGATGAAATATAAGGCTATAAATAACAGTTCCCGCAACGCCTACAACAGAAAGCAGTATCATATCGGTTTCCCATAAACAGTCATAAATTGGTCTTTCAGTTCGCGTCAATTTTATAGATCGGCTGGTTGCCCTATTGTGTTCCTGCGGGGGAAAAGCTGTTTGGTAGGAGTGATATAAAACTAAGAATAACTATTTATAATGCCTGACATTTATCGCTGCATATAGTCAGGTACATACTGCAGATATCATAAAACAAAACTTTAGTAAACATGACTTGAAACGCGTGGTAAAGTACATTTGAATAAACAGGAATATCTAGATGTGTAGCGTTATGGCTTCAAAAGATCAAAGGTTGAATACGTTATTACTAAAAGGAATGGCAGTTAAGAAATCTGATGCGTGTCCAGTTTGCACAACTTCCGCTTCAGTTTCTTATTTGGCACCTTTCAGAACGTTTTACGCTTTACTTTTTGGACATCTGTTACAACGTTTTACGTTTCACTTTTTTGCATCTTTCACCTTTTATGTTTTAATGTTTACCAGGTGCAGTTCAGTACCACACAAAAAGTAGGTATGGACCAAACAAAAATGGATGGCGGAAAATGGGAAGTAATGGTGTCACAGTTATGACCAAAAAGTTGTTAATATTGTAGCAGGCATGCTGATTTATATATCAAATTAATGGGGTTTGTGAAGGTAAAACTACTGTATTGATATTTAAACTATAGTTTGAATTATAAACCTATGGTAGTTACGGAAATTTTGAATAAGACGATTTATCATCCCATGGCATTTAATAAATTAATTAAATTTTCTAATTTCATGTTTTTCGTTAGATCTGTTTGTCGTGTTCCTATTGAAGATTTCTAATTCTAAGATCGACAAGTCGATTCGTTGTGTTGTGGTGCAACTATTTTTTTTTTCTTATTTTGTAATCATTATCATTGTTATTTTTACACTACGATTTCCGTTTGCTGATTTTGCTTTGAGTGACAGTGAGGATATGAATGAGATACATGAGCCAATGACAGCAGAGACAGAACCTGAACCCTCATTAGATGAAATTGCTTGGGCTATAAGGAACCTGAAGAATGGTAAATCACCTGGATGTGATGAGATACCAGCTGAACTAATTAAAGCAGGAGGAGAAGAAAGCATACACATATATCATGCATTATGTACAAAGATTTGGAAATATGGTATATGGCCAAAAGATTGGAAGAGAACTATCTTCATTCCAATACCAAAAAAGGGCAACCTGAAATTATGCACCAACTATAGAACTGTTGCCCTGATAAGTCATGCAAGTAAAATTCTACTAAAAGTCATAATGCGAAGACTTAGTAAGAAAATGGAAGAAGAGATTAACTTGGTTCAAGCTGGATTTAGACAAGGAAGAGGAACAAGAGATCACATATTCAACATGCGTTTAATAATAGAGAAGTGCAGAGAATTTAATGTAAACCTATTCTCATGTTTTGTGGATTATTCAAAGGCATTTGACTGTGTACAGCATCAGAAACTTTGGGAAATCATGAGGAATATGGGCTTTCCTTCACATGTAGTACATCTCATAAAAATGCTATATCTAGACCAACAAGCAGCAGTTAGAATAGATGGCGAGACATCAGATTGGTTTGACATCAAGCAAGGAGTCCGTCAGGGCTGCGTGCTGTCACCCTATTTGTTTAACCTGTATGCCGAAAATATAATGAGAAATGTAAGAGATGATATAAACAGGGAGCCATATGATGCCCTAAATATCGGCGGTCATGACATACCAGAGATTCGATATGCTGATGATACAGTATTACTATCCACAACACAGAATGGCATAGAAAACCTAATAGCCTCAACACAATTGAATAGTGAAAATCACAACTTATATCTTAACATAGCAAAAACTAAGATAATGCATACAGATAAAACTACTATGGAGAAAGAAATATACATTAATGGGAGAAAATTGGAGGTGGTGGAAAATTTTGAATATCTTGGGTCATTGATTACGAATAATGGTGACACAATGAAAGAAATAAAACGGCGACTATCCATTGCTCTTCAAAGACTAAAACACATGAATAAATTATGGTGTGGGACAGACAGAACTACAAAAATTAGATTTTTAAGAGCATGCATCTTTCCCATTGCAACATACGCCTGTGAGACATGGACACTTGAAACGTCACGACAGTTTGGAGAGAACAATAATGGAAGGGTATATGCCTGGGAAGAGAGGAAGAGGAAGGCCAAAGAGAAGATGGGTGCAGGATGTGCGGATGATCTCTAGATGGGTGTATCAGACGCGGGACATCTTGCTTGTGATCGATAAGTTTTCCGGAGGGTTGTTATGGGAGCGAGGTTCTGTAAAGGACATGCTACTGAATGAATGATTTTGCTTTGTTCGTTGTAAAGGATGTACGCTATCTGTGTTTATTTTAGCAGGAGTTACACAAACACATCATTCATCTCATCTCATCAAGCTCCCCTTGTACCTTGCGGTGTCAATTTGAAGTATAAACAGAATCATTGTGTACTGTCATAACAAGTAGATACGCCTCTGTGTTCCACGTATAGCTTTCGGAAATTCCCGCCCCGTCATAGAAACACGTCACAAAGACTTATCGGGAAAACACTAATGTAATGAGAACCACGGCCTGTCAACATTCATAGGCCGTGGGAGAGGCTCTGAAAGTCATTACTGTAAAACGATATTGTTCAGCACGAAAAAAAAAACAACACGCACACACATGCATATTATAGGTTGTTCATTATTAAGAGTAACACTCCCGATAACTACAGAGGCGTCCAATCTAGTTCAGTGGAATACAGAAATGAATAATATAGTGATAGTCTGATAGTTCTGTGGTGAGTGTAAAAGAAATAAATTATTCCTTTCAAACACACTATTCAATCATTGTTAACTGATAAATCATGGGATGATTAATCGTCTTAAGACACGTCCCGTATCTACCGCTGACTTATACATCGCTGAAATGTTGTTATTGCGTTATAATACAACGTGTCTGCTGCCATATTAACAATTTTTAAGTCATTACTGTGACACTCCTACTTCCCATTTTCCGTCATTCATTTTTGTTTAGTCCAAACCTACGTTTTGTTTAGTCCAAACCTACGTTTTGTTTAGTCCAAACCTACGTTTTGTTTAGTCCAAACCTACGTTTTGTTTAGTCCAAACCTACGTTTTGTTTAGTCCAAACCTACGTTTTGTTTAGTCCAAACCTACGTTTTGTTTGGCACTTAAATAGCAGTGTCTATTCCAGGCCATGCACCATGTATGTCATGCTAAACAAGATGTGCAAACTATGCTCCCCCACCATGAATTCGAATAATTAAGACAAACATATTAATGCATCTATGCATCAGGTGCCGTCTCCACGATGAAAGCTGGCTGCAATGGATCTCCAAAACTCTCTCAATGTTTTTTTTCCCCATGTGAATGTACCATGCGTAATATGCATTGTTTATGCTTAAAAAATCCATTTGGCAATGTTTTTCTTTTTCCCTATGTAAATGTAACATGCACATTTGATGAATGAAAGATGAGTGATCGAAAGGGCCGAATGTAAGACAGGCCTGTGTGCACAATTTGTTACCCTTTTAAAATAAAGTTTGTTCGTTCGTTCGTTCTCTTGCCTTGACTACATTCTGTCAGATTACCTTTTGTCCATCTCTTGATGTTGTCGTCCCACTAGTATTGTCGGCACGTTAAAAGACATAACAATTCTAATGCAGACTATACTGGAGGGTAAGGCTGAAGGCAAGCTAGCAAGAGGTGGGTAATATAAACATGTTTTCACAATTTATTGCCTGGTCTGCTTCACTGCATTCCGTCGGGTGCATATTGCACAGCATAAACTAAAGTCCTTCAAGCAGACACACAACAAACATATTCCCATTGAGTTAAAATTGTTTACCAGGGTAATTGTTAACTGATTGATATGTCTTTTTTGTTTACAGAAAGTTGGCTTGGCCATACAAATAGCAACTGCTTCAGCGAATATGAACATTTGTGAATTTTTTATGATAACACATGAAACACGTTGTCTTTATCATTCATGTAATTTAATTCCAAACGATGTGGTATTCAATCTTTCACATTTGGGTTCAGCATACAATACTGGCACATTGTTGCCTAAACAGAAGATAGTTATTGTGTTTTAAAAAAAGAAATAATAACCTCTCCATAGCACAATTGTAGAGATCAAGTGTTGCCCATGCAGCATAATCCCTCTCTTGGCCTGCCTAATTTACTCCAGATAAAAGACTGCAGCATAATCCCTCTCTTGGCCTGCCTAGTTTACTCCAGAGAAAAGACTGCAGCACAATCCCTCTCTCAGCCTACCTAGTTTACTCCAGAGAAAAGACTGCAACATAGTCCCTCTCTCGACTTGCCTAGTTTACTCCAGAGAAAAGACTGCAACATAATCCCTCTCTCGACTTGCCTAGTTTACTCCAGAGAAAAGACTGCAACATAATCCCTCTCTTGGCCTGCCTAGTTTGCTCCAGAGAAAAGACTGCAGCATAATCCCTCTCTTGGCCTGCCTAGTTTACTCCAGAGAAAAGACTGCAGCATAATCCCTCTCTTGGCCTGCCTAGTTTACTCCAGAGAAGAGACTGCAGCATAATCCCTCTCTTGGCCTGCCTAGTTTACTCCAGAGAAAAGACTGCAGCATAATCCCTCTCTTGGGCTGCCTATTTTACTCCAGAGAAAAGACTGCAGCATAATCCCTCTCTCGGCCTGCCTAGTTTACTCCAGAGAAAAGACTGCAGCATAATCCCTCTCTTGGCCTGCCTAGTTTACTCCAGAAAAAAAAATTGCAGCATAATCCCTCTCTTGGCCTGCCTAGTTTACTCCAGAGAAAAGACTGCAGCATAATCCCTCTCTTGGCCTGCCTAGTTTACTCCAGAGAAAAGACTGCAGCACAATCCCTCTCTCAGCCTGCCTAGTTTACTCCAGAGAAAAGAATGCAGCATAATCCCTCTCTTGGCCTGCCTAGTTTACTCCAGAGAAAAGACTGCAGCATAATCCCTCTCTTGGCCTGCCTAGTTTGCTCCAGAAAAAAAACTGCAGCATAATCCCTCTCTTGGCCTGCCTAGTTTACTCCAGAGAAAAGACTGCAGCATAATCCCTCTCTCGACTTGCCTAGTTTACTCCAGAGAAAAGAATGCAGCATAATCCCTCTCTTGGCCTGCCTAGTTTACTCCAGAGAAAAGACTGCAGCACAATCCCTCTCTCAGCCTGCCTAGTTTACTCCAGAGAAAAGACTGCAGCATAATCCCTCTCTTGGCCTGCCTAGTTTACTCCAGAGAAAAGACTGCAGCATAATCCCTCTCTCGACTTGCCTAGTTTACTCCAGAGAAAAGACTGCAGCATAATCCCTCTCTTGGCCTGCCTAGTTTAAACCAGAGGAAAGACAACACCAGCACGCCATGAACAAGACAAACCGCAGAAGCTGCCGGATCAGCAAAGCAATGCCCTAACTGTCCGCCTGTTGGAGCTTCAATCGTAGACCAGTTGTCGACCAAGGCTTAGGGCCTGCAATGACATTTAGTATCTAGCTTACATTTCCTCTATTACAGATAGTGCAGATGACAACTGTAAACTGATTAGAGAAATTAGACGCAGATAGTCAAAAAATTTGTGCACACGTTATGAGAAGAAACAAACTAAAGGCTTGACAGATTCAGGGGAAAAGAACAAGGGGAAGACAGAGAAGTAAATATCTGGACGGCTTGGCCACATGGCATGGTCTAGACAAGAACACGGAGGTGATCTGCGATAAGTGATCGTGTAAGATGGTGAAACATGAACGCCCACGCTTATTAGCATGGCACATGATGATGATGCATTTGCTCGCACTAGGGTAAGGCTCGTGAAGCATACTAATAAACACACTATCGCATGTAATAACTCCTCTCCTTAAATGTCAGAAAGAGACTAAAATGTTACGAAGGACCCGTTCTGCTGTACAGCAGTGCATCTTGGAACAGGAACTAACAAATTAAAAATAGCTTGAAGGCAACGAAGAAATGGTTTCTGTGAAATACCTTTTGACTGCCAGATTTCCTAAGAAACTAACAAATTAAAAATAGCTTGAAGGCAACGAAGATATGGTTTCCGTGAAATACCTTTTGACTGCCAGATTTCCTAAGAAACTAACAAATTAAAAATAGCTTGAAGGCAACGAAGATATGGTTTCCGTGAAATACCTTTTGACTGCCAGATTTCCTAAGAAACTAACAAATTAAAAATAGCTTGAAGGCAACGAAGATATGGTTTCCGTGAAATACCTTTTGACAGCCAGATTTCCTAAGAAACTAACAAATTAAAAATAGCTTGAAGGCAACGAAGATATGGTTTCTGTGAAATACCTTTGACTGCCAGATTTCCTAAGAAACTAACAATGATTTCCTAGAAAATTAATAACGTTCATCTGACTTCTTTTGGACAGTCACAATAAACAAATCAAAATTTCACACATAAAAGCCAAACATAATATCAATACAGCATTTTTATTTGTGATTAACTAAACTATATCAATTTACTACAAAGAACAAAACAGGTGGATGAACTGAAAAAAAAACAAAAATTTAATTGACATCAACAGTATTGTACAAACAAAGCTATGTTGCACATCAATAAAGCTTTACACAAACACGTCTTTTCCTTGTCTGTATCTTGAAGATTCACGTCTTTACAGAAAACCAGGAATGATGATGATGTTATAAATGCGTATGCTGATAATAAGATGGACGAAGAGAGTGTGATAATTGGAATTGATGAAGGCAAATTGAACAGATGTTGTGAGGCAAATTAACCAGTGTGAAATGACAAATTATGTACACTGGGGACGATCAGAGGCATCACTAAGACTGCACCCAGATGGACTCAATGACTATCTGAGAGGCATCATTAAGACTGCACCCAGGGGAACTAAATGACCACCTTAGAGGTATCACTTAGACTGCACCCAGGGGAACTAAATGACTACCTTAGAGGCATCACTTAGACTGCACCCAGGGGAACTAAATGACTATCTTAGAGGCATCATTTAGACTGCACCCAGGGGAACTAAATGACTATCTTAGAGGCATCATTTAGACTGCACCCAGGGGAACTAAATGACTATCTTAGAGGCATCATTTAGACTGCACCCAGGGGAACTAAATGACTATCTTAGAGGCATCACTAAGACTGCACCCAGGGGAACTAAATTACTATCTTAGAGGCATCATTTAGACTGCACCCAGGGGAACTAAATGACTATCTTGGAGGCATCATTTAGACTGCACCCAGGGGAACTAAATGACTATCTTAGAGGCATCATTTAGACTGCACCCAGGGGAACTAAATGACTATCTTAGAGGCATCACTAAGACTGCACCCATGGGAACTAAATGACTATCTTAGAGGCATCACTTAGACTGCACCCAGTGGGACTAAATGACTATCTTAGAGGCATCACTAAGACTGCACCCTGCGGGACTAAATGATTATCTTAGAGGCATCACTTAGACTGCACCCAGGGGAACTAAATGACTATCTTAGAGGCATCACTTAGACTGCACCCAGTGGGACTAAATGATTATCTTAGAGGCATCACTAAGACTGCACCCTGTGGGACTAAATGATTATCTTAGAGGCATCACTAAGACTGCACCCTGTGGGACTAAATGATTATCTTAGAGGCATCACTTAGACTGCACCCTGTGGAACTAAATGATTATCTTAGAGGCATCACTTAGACTGCACCCAGGGGAACTAAATGACCACCTTAGAGGCATCACTTAGACTGCACCTAGGTAGACTAATTTACCTTCTTAGAGCTAAGACTACACCCAGGAGGGATAAAGCAAACTATGTTAGAGGTTTCATTAGGGTTGCACCCAGAGACTAAAATAACCGGATAAGATTGTTGTTGTGTCAGCAGTGGAGGGGTACATCATCATGGTTATTACATCTGTCCACAGCCCTCTGTGTACGGACAATCATTTTTGTTTTCTGCTCATTGGGGCGAGAGCAACGTTCTGCAAGGGTCTTTCTTGCAGACTGCCGTGCACTGGTTTTCATACAATGGTATGAGTGCTGGTTATTCCGAAATAATTGACAAACTACTGAACATAAAACTTGCCAAAGAATCACAAACAGCCAAACAATGCTGGTGCTGACTGATGTTCTGTAAAGGATATGCAACTAGCGTTAACTTATTCTGCATGGACAAAAGTTCATGAATGTTTGTAGTTCATTAGTAATTATTTTAGCTGTTCTCCCCTTCTCCGCTATTTCAAAATTATGGTTATGAAAGCACAGATGATCGAGTGATGATGAACAGAGAAGAAAACAAGAAGCTGAGATACTGTCAGCTGCAGGTGTGATAAAATCACTCCTCAAAATCATAAAGTAAAGACAAATGAAATTTATGGGGCACACCAACAAGAGATAGAACAGAAAAATTAGCCTTATGTGACAACATTCGGAACAGTCATAACATCTGATGGGAGGTGCCTTGAAGAGATTAGAACAAGAATTGCTATGGCAAAGGTAGCCTTTTGTACAATGGAAGAATACTTTTAAAAAAAAGATGTCAACTACAACGAGAAAAAGAGTGTTGAGGTGCTACATAGAACCTGCACTTTTATATGGATGTGAAGTGTGGACGATGAGCAAACAAGCTGAAAAACATCTGATGGCAGAGGAAATGTGGTTTCTGAGAAAAATGCAAAGAATACCATGGACAGACAGAAAAACCAATGACAAGTCTGACAAGGCAAATGAAAACCGCAAACTGAATACAGAAATTTGATGTAGACAGTAAACAGATTTTGGGCACACTATGAGAACAGAGACGTGGTTTTTAAGACGAATGTTGCGAATTCCTTGGACTGCCAGAGTAACTAACGATTGCCTGAAAGAGGCTAATGAAACTAGAACACTATATACAACAATAAGAAAGAGACAAACAGCTATCTTTGGTCATGTGATGAGAAGAGAGGCATTGGAGAACATTGTGACAACTGGAAAGATCGAGGGGAAGAGAGGCAGAGAGTTGATCCAGAACACCAAAGATCGAGATCTGTGGAGAGATGAATGCCTACGCCAGCCGGCACGGCACTTGATGATGATGATAAGGAAAAAAAAACACTAGAGAACTTGGTGACAACTGGCAAGATTAAGAGGAAAAGAACAAGGGGAAGGCAGAAAAGTAAATATCTGGATGGCTTGATCACATGGCATGGTCGGGACAAGAACACAGAGCTGATCCACGACTCTGGTGATCATGTAAGATAGCGATACATGACCGCCACCACTTACTGGCATGGCACACGATGATGTGTTGATGACACAATCTAGACAAGAAAGGCAGAGAAAGATGCACTGGACAGCTCAACCATCTGGGCAACCAACAATAATATCAGCGATTATAACTTCATCAAAATATGAGACAACAGAGAGGATTTGAGAGACTGATTATTAACAGGGATGTCCGCTTCACACTGGGCATATGAAGAGGAAAAAGTTTGAGGTGTTCCTCCAGACAATTTCTGATGTTGCCGACTAACTGAAGAAACACTTAAGCTTCGCCATGCCGCCAAAGGGGGAATCTATGTTGCTCACATAAACAAATTAAAAGCCCATTATCTTTGTCATAGATTACATTAAAATAAATGAACAACTGAATGAAGCAAAGCAGTAAAACTGCATTAACGTGTCAAAATGTACAGTTCATAACAACAAAATACAGCAATGAATAACACAAACAACAACAACAGAAGAGACAGGATGGATGGCTGTGATGTTAGTCAGGGAATCTGTCAGTGGGTCATGATGTTTGAGGAACTGTGCTGCTACTACTGCTGTTCTCCACCCCTCCGCTGGTGCTGCCTTCTTTCTTCTTCTGCCGCAACTTGAGGACATCCTTCAACATGAGAGCCACATCTGTGGCACTCTCCTCGGTTTCTTCATCTAAAACAAACAGTCATTATATCTCCATTACATTGCTTGATTAGCTACATTTTGCAACTTAATTGATTGAATGCCATGGGATGATACGTCGTCTTATTTAAACTTCCGTAACTGCCATGGGCTTATAAATCAAACTATAGTTTAAATATCAATACAGTAGATTTCCCATTACAACACCCTTTAATTTGATATATAATACAACATTTCTGCTACAATATTAACAACTGTTAAGTCATAACTGTACCCCGAGGCAGACCAAGAAGACGGTGGAGAGATAATACATATACAGACCTACAAGCACTTGGAATCAACGACTGGCAAGAGAAGGTCCACCAGAGAGACGAATGGAGACGGATTGTATCTGCAGCAAAGAACCTCAATGGCTCGGAACGCTGAAGAAGAAGAAGAAGAAGAAGAAGAAGAAGAAGAAGAAGAAGAAGAAGAAGAAGAAGAAGAAGAAGAAGAAGAAGAAGAAGAAGTCATAACAGTGACACCCCTTCTTCCCATTTTCTGCCATCCATTTTTGTTTGGTCCAAACCTATTTTCTGTTTTGCACTGAATCTTTTCAAAGCATATTTGTTGACTTGCAAATAAAAGCCAAGAAACCTCACTGACATGTTATTAAGACATTCTCGCCATTAAGATATTCTCACCATTAAGATATTCTCACCATTAAGATATTCTCACCCAGGCGTTACCAGGGACCACCAATGAAGCTAAGAATAGTAACACCGTAAACCATCAAGCATTGAAGGCGAGAGGACTGGCTCCACTGCACTAAGGTTTAACCCAAATGGTCCAGTCTCTCTGCAGAACTTCTTCTTCTGCATTCATCCGAAGTGTTTTTTGGACGTAGTTGCATTGTGCGTGTTTACAGCAGAGCTGCGATACTTGCGCCTTTCGGCTGCCACATCTGACTTCTACAGGCATTTGTTGACCGGGTTAACCTTCCCGGGTCCCTGCAGAACGACCAGCCTTCTGGTGAAAGCATTGATGACCACCAGGGGTGCACAGAAAAATTGCATTCTTGGTCTGAACGATACAGCCCGAAAACAAATCTGCACCTTTTAGAGGACGAGGTAGACGGCTAGATCACTTTGCCAAGGAGACCCACCAAGCTTGTCGCAAGAGGTGACTAAGGAGGTTTGACCTCTAAAAGGCAGTCACTGTCTCCAAAGGTCATATATGGTGTTTCCTGAAAACAGAGTAGAACATCTTTCAAATATCCGACCAGATGGAAAAAGTTGATTGGTTGAGATGATTTCTCTTCACTTCTCTGAAGTTTAAGGTCTGCGATGTGAGACCAAAAGCAAATCACAGCAAATCCCAATGTTGATTGTAGACATTCAGCACTTAAGTCTAGAGAGTTGGTAGACATTCAGCATTCAAATCTTGCACTCAAGTTTGGAGAGATGGTAGACACTCAGCACTAATGTCTTGCACTCAAGCTTGGAGAGATGGTTGCTATTCAGCACTCAATAGCACACAAGAGATGGATCACATGGTCAATGCGACGACCTTCCTATCTCTGGTACTCATGTGATGAGACTGGGTAAACTCCTAGACACACTAGCATGTAAGACAAATCACCCTTGCACCTGGTTTTAGTTGGTTTTCAATTAAGGATCACTTTCATTGCCCTATGATATCTTTCTCAGTGTCCCAGTCTCCTCTCATAGACCGCACAAGGAGAATCTGAGCACAGTGCACCAACTCTACTGGCGAGGACCCACATATGTGTATATATTTGACAGCAGCAGAAGAAAATTCTAACAAGTGAATCAACTTGAGTCGCACAAACATCTAATTCTAAGGATTCAACCCCCAGACCACTATGTTGATATGTAACCATCTACTAGAGCAATATCTTCTTCTGTCGCCTTTCATCTCCCACTGAAGCAGTGGCCCTCAACCAGCTCTCACCAGGCTCTGTGTAAACTTAAGAAGCCGACCCATTTTATCATTACCCATGTAAACTTGATGGCAACTGGTTGGATTCTACTCCTAGTTTTATACAGTGTGGGTTAGCCAATATAACAATAACCCTCTTAAGTCACCCCATAAAGCATGCCTGGTAGGCTGACTAACTGGCACCTGGCCATCTTGACAGACGATAGTTTGTAAAATGAAGTTATACCTCTACATAATACAAAGCCTGGGCTGAATTTAGAGACCATGTGTTGCATGATCCCTCTCTCGGCCAGCCTAGTTTACTCCAGAGGAAAGGTAACACAAATACGTCTGGAACAAGATGAGCTGTAGAAGCTGTTGAATCAGCGAAGTAATGCTCTAACTGTCCACCTGTCAGAGCTTCCATCCTAGACCAGTTGCAGACAAAGGTTTAGGACCTGGTCTGTCCTACCATGACATTTAGTCTATATATTGCATTTTCTCACATCAGGATAAGGCTTGTATCCTCCCAATTGCACTCCGTCGCCCAAAGCTGTTGGCACAATATGGGATGTCGGGTTTGATGAATGCCACCCAACATTCGGCACTAACAGAAAGCAGGCAGTACCGGCTACTGTCATACACTAGCTCAGTCATATCTGAGACCTGTCTATAATGGCAGGTTACAGTGTTACAATTCTGTGCTTACCCTATATACCCCCAGTAACACATGGGCTACTCCACATATAACGTCAGCTATACACATACCTTGTGTGGGTTCAGTGAGGTCCTTCTCCAGGTCCAGCTTATCGTTGGCACATTTCAGCATTGCTTCATCAACTGTGTCTTCACAAATCATCTTGTATATGGTCACTTCCCTAAAATAAGACCATAAAAACACTGTGTTCACATGGAAAGACACAGATCTGCAAGAGTCAATTTAAATTCACAAACAAGATATATAAAGGACCAACTAAGAAATCTTACATCTTGGATGATAAGTAATTCTTAACTGACATCTCAGATGACAAATCTTTATTAACTGACATCTTAGATGACAAACTATCTTAGCAAACACCCCAGAAGACAAACCATCTAAGATGACATCTCAGATGACAAAACTTTCTTAACTGACATCCAAGATGACAAATCTTTCTTAATTGACATACCAGATGACAGATCATTTTAACTAACATCCCCATGACAAACCATCCTTAAATGACATCCCAGGTGACAAAATACTCTCAACTAATCTCTCCTATGACAATCTTTCTTAACCAACATATCAGTAAGCTATCTGTATTATCTATCACTTAAGACAGTTAACATTTCAGACATTGTATCATTGATTACTGAAGTTTGATGTTTGTTAACTAACATTCTAGACAGTTGGCTTTTGGTAACTGACATTTCCAACACCTAAACTTGTTGTAACTGACATCTCAGACAGTTGATCTATGACTACTAACATAACAAACAGTTGATCTAGATAACTGATATCTTAAGCAGCTGATAAGATAACTGGCATCTCCACACAAAAAAAGTATAACTTTGATAACAGCATCCAGTTAACTTATGTGTTAGCTGGCTATTAAAAAGGTTAAGTGGCACATAGTATTTGACTATCACAATTAATGGGCTGTCTAAGAAGGTTGATGGCAAGATCAACTTCATTGCGCTGGGTCTATCCCAGATAGCTCAGTATTTGGGCCTGCTGCAGGCGTCACACAGAACATGAACTCCACAGCTGCAGCGATGACCCCCAGGAGTGTCTAACTTAGGCTGTAATCAAGAAATAAAAGCCCAATGACTTTAGAGCTCTGAGGGCTAGAAAGGGTCGAGTAAAGACAACGGAAACTCGTCGGCTAATCTCACAAAGATGTCATCCTGCTGAATGTGAAATATTTATAGAAAGAGCGTCCATGCTTGGTATCCACACTCTACTAATGAAGAATCAGATTTGCTGGGCTGGTCACTTGACTCGCAAGCCGGATCATAGGCTCCCTAAACAAATTTTTTACAGCAAACTCAACTGTGGTAAACACTCCCAAAGCAGCCAGAAGAAACGCTTTAAAGACACTCTGAAGATCTCACTAAAAGCTTTTGGAAGTCATCACGACACTTGGGAGACTGCTTCCAAAGACTGAAATTCGTGGCGTACATCATTACACAAGGGTGTAGTCACTTGTGAAGCAAACAGGACTGCAAGAGCTGTGAAAAAGACTGGATTAAAAAAAAACTACTGCAGGAGATCCACCTTCTGGAACATCAAGCATTCTTTGTCCATTGTCAAAGAACATTTTGAGTCAAATAGGCCTTCCCAGCCATCTTAGAACTCATGGCTCCAAACTTTCAACCCCACTGGATGAAATGAATGATCATTATCATTCTTGACAGACAAACACCATTTAGCCTCTGCTTACCTTTTTTGGCCCAGCCTGTGGCAACGATCCTCTGCCTGTTTGTCATTGTAAGGATTGAAGTCAATGTCGTGAAGGATGATGGTATTGGCCGCTACCAAGTTAATGCCCAAGCCACCTGCCCGCGTTGAGAGCAGGAAAATAAAGATGTCGCCCTCATTGTTAAAACGATCTATCAGTTGTAATCTGGAAGCAAATGATAGCAAGGAATTTAAAACACATTTTAATATATCATAGGGTACACAAGTCAATTACAAATACAGCATTTGCAACGAAATCAAAATAGTGTCAGATTCAAATCCAGTTATGAACAACATTTTCTTAGCATCAAGGCCATTGGTCAAGCTATATCTGCAGCCCTGTTGCCAGGATAGATACCATCTTTTGTGAGACCACTCGTCATATTATATTTGTTACCAGAATGAAGTCCATCATCTTCTCCCACTAATTGGTCAAGTTATATCTACAGTCCTGGTGCCAGGATTGAGATGAAATCCATCTTCTCCCAGTTCATTGGTCAAGTTATATCTACAGTCCTGGTGCCAGGATTGAGATGAAATCCACCATCTTCTCCCACTAATTGGACAAGTTATATCTACAGTCCTGGTGCCAGGATTAAGATGAAATCCACCATCTTCTCCCACTAATTGGACAAGTTATATCTACAGCCCTGGTGCCAGGATTGAGATGAAATCCACTATCTTCTCCCAGTTCATTGGTCAAGTTATGTCTACAGCCCTGGTGCCAGGATTGAGATGAAATCCATCTTCTCCCAGTTCATTGGTCAAGTTATATCTACAGCCCTGATGCCAGGATTGAGATGAAATCCATCTTCTCCCAGTTCATAGGTCAAGTTATATCTACAGCCCTGGTGCCAGGATTGAGATGAAATCCATCTTCTCCCAGTTCATTGGTCAAGTTACATCTACAGCCCTGGTGCCAGGATTGAGATGAAATCCATCTTCTCCCAGTTCATTGGTCAAGTTATATCTACAGCCCTGGTGCCAGGATTGAGATGAAATCCATCTTCTCCCAGTTCATTGGTCAAGTTATATTTACAGCCCTGGTGCCAGGATTGAGATGAAATCCATCTTCTCTCAGTTCAATGGTCACGTTATATCTACAGCCCTGGTGCCAGGATTGAGATGAAATCCACCCTCTTCTCCCAGTTCATTGGTCAAGTTATATCTACAGCCCTATTGCCAGGGTGGAGCCCATCATCATCTCCCAGGTCATGTTCTGTTCTTATCTGAGAATGGAGACATTATTTTATTAATATCATTGGCTCTTGTTAAAATTCCCAGGTCTATGCTGAGATCAAACCCAGTACATTCACAGCCGGAAGCAGGCACCATAACCTCCTTGCCATGCACGCCCCCACCCCCCTCCTTCTGTCTTAAGAATTATAACTAATAAAACTTCTATCAACCCACTTTCATCAGCTTTAAGAGAAACCCATTTGCCAAGACAGAAACACAGTTAAGCTAGACCAACCTATCAGGGACAGGAGTCTGGCCGTCCATGCGTATATACTTGTAGCCTTTCTCATCCAGGTACATCTCCATAATGTCCAACATCATAGTAAACTGGCTGAACAACAGGACTCTGTCATCCTGTGCAGAAAACAATACATCTTTGTCAATTATTTGTTACAAGGTTCAGGTAGAAAC
This sequence comes from Cepaea hortensis, assembly GCA_963921405.1. Lineage (NCBI taxonomy): Eukaryota > Metazoa > Mollusca > Gastropoda > Stylommatophora > Helicidae > Cepaea > Cepaea hortensis. The sequence continues at coordinate 17,206,558 of OY992886.1, read as the reverse complement.
ATGACAGATATTGTAATAAGAGTGTTTGGTTGGTTGGATGGTTGGGTGGTGGTAAGTTGGTTAGTTGATTGGATGGCTGGTAAGTTGTTGGGTGGTTGGTTTGTTAGTTGTTTGGTTAGCTGATTGGTTGATTAGCTGATTGGTAAGTTGATTGGTTAATTGATTGGGTGGTTGGTAGGTTGGTTGGTTAATTAATTGGGTGGTTGGTAAGTTGCTTGGGTTCTTGGTAGGTTGGTTGGTTAGTTGAATGGTTGGTTGGTGAATCACCCAGATACTGACTTTTATCTCCTTAAGTCTGATGCTTTGAGGTCCAGGTGGTTAAACCCTAAAAGGGGCTAGCATCTATCGGAGTGAAAATGGTGTAGAGGTCTCCCCCGGCCAGGCACCAAAGCAGCATCTCTATGGGATTGTGTTACAGACCTCTCCTTCCCCTCTCCAAGCTCAACAACCAACTTGTGCCAGACTGGTACTGGAACTTCCCATACATCTGTGGTGAGAATCATGAGGATCAGATGATGCAGCACACCTGGAAGGAGGTTGGTCATGTCTCCTCCATTAGGTTCTGGGTTTTCCACTGTCATCGGAATCCTACCCATTGCACAAATGGAATGTGAGAGTGTCAAGTCTTTACCTAAGCTAGGGCACTATGTAACGATGTAAGGTGATCAGATCTCTTCCCAGATATTTTCCAGAAAATTGTTCGAAGCCCTTGTTATGAAACCAGGGCAATCCTCCCAAAATGCAATCTAAAGATTAAGGGCAACCTGGCCCTAAGCCTCGGCTGGCAACTGGTCTGTGATCGAAGTTCCGACAGGCGGACAGTTAGAGCATTGCTTTGCTGATCCTGCAGCTTGTCTTGTTTCTGCTGTACTGGTGTTACCTTACCTCTGAAGTAAACTAGGCAGGCCAAGAGAGAGTGATCATGCTGCATGGGCAACACAACTAGGCAGGCCAAGAGAGAGTCATCGTACTGCATGGGCAACACAACTAGGCAGGCCAAGAGAGAGTCATCGTACTGCATGGGCAACACAACTAGGCAGGCCAAGAGAGAGTGATCGTACTGCATGGGCAACACAACTAGGCAGGCCAAGAGAGAGTGATCATACTGCATGGGCAACACAACTAGGCAGGCCAAGAGAGAGTCATCGTACTGCATGGGCAACACAACTAGGCAGGCCAAGAGAGAGTGATCATACTGCATGGGCAACACAACTAGGCAGGCCAAGAGAGAGTCATCATACTGCATGGGCAACACCTAGTCTCTACAATTCAGTCCAGGTTTTATGCTATGGAGAGGTCAAACTCCATTCATGGTCTTGATGTAGTTATCTTTTTTTTTTTATTGAAGCAAACTATCATCTGCCAATCCTACAGCCAAACTACAATCCTACAGCCAGGCAATAATCCTACAGCCAGACTACAATCCTACAGCCAGACTACAATCCTACAGCCAGGCAATAATCCTACAGCCAGGCAATAATCCTACAGCCAGACTACAATCCTACAGCCAGACTACAATCCTACAGCCAGGCAATAATCCTACAGCCAGACTACAATCCTACAGCCAGGCAATAATCCTACAGCCAGACTACAATCCTACAGCCAGACTACAATCCTACAGCCAGACTACAATCCTACAGCCAGACTACAATCCTACAGCCAGACTACAATCCTACAGCCAGACTAAATCCTACAGCCAGACTGGTCTGACAGTAATCCAGCTACACAATCACTAACCTCTAAATTAACATCGCTTCTTGCGACATACGTGACAGATTACAGTGTTATTCTTCTTTGCTTCCCTTACAGGCCCTGGTAGCACACAGGTGACATTCATGGTAGCAGTTAGTACATCTACCACCTGCACCAGCAGAGCTCTCAGGTAAATAAAGCACATCCAACAAGACAGCCCATGTTTTAGGACCACTGTCTTGCCCATAGAAGCAAGTCTCAAAAGACATTATGTAGGACTAGTGGGGGTCTCATTGCATCGTTCATAACATATCCCAAAATAGATGGAATGCAACTACTGAATGCCAACGAAGAATTCTAATGTGATATTTACAATGGTGTTATTTTCACCTTTAAGTGTTATTTGACACTGGCCCTTATGTCAAGCGTAACATGAAATAAAACTGTCTGATAACAAATATTATTTCTCGAAAGCTGAAATACTCTAGCCACATTAAACACGAGTGGTTTCAAAAGATCAAGGTTGCTTGGAATGGGTGTTAATATAAGGCATGGTTCTTAGAAGGCAAGACAATTATAAACAAGGCACTGGTAGACAAAACACATCAACATTTACTGTTTTATTATCTGTAACTTCAAAATCATACACAAATGAAAATATTTATTTTGTCTTCTGCTTTTCTTTTCTACTGCTTGCATAACCACAATGTAATATCCAGGTAAATGGGAAAATTCTTAAACAAGTGAATCGGTACAGCTATCTCAGAACAGTCATAATATCTGATGGAAGATGCCTTGAAGAATCGCCATGGCAAAGCCATGGCAAGGGGAAGACAAAGAGATAAATACTTGGATGGTTTGGCCATATCGGACAATAAGGACAAGAGCACAGACCTGACCCATGACCCCGGTGCCCCTGTGACATGACGAAGCATGGCTGCCCATGCTCATTTGCATGAATTATAATGATGAAATTCAGTCGAAATAACATATTTTTCACAAAAATACGTTTTCAATTGATATGATGAGTTTAGTAGAGTCAAGATATCACAGCACTTGGGACATTTCTGTGCACGACCCGTCCTCGTCTTCAACAGCCAGTGAGGAGTCTCAATCCTAATGGTACCAGAAGCAATCTGCTGATATATTTGGGGTCAGCATGGCTGATAGGTTATAGTGTATGCCTTAGGTTCAGAAGTGGCCAGGTTGGCATTTCCAGGCCTAACAACAATAATCATGCAGACCAACTGGCATGCTCATTTAATGCCATTCTTTTCTTTCAATTAATCACAAATGGGAGGAAATGAATTTTTTAATTTTCAGATGTGAGACCTGACAACAAATCCTTCAGCTTTATCTGCGGTAAGCCACTGCAAGTCACCATATCTCCGTGACTTCCTTATTGGAAAATGGCCTTAGGTGACTACAATCTTGCAGACAAATAATCAACAGATAATACTGTAAACCAGAGGTTCCTAAATTGTCAGCTGTGGACCTATCAAGCAGTTGAATGTGTCCCTCAAGGACAGATAAAGTTGGTCTATACTCTTATACAGAAGTCAAGAGCTGAAGTAGTGCAGTGGCTAGCACGAGGCTGACCGACTATAAAATGGGTACCAAAAATACTCTGGGAAGTAAAAGCAGCCAGTATGATATTGACCACGTCACCAACTGAGTGCCGATTGGTCAATAAAAAATGTGCTGGCACCAAGTGACCGAAATGCCTCAGGGTATGGAAAAGAGTCATGTGGGGGGCGTTGCTGTAGTTGCAGAGTTCATGCTCTGTGTGATGCTTTTGGCAGGCCGCTCTGCGGAAAGAGACCGAGTCATATAGGATAAAACCTGGTGCAATGAAGTTTATACGCTTGTCTTTAAACAACCCTCCTCCTCCTCCTCCCATAAGCCCAACATTTTAAAGTGTACCATCTGAAAAACAAAACTAGTCAAATCTCACCTGCTGCTTATTTTCACAAATGAAAGTATATCTGATTGTATTTTTTGTTACTGGAGAGCTGATAGTCTGTTGTATTACTGACTATTATCTGAACCTCGGAGGTTGCATGGCGGGAGGTTTAACACACTTCGCTTAAACTTCCTTTGCTGACCGCTGCGTAGCGGGTTCATTTCACACACCAGTCAGTGGGACTTAATTGTTGACTTCTCGTCCTTGACTCAGACACACAAATTACTAGTACCTCAGAAGTTAGAGAAGGGTTTGCCTTAAGGCGAGGGACAATAGTAATTAGGAAAGCTAATCAACACGTAAAATCAGACCACCCCGGGAAGGTTAACCCGGTCAACAAATGCCCGCAGAAGTCGGATGTGTCGGCCTAACGGCGCAAGAACATTGCTCTACTGTAAACAGGCACAACGCAATCATGTCTGGAAAAAAACTCCGGATGAACGCAGAAGAAGAAGAAGAAGAAATCAGACCAGTGCACTCATTAGTTGCAGTATCTACTAGTGGTGTTTGTTAGTAGCGCATATGTGTACTGCGCTCAAGTTCAAAGCGAGGAATGCCCCTAAAAGACAATCAAAGCATCAATATGCAGACGACAGTGTTTAGTATCAACAGCAAAAATATAAATTAAGAATCTAATTACACCAATGCAAGGGGAAATGAAAAACAAACTGAAAATGGCAATCAGAGACACAGATTTTTGATGCGTCACAACCTGAGTGGTTAAGGATGTGCATTAATCACCACCAAATGAAAAACTTTCAACAAGATCAAAACGCAAAAGAAGAGAGTTCCTGTTTTTTTTTTTTTTTTTTGAAGTAATTTCCTCTCAGCATAAAGAAACAGCATGTGTGTGATCAGCAAAGTAGAACAGATGGTTTCCTGTTTTTGACATAAACACAGATTTTTCACAGGAAATCAATGACATTATTTCATCATGCTGTGACTAATTCATACTATATCAAGCAACGGAGGACAGCAAGGCTGAATGGATAAGACCGCTCGCTCTTAAACTTCCAATGTACTGATGCCGAAGGAGCTGGTTCAACACCTACACCGGACAGTTGGACTAAAATGTGGACTTCTCTTCCTTGACTTGGGGACGTAAATTACAAGTACCTCTGAAGTCGGAGTGGGTTCGCCTGATGGCAAGGGACACTGGTAACAGGGAAAGCCGATTCACTCTAGTAGCATGTGTATGGACTGCTTGAGTTCAAGGCAAGCGAACGAGCACACACAAAAATATCAAGTAACTAATCATACACTCAACAGTAAGGAATTATGTATTGCAGCAAACAAACAAAAATATTGTGATTTATCTTTCCTGTAGCAACAGACGGATGGACCATTTCACAAAAACTAACAAAGAAAGTCAAGGCTTTTGAACTTAAATATTATAGGAAAGCTTAGAAATGCCTGTATCATAGAGATAAGAAAGATGATGACACTGCAGGATTTGAACAACTGGCAAATAAGTCATGCCATTTCTCAGAAAACTGAAATACTTTGGCTACATCAAAGGTTACAATTCCAGGAACTGTAACATTTGTTGCAAAAACATACTCCACAGCTGTATTAGTTTGAGCAACAGAGCGTAGTTGCCTTTGAAGGAAATAATGTAGTGCATATGATTAAATCATTGTTCACTTATATACTTTTTGAGGATACATCCGATACTATCAGATTCGTGATGGTGGTGATGGAGGAGAGGGGTTGGGGGGGGGGGGACCCTTGTTCAACTAGCTGTTATATTTGGTTATATTTGATGTCAGTTGCCATTGTGGTTTTCTAGGAAACTTCTGTTTCGATGAATTTTCTCCTTGTTGCAGCAGATTCAGCGGCTGTGGGAGTGGTGAGAATGCCGGATTCTCCTTCGGGAGACCCGGTTTTGAATCCTCGGTAAGGTTTTTTTCTGTTCGGGGAAAAATAAAAATTATAACCTGCAGTTTGCAGCGACTGCACTAACCAGGCGGCCTTAATTCCTCAGGCTCAAGACATTCCCCCCCCCCCCCCCCCCCCCCCCGCCATACCCCCCCTCGCCATACACCGCAAGGTACTATATGGGCAGTAAATGGTAGTTGTTTTTTGGCAGTAGATTTACTGCTTGTTTCATCAGCCTGGGAGAGTTTGACTGGTGCAATTACATTTATGTTGTTTTCTGGTTGTTTTTCCCATCTGTTGGTGACAGCTCATTGTATATGTCGTTTGTGTGTGTGTGGTTTTTGTTTTTGTTATATCTTGTTGATCTCATTCTAAGAAGGACTAGTCCCTAGAAAGACTTATTCTTTGAGTTTGCTTCTTTGCTTCACAGGTTACCTTATTTCTTTCTGCCTCTTGCTTTTTTTCTGTTCCAACATTGAAAATGGCCTTATCACCTCATTCTTGAGTAGTCCTTTTTCTGCTTTTATGGTCATTAATATTTCCTGTCTCTTGATGTGTGCCATGCATACCACTTCTTGCTGGATGCTGTGCTGTATTTGTTTAATCTCTTCCAACATCTTTTTCAACAACTCTTCCAGCATTTGAACATCTCTTCCAACATCTCTTCCAATACGCTGGACATCTTGTCATCGCTACTGCCGGTGCCTAGTTCTAGAGTTTTACTTGGCTTATCTGCCTTCCGTCGTCTAGACACCCCTAGAGTCGGGAGAGCGTTCTTCACGTCTTCTCTTGCTTGTAGTCTTCAACATTGGGTGTTTCTTCCCTTGACTCTTTGTACGGAGCATTCTCCTCCCCGTATTTGGTATCTTGCAGTAACTGGTGACGTGCTGTCGACATGTTGCCGAAATGAGCTACTTTATATATATACTAGCTGACCCGGCCCGGCTTCGCCCAGTCCTTGGTGGGGAGCATCTCATTTAATTCATATAAGTAGTCATATAAGTTCCCGTTCCCGTTACCGACTATCTGTCTGTCTGTCTGTCTGTCTGTCTGTCTGTCTGTCTGTCTGTCCGTCCCTCCCTCTCTGTCTGTCTGTCTGCCTGTCTGTCTAATCATTTATTGGTTGCAGTTAGAACAACCTTAGATAAACGAAGACCAACTTACAAAAAGCATTTGAAAGAGCACTTGAAAGATCTTTACATCTTCCCCCAACAATTAACTTGGGTAAATGGAGCGGCGGCAGCAGCATCAGCAGAAGAAGGAAAAGGAGGAGTAGACAACTGCAGCGAAAAGGTGGGTCTGTCTATCTATCTGACCCGGCGTGACTTCGCCCAGCTCCTGGAGTGTAGCGTCTCATTAAATTCATACAACAAAAAAAGTAACTTTAAAAAATGCCCTTCTACACACCATCCATTATTTTTAATGAAAACGCTTTCTAATCACCTGCATGACTACAGTAACTTCTTAAGCAAAAAAAGATGAGTTACAATGTTATGCATTGTGCATTATTTTTATGAAAACTTTGAAAATGCCTTACAGATTGTATCATTATTTATTATAACTCATATGCCGGTACATAACTATGGACAAAGAGTTTATAAATCTTTGAAAACGATGCCACAATATGACTATAAGTTATACAGAAAAGTTATGCCCCTTGAAATAACTTTTATAGAGTTAGGTCCCCTGAGATATATTAAATTATGATGAAAAGTGAAAAATGAAATAATACTGGGTAAGCATGCAATTTCACACTAAAAAAATATGACAGTGGGCTGCACTGGAATGAAAGAAAGGCGTGTAGAAAATTTCATCTCAATCGGATGGGCCGTTCGCGAGCGCACAAAGGACATACGGACATACAGACATACAGACAGACAGACAGACAGACAGACAGACGGAGATCGCAATTTATATATAAGATATATATATATATATATATATATATATATATATATATATATATATATACCTCGCCGTCTTTGCAGACGAAAGTATGTGAAGTGAAATAGAGCTAGAATTCCAAAGCACACTGCCTGAGCATTAAATCAGAGAACATGTGTTGCCCATGCAGCATGATCCCTCTTTCGGCCTTGCCTTGTTATTTCCAGAGGAAAGGATGACCAGTACGTCTGGAACAAGGTAGACTAGATGCTGGCGACTCAGCATCAAACCTCCAAGAGCAGGAGGTGCGCTTGCGCTTAAACTTTCAGTGTGCTGACAGGGGTAGTGGGTTCAGTTGAAATTACACATTGCCTTTCCATCCATGGGAAACTAAATGCAAAGCTGCCCAGAAAATCAATCCAGGGTTAATCGCAATGTTTTCCCCCCCCCCCCCTCTCTGTATGTGAGGGAGTGTGTACTTGTAAGTTACCGAGTGGGTGCATAACTGTGTGAGTTTGGGTAAATTATGTAAGTATGTATGCAGGACTGTTATGTATGTGTTTATGAATGTCCGTGTGTACGTGTGTCTGCCTAGCTGCCTGTCTCATAACATGGTAATATGCATTGCTTATGTTTACAATGCCGGTGTCCCTGGTCGAGGTGTTAACAGCTTTCTCCGTAACCCCGAATACTCTCGTGGTTGACGTGAGCGCACGAGAATTGGAAGCGGTTCAAGTCGCACCAGTGACTTATGAGAGTATGGAGCCGGTCGCTCAGAAAGCAATGGCAAACTACTGAGCGTAATCTTGCCAAGAAATCAACAATCAGCTGAAAGATGCTGATGTTGACAGTGATGTCCTGTAGAGGATATGCAAAACATTGTATGTTTACAACATTCATCTGACAATGTTTGTTTTTTCTATGTGAATGTAACGTGTACAATGATGTACGAAAGATGAGTGGTTGGAAGGGCCGAATGTAAGACAGACCCAATTTGTGACCCTGTGAAAATAAAGTGTGTTCGTTCGCTCTCTCTCTCTCTCCCACATTCTCTCCTCCCTCCCTCTCTCAGCAGTGGTAGCACAGTGACTAGCACACATGCCTGCCAACCGATGGCCAGGGGTTTGAATGCCCTGTATGGTACAGATGTTTTGTTCCAACTAAACTCGGCTGGCAGGGCCAGCATGTGTACCAGAAGATGTGCTGGGAAGTCCAGACGGCCTCTGTATACTGACCCACATCACCCATCGGGTGACCAGGCCAACTGGTCTATACAATTGTGAGGCTAGCACCATATACCTAACACACATCAAGGCACGGACAGGGGCCATTGACCTAGTTGATTATTCTCTCTCTGTCTGTCACTCTCTGTCTCTCTGCCTGTTTCTCTCATCTCTTTATTTCTCTCTTGTCTCTCTTTGTCACTCCGTTTCTCTCGTCTCTCTCTGTAGCTGTTTATCTTGTCTCTCTTTGTAGCTGTTTATCTTGTCTCTCTCTGTTTCTCTCTCTTGTCTCTGTTACTCTTTTGTCTCTCTGTTTCTCTTGTATCTCTCTGTCGCTCTGTTTCTCTTGTATCTCTCTGTCACTCTGTTTCTCTTGTATCTCTCTGTCGCTCTGTTTCTCTTGTATCTCTCTGTCACTCTGTTTCTCTTGTATCTCTCTGTCGCTCTGTTTCTGTCTTGTCTCTCTTTGTCGCTCTGTTTCTCTCTTGTCTCTCTCTGTCGGTTTCTCTCTGTTTCTCTCTTGTCACTCTGTTTCTCTCTCTTGTCTCTCTCTGTCCATCTCTCGGTTCTCTCTGCTTCTCTCTCTCTCTCTCTCTCTCTCTCTCACACACACACACACACCATAGACGAGTCATGTGAAATATATTGCTAATCAATGACACAGTGATAAGACAGTGCATGCAGGAGATAAAACCCTCCCTTTCCTAGAAATGACATCACAGATGCAACATCTACATTTCAACAACAACAAAATGTATCACAAAGGTTATTATAGGGTTGAGGTCAGCATGGCTGAATGAATAAGGTTGCTCTGGTATGCTGACAGCGAGATAGCAGGTTCAACTTTCTACTGTTAAGTTGGACTAAAATGTTGACTTCTCATCCTTGACATGGGGACATAAATTACAAGTACCTCATAAGTCAGAATGGGTTCACCTGATGGGGAGGGACACCGGCAGTAGGAAAAACTAATCTACATGCAAACATGAGTCCGGTGCACTCCCCAGTAGTTGCAATTGCTAGTTGTAATAGCACATGTATGGACTACACTACAGTTCAAAACAAGCCAACAAAAAATAACAATTACAGGGAAGTAGATATTTCAGGGGAAATTGCGTTTACCAGAAATTGGAATTCCCCATTCTAAAAATACCATTGATTAGACGTTCAATCAATCAATCATGTGCCATGCCGGAAAGCGTGGGCGGTCATGATTCGCCATTTCACTCGATCACCAGTGTCGTGGATCAGCTCAGTGTTCCTGTCTCGTCCATGCCATGTGGCCAAGCCATCCAGGTATTTTCCTCTCGGTCTTCCCCTTTCGATCTTACCAGCTGTCACTAAGTTCTCCAGTCCATTTCTTCTCATAACATGTCCAAAAAATTTTGACTGTCTACGTCTAATTTCTCTAATCAATCTACGATTTTCATTTGTCTCTTGTAGTACTTGGTCATTGGTTTTTCTATCTGTCCATGGTATTCTTTGCATTTTCCTCAGAAACCACATTTCTGCAGCCATCAGATGTTTTTCAGCTTGACTGCACATTGTCCAAGTTTCACATCCATACAAAAAGAACAGGCTCTATGTATCCCCTCAACACTCTTTTTCTCGTTTCAATTGACATCATTTTATTGGTCAGAATGTTTTTCATCTTGCTAAAGGCTACTTTCGCAATGGCGATTCTTGTTCTAATCTCTTCAAGGCATCTGCCATCAGATGTTATGACTGTTCCGAGATAATTGAACCGATTCACTTGTTGAAGAATATTCCCATTTACTTGTATATTACATTGTGGTGCTTCGTGCTTCCTAGTGACGACCATAACCTGTGTCTTCCTACAATTTAATTCCAACCCCAGCTGCTCACTGTGTACAACCACAGCGTCTACTAATTGTTGCAGATCCTGTGCATTGTCTGCAATCAATACTGTATCATCTGCATATCTAATGTTATTTATGTTTCGTCCTCCAATGCTGATTCCATTTAGGTCTTCTACATTTCTGAAAATATTTTCACTGTATAGGGAAAAAAGATCTGGAGACATTACAAATCCCTGCCTAACACCTCTCTTAATAGGTTGATATTGTCCTACTTATTAGACGTTCACACACTGCAATAAGGCTTGAATAATGCATGACAGCTGCTGGGCAACAGACCTTAATTGCTCTGCCCTTATCAAAGACCTGCCAGCAGGCACAGTTGTTTACGAGCTTACTTGTTTTTATCTAGAAATGGATTGCACACTGTAAAACAGCTTGTGAATGTAGTCATCATCATGTGCCCTTGGTGTTCTCAATCAACCCTACTGATGATATTCCTTAGACCATCTAGCACAATTTCTCTCAGTCCGCGGCTTCTACCATTAATCTTTTCAGTCGCCATGATGTTTTACAATGCCTCTCTTCTCATTATTTAACAACAAAGCATTATCATTATATCATCATCATCATCTTCTTCTTCCACTTCTGCCGTCAAGCGATGTGGGGAGGAATAATTTGCATTCCAGCGCCCAGTGGGCGGCACTGAATAGTGTCATTCTGTGTGGCTGTACGATGTCTTTGATGTTGTCAATCCATTTCCTTCTTGGGCGTCCTCTCAGTCTCGTCGCAGATGATCTTTGATGTAAGGCCAGTGATGGTAGTTGATGGTGTTGCATTCTAACGACATGGCCGAACCACTTGATCTTCTGTCTTTCAATAAATGTGGCACAAGGTGTTGATCCCACTGTCTGTCTGATAACAGCATTTCTTACTCGGTCTCGGATTGTTAAGTTGGCAGCTCTCCTCATGCATCTCATCTCGCAGGTATTGATTTTGTGAAAGTGTGATTTGGATAAAGTCCAAGTTTGAGATTGGTAGCATAGGGTTGGTGTGAATATGCTGTTTATTATGCGTCGTTTTGTGGACATGGGTATATTTGGATGTTTAAGTAAGGCTGATAGTTGATAAAAAAATTTTTGGACATGTTATGAGAAGAAATGGACTGGAGAACTTGGTGACAGCTGGCAAGATCGAGGGGAACAGACCAAGAGGAAGACCGAGAGGAAAATACCTGGATGGCTTGGCCACATGGCATGGACGAGACAGGAACACTGAGCTGATCCACGACTCTGGTGATCGAGTGAAATGGCGAATCATGACCGCCCACGCTTTCCGGCATGGCACATGATTGATTGATTGATAGTTGATATGTAAGTGCACTAGCTTTTTGACATCTGATTCAGATTTCTTTGTCCAATCTGCCATCTTCTGTGATCATACTTCCAAGATATTTGAATTCTTTAACTTGTTTCAGAGTTGTGCTATTTTATTATATTTTTAAACAAAATGTTTTTTAATGTTTGCATATCCTTTACGGGACATTGCTGTCAACATCAGCATCTTTCAGGTGATTGTTGATTTCTTGGCAAGATTACGCCCAGTAGTTTGCTATTGCTTTCTGAGCGGCCAGCTCACATACCCCCGTAAGTTACTATTTTATTACATAGTTACGTATAATACTCTCCTTTAATTAGCCTTCTCTAGACAATCACTGTTAGTTATTCTGGTTGATGACGGTATTCACAACACACTTCTCAGAAACCACATCTCCACTGCTCCAAGCTCTTCCTATTCTAGTTGATGACGGTATTCACAACACACTTCTCAGAAACCACACCTCCACTGCTCCAAGCTCCTCCTATTCTAGTTGATGACGGTATTCGCAACACACTTCTCAGAAACCACACCTCCACTGCTCCAAGCTCCTCCTATTCTAGTTGATGACGGTATTCACAACACACTTCTCAGAAACCACATCTCAACTGCTTCCAAGCTCCTCCTATTCTGTTCATTCAAATTCTAAGGCTCCCCCGATGTGTCTCCACCTTGGTGTGGTGGGGGAGCTTGCGTGTCCCATTGTGCTATGTCGATGGATGAAAACTACATATCGGACAGCTTATGGGATAGGGGCCAAACTAAGCGAGACACAACCTGCTGCTCTGCAGGTAGACAGGATAGCAGTCAAAAGTTTGAATCAGGCGCACGAAGGCAGAAGTTCTTGGTCCGGATACATACTCTAAGGCTCTCTGTCGAGGGTTGTGGCTGAACGCCTCTAAACCATAAATCCTCCGATGTGAGAGCCGGGCCGATGTGAGAGCCGGGCCGATACCCACCTACCAAAACATGGAGGTGATACTGAGAACGCTACATGCCCAGTTCAAATACTTGTCCGAAGGCTCTCAGCTGGGGGATATGAGGGATCCCCGGATGAGAGGGCTTGGTCGTTTCTCGCTCACTGCTGCACGGAGGTAAGGTGCTGAGCCGGCAGCACATGTAGCCTACCTCGTGAGCAAGTACTAAAAAGGTAAAAGAAGTGTCCCAGTCGAATGAAATGGTTACGAAAACTGTCTGTATCTACCTCATAACTTGGGTGTATCATCAATATTCTCTGACATTCATCAGCTATTGTTTTGAATTCATTGACCTGGTAAAGCATACTCCCTTCTATTGTAATATCAATATTTCAGTGTGATCTTAATCTTTGATATGACCATTGTTTGTTCTCTTGATATTCATGGAAAGACCTTCCACTTCAACCATGGTACAAAAAGCTGTTAACGAACAGTCGTCACAGCCTGTTTTATCTAGGTGTGGTGGCAGTGTTAACACCTTGTGCAGCATACACTGAAAAGCAGAAGATCAAATTTTTTGCCAATCTTATTAGAATGGAACATCATCAATTATCAGCACTGGCACTACACCAAAGAAGATTTGATACAAGAGCAAGAAGAAGCCTGCAAAGAAAATGGTGAGACAACATCAAAGGAATTGTACATGGAATTACATTGTCCAGTGCCACCCACTGGCTGCTGGAGCACAGTCTAATCCTCCCTATGATTTTTTATGACCCAATTTATGATGATGTTGATCTATGTAAGGAAGAGCACCCTGAAGATAAACAGCTTGGGAATCCAATAATGAAACAATCAATGAAAGAGAATTACTTAACTACCATAAAGCCACTGATAGAAATTAGATAGGTTTAGTCATCGTATGTCGTTGACACCTTGCAGTCTTTACAGACCAAAGTATGTGAGTTGGAATGTGGCCAATATTCCATCACAATGTCTGGGCAGAGCTTCAGAGGATCATGTGGCACCCAAACGACATGACCTCTCTCTCGGCCTAACCTTGTGTTGTCCAGAGGAATGGGTAACCAATACGTCTGGCACAAGGTAGGCTGCAGATGCTGGCGGCGCAGCGTCAAAACCACCGCGTATGTAAACACTCACCAACCGCCTGCCCTTCTGTGCACTACTGCTGTTTTAAAGTATGAGAAATACCCAGAAGAAGTGGATTATGACATCAGGAATATTATAGTGGCCAAGGATTTTCTCACCCACACAGGAAAGAACTTGAGAACAACGCTTGTCAGATTTCTTCAACCTGTCAGCCAAAATACATTTTCTCATATGCCAGCTTACCTTTTCCTTCAGCTGAGGCAAAAGGGTATCTAACTGTCTGAACTTGGCTGAATCTGATATAACCGATGAGTCCAAAATATATTTTCCTAGGTATTTCTGCAAATAAGAGATGAAGGTGAATCTGTCAACACACAAAAACAACTGTCATCTACTACTTATAGTAAATGTGGGGGGGGGGGGGGGGGGGGGGGTGTCTTGAGCCTGAGGAATTAAGACTGCCTGGCTAGTGCAGTCGCCACAAACTGTGCAGGATAGGGTTTTCGATTTGCCACTTGGCCAGCCCCAAAGATGAAACTACCATATCAATATCAAGGAATAATTAGGAAAAACACAGCATAAACTTTTTTTCTCTGAAGAATACAGATGGAAAGATTTATTACACATGCACACATTATTCTAGAAGCCATGGCGGCAAAGTGGCTAATGCATTTGCATACTATTCTGGGTTGGGACGGGGACCACATGGCCCCAGGGTCAACTCAATCACAGAAAATGCGTCACGGTAAAGATAGTCCCACAACAGATACCACCACTGAGCTGTGAAGCGTTAGGCCTTCACATATTTTCAGCCATTACATATGAGGTGGGGTGTAAGTTCCCTTCCTCATTACTTTTCCTTCCTAGACAACTATGAAAATTGTCTGGTACTCATTTTATCAAGCTGGGTCCATTTTGGATCTCATTTAGTAATACTTTCTTCAATTTCAGATTTTGTAATACTTCACTGTCTGTCTTCTCCTGCCATGGTACTCTTCCGATGTGTTTATTAACCACACATCAAGAGCTTGAATGATACCCTCACTTGTCTCCGTGGGCATTGGGTTGAAGTCTGTTGGCAATGAAACACCTGAAACCAGTGCAGGCAACATTGCCAACCTGGACTGCCACAGGTCGGGATGAAACAGCTTGTGGGTCAATGAGTTTGCTGTGGTTGACAATGATGACTGACTGACGTGGTGCACAATTGCTTGTGGTTAACACCACTTAAAGATGTCAGTAGTAACACTTTGACACATAAAATATCATGGCCCGATATCTGTGTTTAGATAATGTTTCCTGTTGGCCCAATATACATTTACACAAGTGTGTCCTCAAGCTGTCATGAGTAAGCTGAGTTTGAGTGGTTATGTCGACATCTTATTATCAATGGACTGATTCATCTTGTGATCAAGTGGTTGGTTAAGCCACAATATTATATTAGAACTATGGTGTCATTAAGTAAGTAGCTGGTTAGACTTATATTTAAATTCTCTTTCACATCTTCCATCTCACGATCACGAGCAACACGACTATAAGTACTTAACAGGACGCCAAAGTTTTACATCATCTATTCATGTTGATACTTCAGTTATCAATCACAGTAAAATGCCTAATACCAATAGTAATTAAAACTAAAATATGTCTAGTGACCAGGTGAATGTCGCCATTGCCTACACTGAGTGAGTCTCGACCGGTCTGTCTTCGACCACGATCGTCGCTCTAATCCCTAGACCTTTCTCTCCTGGCCATCGTCAAAGCATGCTTCTCACCATAAGGCCGGGTACATGCTTCAATGTGATCAGAGCTCACATTTCAGCTCATGACATAGACCTAACCTGCCAGTCCATATGTTCTGTTCTGGTAACCAACTAATATGCCCCTTTCTCGATGTGAAGCTCCCGTCATCCAACGCATTCACAACCAATGTTCACTACTGTCTCTAGATCACTAGTTTCTCTACAAAGAAATAGTTAAAGCTCAGTCTTCCAACCATTCACAACCAACCCTCACTAGTGTCTCTATATCACCAGTTTTTCTACAAAGAAAAAGTTAAAACTCAGTATTCCAACTGTTCACAACCAACCCTCTCTATAACACCAGTTTCTCTACAAAGAAATAGTTAAAGCTCAGTCTTCCAACCATTCACAACCAACCCTCACTAGTGTCTCTACAGCACCAGTTTCTCTACAAAGAAAAAGTTAAAGCTCAGTCTTCTAAAGCATTCACAACCAATGGAGTCTTTATTTCACCAGTTTCTCTTCACAGAAAAAGAGTTAAAATTCAGTCTTCCAAAGCATTCACAACAACCAATCCTCACTAGTGTCTCTATACCACCAGTTTCTCTACAAAGAAAAAGCTCATACCTTATACTGTTTACAAAGTGCTAACAATTCGTAGTCGTTCATTACAGACATATCCTCCTGTATCAGATTTGGCAGAGCCCCTCTGTCCCTGTGCGATGGTTCCTGAAAGATGTACATATCAATCATGTCAATCATGGACCATTTCACAATCACTATAGAAGAAAACTGGAGGTTCTAAACTTAAATGTCACAGAAACATTTTTAGAATACTGTAGAACAAGCAAGAGAAAAATAATATCATTCCACAGCTAACTGCAAAATCTGGCCAGAATTTTCTTCACTGACGGCTAAATGGTTAACGGGACTCATTTTCATGACCTTGTGGCATATTGGAAATATGAAAACTTACGTCTTCTTGACCAAATGACACTGGATAGATGTGGTCAGTATCCTGCCACCTGCTGTACCTGCCCAACAATGTTCTGATGCCCAGTTTATAAGACTGGACTGACCCCACAGCCACATGGCCAGGAAAGTATCCAGTCTTGAGTAGTTTTTAAACCCAGGAACACTCGACTGATATGCAAATTTACTAGCCAATAACTACTGCAGCTGCTAATTCCTCATCTTCTGCTGCCCTCTATACTTTACAAGGAGTATAGGCCCACAAGCAACTAATGCCTGGCTGTCCTCTTATACTCTCACCTGTAACCTTCTCTCTATACTATTCATCTTTATTTAATTTTCATCTCTGTGTATTTAGGTCTACCTCTATTTTATTGGCTATGAATTATATACAACTTATATCTTAACATAGCAAAAACAAAGATAATGCATACAGATAAATTAATATGGATAAAGAAATATATGTTAATGAGGAAAAATTGGAAGTGGTGGAAAATTTTGAATATTTCAGGTCATTAATTACCAACAATGGTGACATAATGAAGAAAATTAAAAGGCAAATATTTATTGCTCTTCAGAAACTAAAACAACTGAATAAATTATGGCATGGGGCCGACAGAACTACACAAATTAAATTTTTAAGTGCATGCATCTTTCCTATTGCAACATACGCCTGTGAGACCTGAACACTTACTTAACAAGCTGAACAGCGCATAAATGCCTGTGAATATAAATGTTATAGACGAGTTCTAAGAATATCTTGCATACAGAAAAGAACAAATGATCCATATGACAAGAACTTAATACTGAAGAAGGTTGGCTACTAAATAAACAAAGAAATGTCTTGACAGTTTGGAGAGAACAATCATAGAGGGGTATATGGAAGAGAGGAAGAGGAAGGCCACAGAGAAGATTGGTGCAGGATGTGGCAGATGATCTCCAGATGGGTGTATCGATTGCAGGACATCTTGCTTATGACTGAGAAGTTTTCTGGATGGCTGATATGGGAGCGAGGTTCTGCAAGGCACATGCTTCTGAATAAATGAAAGAACGAGTTATAGACAAAAGACCTTCTTGTTAAACGATTATCAGGTTTTCTCAATGTATGTCCCATGCAGTGTCGGCATCTTTTTATCACCTCCTGATTCACTGGTATTTGTTTAGTTCTCTACTTGAGTTCCTAATTGACAGATACAAATAAAACCTCTCTCTCTGACCTTTACACAATTTAAGTTTTCAGTTTGGCAAGTGAAGTTTGCAAGAAGAAAACACAATAAACAACTATACAAAACCAGAAATGGTTAAACTATCCCACAGGCAAATATTCAGTATGTCATTTTTAAACATGGCAAACCCACATTCATTAACACTGTTGATCATCATCATCATCATCATCATCAAGCATTCTGCCAACCAGCGTGGGAGATCATGCTACTTCACATCTTGCAATCTCAAATGGCATGTATCAATTCATATGCTGACTCCCTTCCATGCAATGACACAAGACTGTCAAGAATTTTCTATCACTGTCTTCACCCACCTCTTTTTTCCCAAATCTTTCCAGTGTCACAATGTGTTATATTTTATGACTTATGTGACCAAAAAATGAAGACTGTCTCTTTTTGATATTTGTGATAAGTTGTCTTTGCAACTTGGTCTCTCTCAAAATGTCCTGATTGCTCATTTTGGCTGCCAAAGGAATTTTCAGTATTCTCCTAAAAAACCACATCTCCAAAGCCTCCAGGGATTTTTTTTCTCGCTAGTTTATTCATTTTCCAGGATTCACAAACATATGTTAGAACTTGTTCCCGGGAAGGTAACCCAGTCAACAAATGCCTGAAGAAGTCGGATGTGTCGACCAAAAGGTGAAAATATTGAAATTCTGCTGTAAACAGGCACAACACAATTATGTCTAAAACAACATTCCAGATGCAGAAGAAGAACTAGTTCAATGTGACATTCAAAAATTCTTTTTCTAACCTTCAAGGACTTATTGCATAAAATGGTCATTTGACAGAATACATTTTTGCTTGTCCTATTCTGTTGTTAATCTCTGTGATGATCTTCCATCACATTATCCATGTGTCTAGATATTTGAATTTCTGCGCCTGCCCTAGATAACATCATCTACTTGAAATGTACATTTAGGCTAGATCTGGCAACTATCAAACACTGTCAATACCTTTGCAATTTCTATGGCCATTTTCTGCAGTTTCTCATCTGTGTATAAGTTCCGTAGCAGCAATGGATGATTGGCAGCTTTGCGGAACTGCATGAAAATGCCCACCCCACCTGAGGTGACTGTCTCCTCATTATCACCAATCTCTTGTGAAAATTTGGCCACCAGTCTGTCGTACAATTCCTGCTGTCCAGGGGTAAGCACACACTTTACAATGTTTTCAATTTTCTTTGGCAAATGCTGCAGGACCTGTTCAAGAGATATACAAATGAAGATATTTACAATGTCTTCTATTTTCCTCAGTAAATGTTTAAGAGCATATCCAAGAGATATGCAAATCAAGATATTTCAATGTCTTCTACTTTCCTCAGCAAATGTTTCAGAATGTATCCAAGAGATATATACAAATCACATAATTACAATGACATGGAAACGTAAGTTAGATAAACTCAATGGACCACTGAGTGAACAACAAAAAAAAAAGACAGTTAAATTTACACAAGAGACAATATTGCAGATATAGACAAATTTCAAATGAACGAAAGAAGAAAAAACATAAGTTGACATAAATATGTGACGTAGGTCAACATGGCTGAATGGATATGAACACATTCTTAAACAGGTAAGGGGTTCAACCCCTACACTGGATAGTTGGACAAAAATGTTGACCGATCGTCCTTGACTTTGGGAAGTAAATTACAGGTACCTCTGAAGTCGGAGTGGGTGTGCCTTATGGTGAGTGACTCTGTTAATAGGAAAAGCTAATTCGGTCCAGGACTACAAGAAGTAGTGTATGGACTACGCTTGAGTTGAAAGTGAACGAGAGCCAAAAAAACAAACAATATGTGGTAGACTTCAGGGTAAATGTTGCCTACTGGAGCTCATAAAGGAAGCAAAGAATAGTAACACTGTAACCTACCAAACATGTCATAAGAGGCCCCTTAGGAGGATTGGCATGAGACTGGCTACTTCATCCCATACAAATGTAGCTACAAGTTCAAGTAATCATGAACAATACTACTAATGGCTTAGCATGAGCTGGCTGAGTGCCTTTGCTAAAGTGGAAGATGAAAGGCAGATGAAGAAGAGACAAGGACAAGTGTGCACTTTAAAGTGTGCTCCGTTTTCCCCATAAATGCTTCAGAACTCATTCAAGATAAGTATATGAATACCGACATTAGCAATGGCCAAGAAAGAAATTAAACAAAACATAAAAATGTGATCACACACACAGGAGTACGCATGCACTCTGATTCATTCTGTACCCAGCAACTGACAATAACTTGATGAGTCACTCCCAACATGACCAATACACTTTCAGTTTGCTTCATGTTTGGAATAATTCACCCTTTCTATTACAGGCATGTGTATTTTACACTAATTATTCTCTAAATCTGACAGTATTACAACTACCCAGGACTCAAGAAATTAGGTAAAAACTATCAAGGACTTAACTGAGGTAGTTAGTACTAAAGGAATTGAAGTAATGTCCATCTATCAATGAAGGAATTGGAGTAACATCTATCTATAACTGAAACAGGTCCAGTAACACATACCTAGAACTGAAGGAATTGAAGTAACTATCTAAAACTAAAACAACTGCGGTACCACATAGCTAGAACTGAAGGAATTGAAGTGACACATACCTAGAACTGAAGGAATTGAAGTGACCATGCCTAGAACTTAAAGAACTGAAGTAGCACATACCTAGAACTGAAAGAATCAAAGTAACAACTCTGTAGAACTGAAATAATCAATGTAACAATTCTGCAGAACTGAAATAATCAATGTAACGATTCTGTAGAACTGAAATAATCAATGTAACAATTCTGTAGAACTGAAAGATTCAAAGTAACAATTATGTAGAACTGAAGGAATTGAAGTAACAACTATCTAGAACTGATGGAACTGAAGTAATGTAACACACCTTCTTCTTCTTAAAGAGCATTCAAGTGAACACACAACAAACATGAACAGAGCACAGAACAAAAACATAATAGAAAGAAGATAGAAACAATCAAGAAAATATGATTGGGGCGAGGGGAAGAAGAGAGAGAGAAAGACTGAACAATGAAAGATATTAGAGTTGACACAAGATTAAAATCGAGAGAACAGATACAGACAACAAACAAACGAAATGAGAACAGAAAGAGAATACAGGGAAAGAACATATAAGGAGAAAATGAGAGGGCAAAACAGAACAAGATGATACTGAGAGACAATACTAATGTAACACAGAGAAATCAGAGAGAATATCTAGAAATAACAGGGAGGAAAAATAAAATAAACAGAACAGAGAGTAAATAATATAAACACATATCTGCAAAAAAAGTGAATCTATAGATAAAGAAGTATTTTTGCAGAAATGCCGTCATGCACAACAAGCTAGCATGTATAATTTTCATAAATGACTGCACATGTGAAAATATCCAGGCCGTAAACAAGTTTACCAGGCATAAAAAAGCACTCCAAAACACACTGACATTTCAAAGATAAACATCTGTTAGGACAACATAATACAGACCAGCAGTTACTGAGACCTATCTTGTCTACGGTAAACTCTGCCCGATACAGGATGGGGAAATGGCTTGCCAATATTCTCAAACCAGTGCACAATCATTAGACTCCTTAATATTAAAAGAATCATTTGAACTGGTCGAACTATTGGACACCATCGATCTTAACCAAAACTACATGACGTCAATGGATAGTGTGTCTCTTTAAACTAAAGTTCACTGGAAGTAAGCAGTGAAGATCAACTGTGCTCGCATAAAAGTAAAGAAACTAAAGTTCACCCGGAAGAAAACAGTGAAGATCAACTGTGATCGCATAAAAGTAAAGAAACTTAAAGTTAGGCCTACCGACAAACTTGAGAAACTACTCCTACAATACACATCTAATTATAAATTCAATTTTCTTTTTTAAAAATCCTACTGCCAAATTGACGGAGTGGCCATTGAGAGTCCTCTTGGTCCCATTCTAGCATACATCTTTATGGCACACTTAGAAGAATAAAGAACCTTGAATATAATATAAAGGACCTGGTTCTATACCATCGGTATGAAGATGATATATTATTTATCACAGAGACCAGAGAGCAAGCAGAATTGTTCCCACCCCACAATGAACCAAGCCCACAAGAACATGTCTCTGCCTACTGACCACAAACACAGAAACTCCTAACATTCTAGTTAGTTAGTTAGTTAGTTGAGGTTCCAACTTCATGGCAACGGGTCGTCCCCATTATGCTCCGTTCCTGTGCCAGTGAATATCACACAAAATGCTCCTCACTGCCCAATGTGAAAAGTGGAACAGACAGGAGTCTCGATAATCCAACAGCCCGCACAAGTACACTGTGCATAATGCCGCTGCCAGAATGCCAACACTAAAGTCCTCCACGAAAATTACAGTACATTCTTAGACATCCTAATATGTCCAGAGGACGGCACCATCCAATGACCATTCTATCGATAAGGTTCATGGATGGGTCAATACCTAAGCTTCAATATCTTTGCACCTATCCAATATAAGCGTGGCCTGGTAAGGACCCTGATTAATCAATCCAGAAATATTTGCTCCGATGATACACTATAAGGAGAACTAGATACCCTTAACCAGACTCTATAATCTAATGGATATCCAACCGACTTCATCAAGCCAGCCACCCAAACTTACCTCCACAGAATCATCAATCCCAAAAACTTCAAGCATTTCTTCTACTAACATTTCAAGGGGATGACGATGAAACGAATACATGATTGACTTAAAACGGCAGTAAAACAAACATTCTTTACTGCTGAACCAATGATCAGATATAAAACCACCTCAATATCTACTCCATCTGTGAAAGAACCATGGTCTCCGTACACCAAATCTAACTGCACTCATCAATCCCAGTGTGACCGCCAAACAACTTACATAGGTAGAACGGAAAAGACCATTAGCAAATCGAGTAACCAAATATTTACCAGTATGGGTGGAAAAGAGAATTAATCAGTCTTCAGAAAGACCTGTGCAGTCAACGGGGTTTAAAACACCCTCCTCTGCAATTTCTCAACAACTCATAAACTACGATCACAATGTTAACAATGAAAATGTGCTTCGTATGCTGTATTCAGCGAACAATAAATGATTGTTCAGATATATAGAGACCTTAGCAATTAGACGGCTCCAGCCAGTTTTGTGCAAACAAAAATAGGTTGTTATAAATTTGAAAATACCGTGGGGATAACAAATGCCCGATGTTTGAACAATACATGTGACTATGTGTTTTAAGTATTTCAACCAGTGTTATTCATCTGGTCACTTCATGATATATAAATGCAGTATGCGCCCGACGAGATGCAGCGAAATATGCCAGACGAATAATTATTCATAACTTCACTTCAGTGTTTAAATTCACCACGGGAATAGATTGTTTTGTATAAAATATGAAGTCTACAATCATTCTATCTGCTTGCCTGCGCGCGTGCACATATGTCGCCATCAACTGCCTCCCTCACGTTCTCACTAATGATACACTTGATGACCTGCCAACCATAGTGGAACTAAACAAAGCCATCCAGCAACTTTCCAGTGGAAAGGCGCCTGGCCCTGACTCCATCCCAGCAGAGATATACAAGGCAGGTCCTAATAGAGCAGCTTCACCAAGTCTTTACAAACATATGGGTGTACGAGACCATGCCACAAGATTTCAAGGACATGTCAATAGTCCACCTTTACGAACATATAGGAAACCGCCAATCCTGTGACAACCACCGAGGAAGATACTCGCCAGAATTCTTCTCAATCGCCTCACGGCACATCTCGATCAAGGTTTTCTTCCTGAGAGTCAGTGTGGCTTCAGAAAAGAATGAGGAACTGTTGACATGATTTTCGATGCAAGAGAAATGTCAGGAACACAACTCTGAAATGTTCTCCACTTTCATTGACCTTACCAAGGCTTTTGATACAGTCAGCAGAGAAGGACTGTGGCAAAATGGCAAAATATGGCTGTCCACAGAAGTTTGTCTAAATAGTGCGGCTATTTCATGATGGTGGTATGCAGGCAAGAGTACAGGAAAATGGTGAACTGTCTGAGCCCTTTCCTGTCACCAATGGGGTGATAGCAAGGATGTGTCCTGGCACCAACACTGTTCAGCCTCATGTTTTCAGCTATGTTGACGAATGCCTTCGAGAACAATGACATTGGAATAGACATCAACTGCCGCATGGATGGAAAGTTGTTCAATCTCAGAAGGCTGAAAGTCAAAACCAAAACTAACAGCGACACCGTCAGAGAGCTCCTGTTTACTGATGATTGCGCTCTATACGCCAACTCAGAGGCAGATATGCAACATAATGTTTCAGCTTTCTCACTTGCCCGTGCCAACTTTGGGCTCAATATCAACTTTGAGAAGACTGTAGTTATGTACCAGCCAGCTCCAGGGAATAATCACACCGTGCCGAATATCAAGGTGAACGGTCATAGACTAAGTGTTGTGGACAAATTCACTTATCTTGGCAGCACTGTGTCACAAGCTGCTACAATTGATGACAAAGTGAATGCAAGAATCTCCAAGGCCAGCGCGGCCTTTGGCAGACTGTACAAGAATGTTAGTTGGTTAGTTAGTCGCAGTTCCAACTTCACAGCAACGGGTCGTCCCCATTATGCTCCGTTCCTGTGCCAGTGAATATTACATAAAACGCTCCCCACTGCCCAATGTGAAAAGTGGAAAAGACAGGAGTCTCGACAAACAACAGCCCGCACAGATACACTGTGCATAATGCCGCCGCCAGAATGTCAACACAATAGCCCCCCACGAAACATCCAGTTTATCTCTGATGGAATCGGCAGTCATTTTCCCATCTGGATGTTTCCTAGATGTTCACCCACACAGTCCACGAAAATACAGTTCATCGTCGATGGCAGCGGCAGTCAACCAGAAGACCAGCAGCCACGCATTTCTGCATAAGGCAAAAACCGGTCAACTCTGGAACATAGCCAGCTGCCATCGCTTCGAACATGCAGTCACGTCCCAAAAAACCTCGGGCAGATTCAAAAGCATTTCACACGAAACTCACAGCTCACAGTGTCGCGCCACGCACTCACTCAGTAGCCGGGCGACGGAACCATAGCCTCCTTAGTCGCCTCTTACAACATGCGTGGTAGCCTACAGTGTTGTGCGATTCTGCGATTGCGCTGAGGTGTTTTCGTGAAGCCCGTGTTCGGTGAATATCTGGATGCAATGATTGCGAGGTTCGGCAAGTAAAGAACAGGAGGAGGAATCTTTGGACGAGGAAATGATCAATGATCAAATGGAAGGACCAAAAGCACAGAACCTAGACCAATCCTGAATTCGGAACGGCGAAATAGAAAACTACCATTCAAGGTGAAATTGGATGTGATAGGGAGATTATTCGTAGACAATAGATGAACGCCGATCCTGTCTAAAAGGGCAGTTTATTAGTCTAGAAGGCTCAATCTATTATTGTTATCCAGGACATTATTAAACGTGTCTTATGGTTCGCCTGGATTGCGTCAGTTTGTTTTCGCATTTTTTCCAGAAGTTCACGTGAGAAGTTAATGTTAACTATTAACAGTGTACAAGAATGTATGGGACAGAAATCTAATAAGCCTGCAAACAAAGCTGAAAGTCTATAATGCAGTTGTATTATCCACACTGCTATATGCTTGTGAAACATGGACTGTTTATCAGCGACATGCTAGGAAATTAAACCACTTCCACACAGTCTGCCTTAGGAAGCTATTGAAGATTGAATGGCAAGACAAGATCCCAGACACTGAAGTTCTAGAAAGAGCGTCCATGCCCAGTATCCACACTCTACTAATGAAAAGTCAGATTCACTGGGCTTGTCTCTTAACTCGTATGCCAGATTACAGGCTCCCTAAACAAATTTTTTACGGCGAGCTGCGTTGTGGTAAACGCTCATAAGGCGGCCAGAGGAAACGCTTTAAAAACACTCTGAAAATTTCACTGAAAGCTTTTGGAATTCATCTTGACACCTGGGAGACTGCTGCTAAAGACCGTAATTCGTGGCGTACATCATTACATAAGAGTGCAGTCACTTGTGAAGCAAAAAGGACTGCAAGAGCTGTGAAGAAAAGGCTGGACAGAATAACCACTGCAGGAGATCCTCCTCCTGGGACGTCAAGCATTTTTTGCCCACATTGTCAAAGAACATTTCGAGCCAAAATAGACCTTATCAGCCATCTTAGAACTCACGGCTCCATACTTTCAACCACACTGGATGAAATGAATGGTCATCATCATTCTTGAAGGACAAACAACATGTTGACAGGGTGTTTTAACAATCAACAACTATGCTGTTTTTGCAGAAATATCTCACAACTTTTTTGCAGAAATATCCCAAAAACAGCAAACAGCCAACGACCATTTATGAAAATTTCTGTGCGTAAAGAAGGGTGTCAGACATGGATGTGTAATTTCTCCTGATTTGTTTTCAATATGCACTGAGCGTATCAAAGAAATCTATAGAAAATATGTCAGAGATTATGGTTGGTGGTCATAACATAAACAATTTATGTTAGGCTGATGACAGTCTTTGTAGAAACATGTCAGAAAGAATTACGTAAAATGGTAGATACAGTGGTTGTAGAAAGTGAAAACAGAAGTCTAGGTAATATCAAAGAAACAGTTCATGCGTAAATGTAAATTAAAACAAACGGTATAAACTTGGGCTCACGCCAGTCAGCAAGGCACTTTATGGTTGCAGGACACAAAGAGTGAGCAGAATAGACAATATATCAGATTAACAAATTCTTAAAACCATTGGTGAGACTATTAAACAACAGCAATAAAGAAGGTTGACTTGGTTGGGGCAAAATATGAGACATGGAGGTCTATTAATAAAATTACTGGAATGCAAGACAAAAATAGCATGTCCGAGAAACAACTACATCATACAGACAAGAAGGGAACAACTACCTCGTGCAGAATAATTACTCACACAATCATGCAAGTAACAATTACATCATACAGACGAGCAAGGAAAAACTACATCATACTGACAAGCAAGGAACAACTACATCATACTGACAAGCAAGGAACAACTACATCATACAGAGATGCAAGGAAAAAAACTACCTCACACAAGAATGGAACAATGTTGGGAGTCGAGAGTTATTCTGAGCCAAGAGAGTTGGTAAAGGCATGTGATAGTGAGAGGAACCTGATTAGACAATCTCAACACTAGTCTTTGGACTGTCTACCCTGATAGTGATGATAATCATCATGATAATGACCTTAAAAAAACCCTTGCACTACGCATGTGTGCTCTGTCTTGTAGTCAACAGAACAAGCCATACACTCCACAGGGAGCCTCATGCTATCTTAAAGATGCCAAAGCAGATTTGTCTACGTCTTACCACAATTATGTCAAATAAATGTTTTTAATCAGAAGAAAAAAATTGCAACAGTTGTGACAGACCAAGTAAATAAAACACGGGACATTCATTCTGAATTTGGCAAGGTTATAACAGCATGGGATGGAACATGTTATTTAATCTGGTAAAGCTGTGACCTACAGTTCATACATTTCTAATACAGATTTTGTAAAGAGGTTTAGTGGCTCCGGGAATTATTCTATATGGTTTGGTCTCTTTCCGCTCCAGTGACAACCCCTTAACAGCTTAGCAACAGTATCTGTAGCTCCAGCAACAACCTCTTGAGAGCTTAGCAACAGTATCTGTAGCTCCAGTAATGACCTCCTGAGAGATTAGCAACAGTATCTGTAGCTCCAGCAACAACCTCTTGAGAGATTAGCAACAGTATCTGTAGCTCCTGCAATAACCCCCTAACAACTTAGCAACAGCATCTGTAGCTCCAGCGATGACCCCCGAACAACTTAGCAACAGTATCCGTACCTCCAGCGATAACCTTCTAACTTAGCAACAGTATCTGTAGCTCCAGTGACAACCCCCTGACAACTTAGCAACAGTATTTGTGGCTCCAGTGACAACCCCATTGCAACTTAGCAACAGTATATGTAGCTCCAGAGACAACCCCCTAACAACTTAGCAACAGTATTTGTGGCTCCAGAGACAACCCCCTAACAACTTAGCAACAGTATTTGTAGCTCCAGAGACGACCCACACCAAACAAAAAAATAATAAAATGCTACATTTATAACTCACATGATAGCAATATGAACGCAAATTATCCACAGACAACAAAGACTTACATCTCGCTTGAGCCTGCGTAGAACAAATGGCCTCATGATACGTTTGGCCTGGGCTATTCTGTCCCTCTCAAAACGACTTTTCTGTTTGTCCTCTGACTTCTGCAAAAATATAAAGGCATAGAATCAGGATCAATTCTTCCAATCAAGACACAATTATTTCAAAATTGGCAAACGTACAAATACAACCTTCATAAGCATACACAATAATTGTGCACATACATCATGGTTTTCATTTGCCAGCTGGCCTGGGTGATCATGTCCCTCCATGAATGCCGTACAGTTAAAACAGTAAACGCCCCTGTTACATGCCTTGAATTGTATTGGTCAGAGGGTGTTATCCCCATATTTGAATGGACCAATCAGCACTTGTCGGATCATGCGGTCAATATCACACTGGCCACTTCAACCTCCCACAACATGGCCTGGTACAGATATTAACTGATTAAGTGCCATGGGATGATTAATCATCTTAAGCGACTATCTGTATCTGTCAAGGAATTCTATATCGCCAAAATGTTGTTATTGCCTTATAATACAATATGTCTGCTACCATATTAACAACTTTGAAGTCATAACTGTGACACGCTCCAACTTCCCAGTTTCCGCAATCCATTTTTTTGGGGTCCAAACCCAGTTTTTGTTTGGCACTGAATCTGTTCCACTGACAGCCACAGACATGTAGTTGCCAAATACTTTCTTGCCACCCAGTGGTGAAATGATCAAATTCATATTAAGGCTGATATTTTTTTAATTTACCTGGGCTCTCAGGGCATCCGTCTTAAATGGGTACAAGGAAATATATCGGGACGTGAAGGCGGCAGAAAAATCTGAGAGTTGTCTGGTACCAATTTTTATGAGGCTTGGTCACCGTCAGAGCTGTGATGGTCAGAAAAAATAGTCCTGTTTCTACTGAGAATTCCAGGCAAGAGCCTTAGCAGGTAAGCATACTAACCATTCTGTAAAGCTGCATTCCATCCAGCATGTGCCATGCCGGTAAGGGTGATGGTCATGGTTTGCCATTTCACTCGATCACCAGAGTCATGGATCAGCTCAGTGTTCTTGTCTCGACCATGCCACGTGGCTAAGCCATCCAGGTATTTACATCTCTGTCTTCCCCTTGTTCTCTTTCCCTCAATCTTGCCAGTTGTCACAAAGTTCTCCAATTTACTTCTTCTTATAACATGCCGAAAAAATGTTGACTGTCTACGTCTAATTTCTCTAATCAGTTTACGATTTTCATCGGTCTCTTGTAGGACTTGGTCACTGGTTTTTCTGTCTTTCCATGGTACTCTTTGCATTCTCCTCAGAAACCACATTTCCACAGCCATCAGATGTTTTTCAGCTTGTCTACATTATTACTTTGTGTTATTTCATATTGTTTAAATTTCCACAGCTTTACACCAACTAAGTGTACTATCTCCTCCTGTTAATCGTTAAATGGTTTTATCTGTGTGTTTTGTGTATGTATTTATTTGCTGATGAAGGCTAGTTACCGCAACATCCTGTATTCTTTTGTAATTTTGTTCTGTAAAGCTGTATTACTTTGTGTTAATTTATATTTTACTCATTGTGCCACTGCGGCTCATACTCTGGCATTATGTATAAATTCATATGCTGACATCGGTCCATGCTTTGATGCAAGAATGTCCAGCATCTTCTCTCTCTGCTTTCCTGTGCATCTTTTTCCTATTCTTCTAAGACTTCTGCATACTCCTCAATATACACCAAGGATAAAACAGCCATCCCAGCCTAAAGCAAACTGGTAGGGGATCTCGCAGTTGGTGGCCTCTACAGATGCAGTGGCCAGACAAACCTCAGGCAGTCATAGGTAAATGTTGCCCATCGAAGGTGTCCTCTATAATTTTGACAAAACAGCTCAAATATCACATTCACATACAATAACAAGGAAACAGATGAGTAACTTTTATGTGTATATTTTCAACAAATGATCAAGTCCTACAAGAAACAGACATAGACAGTCAAATTATCTTAGACACATTATAAGAATAAGTAAACTGGAGAACTTGGTAATAAAAGGCAAGATTGAGGGGAAAAGAACAAGGGGAAGGCATAGAAGTAAATAGCTGGATGGCTTGGCCACGTGATATGGTCGAGACAAGATCGTGGCATCGTCGAGACAAGGTCACAGAGGTGATCCACAACTCTGGTGCTTGTGTGAGATGGTGAAACATGACCACTCAAGCTTATCGGCACGGCACATGATGTTGATGACAGCAGCTAAAGCCACTAATAATATTCTTTTACATCTTCGCATGTAATAGGCCATGGCATAATCAATTCCCTACCTAGCTGCTTTGTCTTCCCAGACAAGACCTGAAAACTGTATACATTCAAAACGGAAAAAGATGTCGTTATAAATCAAACATACAAGGGGCGTTCAATTGAAATCCGTTCGTTCCCTACCACGCATAATTGCGTTCGTTGAACATGATCATGTCATAGTCATGTGATGATAAGTACTGACCAATGAATAAAAGAGCACGTGCTTATCATCCCATGATGCATAGGTTCTGTTTCTGACCATTTAGAAAATGGCCGGGTTGATCCAAAATCCGTTCAAGGAAGCTCAAAGAGCAGTGATTCAGTTTCTTTCAGTCAAAGGATGTCGACCAGAGGACATTCATCGAAGAATGCAGGCAACGTACGGTAACAAATGTGTGTCGAAGACAACAGTGACAGACTGGGTACGAATGTTTCGGAAAGGACGTCAGTTCACAACAGATCTTCAACAGCCGGGTCAAGCGCATATTGTTGCAACAGAAAAAACCATCGCCAAAATTGATGCAGCAGTACAGATGAACCGTTGTCGAAGCATACATTCACTAGCGAAAGAATTTGATATGTCAATTGGGACAATTCAAAAGGTCGTTCATAAGA
Organism: Cepaea hortensis; assembly: GCA_963921405.1. Taxonomy (NCBI): domain Eukaryota; kingdom Metazoa; phylum Mollusca; class Gastropoda; order Stylommatophora; family Helicidae; genus Cepaea; species Cepaea hortensis. The sequence goes on along the minus strand of OY992886.1, from coordinate 17,175,705 downwards.
AACTGCAGTATCGGAAGGTATATTCACAGTGGGTACCACGGATGTTGACCGACCACCAAAAAGAGGAACGCATGGGATGGTGTTTGAACCCTTGCTGCGTTACAGAGTGGAGGGTGAAATGCATCACCCCGCAGAGTGGCAGGCGATGAATCATGGTGTCACCACTTTGAGCCAAGCAGCAAAAGAGAGAGCATACAATGAAAGCATGCTAAATCACCAAAAGCCAAAAAATTAAAGTTACAGGCTTCCGCTGGTAAGGTTATGCTGAGCGCATTTTTTTATCATGAAGGGCTATTGTTGGCCGACTTTAAAGAACCTGGTGACAACATCAACTCTACCCACTACTTGCAAACACTAGACAAGCTGCAAAAAGCCATCAAGAATAAACAACTCGGCATGCTTTCTCGTGGTGTGATTTTCTTGCACGATAATGCTCGTCCGCATGTCGCAAAGATTGTGCAGGAAGCATTATCAAGGAAGTGGGAAATTCTGCAATATCCAGCCTGCAGTCCTGATTTGTAACTGTGTGATTTTCATTTGTTCGGACCTCTAAACAAAGCTCTCAAGGGGCCAATGATTTTACACAGATGCAGAACGCGGTAAACACTTGGTTCAGTGAGCAACCACAATCCTTTTTTTTGCGGACGGCATTCGCTGCCTACCTAAGCAATGGGATGCTTGCCTAAATGCCTACGGCGACTTCTAACCAACCCATGGTGCATAATTCATTCAAAATGAATGCTTTGTTTAATTCTACCACACCTGTTAATGTTTCTTTCATGCTTTTGTAATAAAGCCATTGGAACGGGTTTCAAATGAACATTCCTAATACATAAAAAGCTTGTCTGCTGGCCCAGAGGTTATGGGTTCGAATGTATACTGAGGATATATCAAACTGAGCTAGGCTCCGAGCTTTGGGAAGTAAAGGCGGCTGGTGTGCCAATCAGTCTATAAAAATATGGGGTCTGGCACCATATACACTTAAGGGGTGTTAAAGAGCCTTATACTGTATACACAACTCTAGCATGATGAAATGGAATCAACAAAGGAAGCTAAAGCAATGGAATTTACGATAAAAGGTAGAGAAGCTGCATCAGAACTTACTGAAATCATAGCAAACACTTTCTTGAGGTGATCGGTTTTACCCTGGAAAATCTCCGGCATGACAAAGCACAGCAGAGACATCAGCTCCAGTAAATTGTTCTGCAGAGGTGTGCCTGTCAACAGCAAGCGGCGCTCCGCCTGCAACACGTATGGGTACATATGAGGCTATGTAAATATAGACATCATGGTAGCAATAATAAGGGCTGACAGGGTCTAAATATATTGGTTGCCAGGAGACAAAGCTACTAAAAGGACGAAAAATATTGTCTAATGTTTAAGGGTGCCCACTTCATCAGGCTCCGACAGGGCTCACTTGCCATTGGGCAGCCTGATATCCTGGCCAGTATGTCACTGGCTGTAAGTTCTCCTTATATTCTGTGGACAGTTTCCATCAAAATCTTTGAGCAAGCCTACATTCAACAATCAAAAATATTTCTTCTACTCTCGTTAGTTAGTTGCATATCCTTTACAGGACGTCACAGTCAACCCCCAAAATTTGTGGTCTGTGATTTCTTAGCAAGTTTGCGTTCAGCAGTTTGCCATTGCTTTCTGAACAACTGGCACTAATACCATTGTATAAAAACCAACACAAGACGATCTGCTGCCAAATCACCCACAGCTGTGTTTCAAATGTGGTATGCAGGATTACAATTTCTTGGCAAGTTTACGTTCAGTAGTTTGCCACTGCTTTTTGAATGATCGAGTGTTAAGTCACTGTTACAAATTAAAGGTTTATTACTTCCATGGTTTCCAACACAACACGGACATTACAGATGGGCTATAAGATCAACCTCTCCCCCGATGTGTCTCCACCTTGCCGTGGTGGGGGAGCTTGCTTGTCCCATCGACCCCATGTGCTTGCCGATGGGTGAAAAACTACATATCGGACAGCATATGGGATAGGGACCAGACTAAGAGAGACACAACCTGCTGCTCTGCAGGTGAGACTGAGGATAGCAGTCCAAAATTTAAATCAGGCGCACGAAGGCAGAAGTTCTTGGTCCGGACAAAACACTAAAGGCTCCCTGTCGAGGGCTGTGGCTGAACGCCTCTAAGCCACAAACCCTCGGACCTGAGAGCCGGGTCGATAGCCACCTCTCGAAAAATAAAGGCGTGATACTGAGCAAGCTACATGATCAGGTCTGATAGAAGTTCGAAGGCTCTCAGCTGGGGGATATGAGAGATTCCCGGATGAGAGGCCAGGCCGTTTCTCGTTCACCGCTGCACGAAGGTAAGGTGCTGATCCGGCAGCACAAGTAGCCTACCTCGTGAGCGAGTAGATAAAGTCCAAAAGTGCCCCAGTCGAAGAAAGTGGCTGCGAAAACTGTATCTATCTCATAGAGAGTGTAGACAAAAGTGGAAGAACGTCTCAATGCCGCAAAATGGAACGCACGGCGAGCGAACCTATTGCGTGGTCCGAAGTCAAAAGCGTGGGTGTCGCCTGCAGTCTGACCGTCCCTGGTGTGTGCGTGAGCGATCAGTGGCAAACGAGTTGCCCAACACATGGAAGTGAGGAACTAAAGCAGCCATGAGCAGGACGTGGCAACTCCTCGGGTGAGCCCAGTCACAGAGCAATATGTGCCGGCTCTGCAATTATGGAAGCCTCCTTGGATAGCGAGGGAATGCTCATGGTCTGCCCCTGCCTTCCCTTGAGGGCCGACCACGATGTCGTTCGTCGTTCTATCTTGACCAGCAGAGATGTTAGCGACATCACAACAGTCCAACGTGCCTCGAAACCAGAGGATGGCTAACCTCATTAAAAAATGCCCGCTGGAAGTCGGAAGTGTCGTCCTACGGGTGGCAAACTAAAAATTGACACTACGCATTTACGTCCGAGTGAAATGTCTCGTCCGAATGCCTCTCGTGCTAGGAACAGCTCTGACTACCTAGTTTCCGAATGCCGCTCTTGTTCGGAACAGCTCTGACTAGGTAGTTTTCCGAATGTCTGTTGAGCCTGGAAAAGCTCTGATGGGCGCAACGACAAGCACATGTCCGAAAACTCGCTGAGTGGATGCCGTCTGCAAACCTGTCTGGTTTGTGCGGGAATGGCCCGGGGAAACGATATGACCAATATATTGAAGTGAGGATTTAAAGCAGCCATGAGCTGGACGTGACGATCTCCCTCGGTGAGCCCAGATCCAGGGCGTTATGTGTCGGCCCTGCAACTATGGAAGCAACCTTGGATGGCGGAAAATGCTATGGACTGTCCCTGCCTTCCTTTGAGGGATGACCGTTGTCTTCGACCGTTCCACCTTGGCCAGCATGGTTGCAGATGGCGCCACAAAAGTGAGAGTCTCCCAGGAATGCTACCTGGTCAAAAATGCACGCTAAAGTCGATGTGTTGGCCTACGGGTTTCGGCCCACGGGCGCATAACAGACACATCGCAATCACATCTGAAAAAACACTCCGGATGAACGAAAAGAAGAAGAAGAAGATCAACCTGGCCGAAAGGATAGGAGCTTTCGTTCTTAAACATCCGGTCTACTGATACTGGGGTAACGGGTTCAACCCCGACACTGATCAGATGATGACTAAAATGTTGACTTCTCGTCCTTGACTTGAGGACGTAAATTACAAGTACCTCAGAAGTCGGAGTGGGTTCGCCTGATGGCGAGGGACACTGGTAATAGGGAAAGCTAATCCACACGCAAAAGAAAAAGGTCCAGTGCACTAGATGTAGTAGCACGTGTATGGATTTTGCGTGAGTTCAAAATCAGCAAATGTAAAAAAAAAAAAAAAAAAATAAAGTCGAGATATTAACAATTTTAAAGCAGAAGAAAACGAAACAAAAGTTCAACAGTTGATGATGAAATAAAATGTAGACGATTTGGAAATAGATCACCTTGCATTGATTTTGACAGCATGAGCGTCAGTCGTTCAGAAAGCAATGGCAAATTACTGAACATAAAAATTGCTTAGTAAACCAGAAGCAGCTAAAAAATGCTGGGGTTGATTGTGACGAATTGTAAAATACAAGCAACTAACCTGTAACCTACCATGCATGTGGTAAAACACAACTCTGGAGGGTTAGCACGAGACTGGCTAACTCATCCATAAAAAATTTTTGCTGCAAAATTTGACTAAACATGAATGAATCTAAAAAGGGTGAATTGATTAAGGACAAATGCTCCACAAAGACATGAAAGGCAGCAAAAGAAGAATTATGGGCTATCTCATATTAAGGAAACTTGAAAATAGTATCACTAGAATCCCGGGATGGTTAACCTGGTCAACAAATGCCAGCAGAAGTCGGATGTATCGGCCTAGCGGCGCAAGAACGCAGCTTTGCTGTAAACAGGCACAACGCAATCTCATCCGAAAAAAAAAACTCTGGATGAACGCAGAAGAAGAAGTATCACTAGAAAGTCTTTTGTCTATAACCCACACGGCCAACAAGATAGCGGGAGGCCTAAATGCACACGAAGAAGAAAATTAGAGAAATGAGAGGACTTGGACGCAGCTGCATGAGATAGCAAAGGACAGGATATCTTGGAGTGAGCTGGATAAGGGCCTATGAGAAGAAGGAAGGAGGAAGATGAAGAAGACAAGAAGGAGCAGAAGAAGAAGTGACGCCTCTATGGAAGAATGACAAGCAACTACTACTACGGCAGATGTTCTTTGCATCACTGCTTGTTGTCCAAGTCCCACCACCTGGTTACATAATAAAAGTGGTTTTCCTTTGTTGTTTTTCGTAATAATTTATGAGCTGCAGTAGCATTGTGACTAGATGCTTGTCTGTCGACTCAGTGATCATGGGTTAAAATCCAAATCAAGAGTAGATTTTTAAAACTGAGCTGGGCCCCAAGATCAATCAAACCTTGAATAGGTACCAGCAGTCCTTTGCCTTGAAGACTAGATGATTTTTCAAAAAAAAATTTTTTTTCCTCGAAGAATTAAAACTTTCACCTCTTTACTGATAAGTAAATGGATAACAGAAAACTGCTCCTCTGATACATGTCAAAAGTGGGGTAGCCATCTTTAAACTGTCCTTACGACATAACCATGTTTGTCTGCACAGTGATGCACACTCTGGACATCCTTAACAACAATATTGACAGGTTACAAGACAATGACATGGTTACTGTAATTTCTATCACATTTTTAAGGTTTTCATTTGAAGCCCCCTTGAATAAGTCTCCCCAGAGTTGAGACAAGTTGTCCTGATCTAAGAGGCCAGCACTCTAAACTCTGGGCAATGAAATGATAATGATAAAGTTTAAATCTAAATAAAGTTAAACTTACAGCAATTTTCATGAGATTCTGAAACCTCAACGAGGACATGTTTTTCAGCATGTGACCTTCGTCAAAAACAGCGTAGTGAAATTCAAACTTTTTAAACAACACCCGGTCCTCAACACCGCCAGTTGCCATGTTGTATCTGCAATGATAAACACAAGAAAGAAATGCTAAAAGCATGGCATAATGTTGCAGGATGTCATCAAATAAGTTATTTAGACAAGAAAACAACAAATAAATTGAATTAGATCAAAGTCTCACAATTAGAATACGTTGTAATCTGCTAATAAAACACCAGACACAATAGCAAACACAAGAAAGAAATGCTAAAACCTTGGCACAAGTCGCAGGATGTCATCAGACATGATATTTAGGTAAGAAAAGAAAAAAAGGGGAGAAAAGGTGGGTGTAGGGAAAAGAACAAGAGGAGGAGAAAGAAAAAGATGAGAAGGAGGTGGCTTGAATCAGTTACAGAGCCAGACTTCTAAACCTCAGATACCCAAGAGAGAGGATGTGTTGGAGTAGCAGAAAATGAAGAAAAGTAAGGGAAACATGACGAGGAGAAAAAAGAAGATGAGAAGGAGATGGAGGAAGAGCAGGAGAATAAACTGGAGGAGAGAGATGAGAATGAAAAGTTTACTTACGTTGTTAGTAAAACATTAAACTCTTCACCCTGAAAGAAAATGGAATGTCGTACTGCTCTCCGCTCCTCCTGAGATCCGTAGTACACCACAATTTTCAAAGCTGGGCACCACAGCTGCAACTCTCTCAGCCAGTTTTCTGGGAAATAATCAACAAACAGTTGCCTTAAATACATTCTTTTTCTTTCTCCTTCTTTATCCTTGTTCTCCACCATCCTTTTCAGCTCTGCAACCTCTAGCCATGTCTGACAGCACAGGAATCTATCTATAAGTTCAATCAATCACTCAGGTGCCACCTCCACAATGCAGGTTGGCTGCATTAGATTTCTAAAACCTTTTCTGTCTCAGCCTGGTTGTGCACCCTGACAATGTGGTGTTTAGCATCTCTTGATGTGATCTTCTCACTCGAACCACAGCCTACCTCTTGCAAGGACTGCTTTCAGGTATTTCCTCAAGTATGCTTTTTATCATCTGCGTGTTAGCCAGGCCAATAAAGGAAACAAAGAATAGCAAACCTAATGCCTATCATGCGTGTCATAAGAGACAACTAAGGAGGGTTGGCATGAGAGTGAGACTTCCTATAGAAAACTTCAGCCACATAATCGAACCAATCATAAACAAGTCATTAAAGTCAAGAAAAGCAACCCCGTCAACAAAATGTCAATGAAACTTCTCCAAGAAATGTGAAGACAGCCATAAGAAGTCTGTCTGGATCGCTGACATCTCCAATGACTTAGGAAAATCTCCAGAATTGGCACCTTGAATTTTAAACTATGCATGAATTGAGATAACAATAAACAGATGTCAATTGCAACAAGAAAAAGAGTACTGAAGTGCTAGCCAGAACCTGTACTTTTTTATGGATGTAAGATGTGGACGAGCAGACAAGCTAGCTGAAAAACATCTAATCACAGCAGAAATAAGGTTTCTGAGGAAAATGCAAAAAATATGGATAGACAGAAAAACCAATGAGGAAGTCCTACAAGAAACAAATGAAAACTGTAAACTAATTAGAGAAATTAGACGTACACAGTCAAGATTTTTTTGGGTACTTAGAGAAGAAATAAACTGGAGAACTTGGTGACAACCGGCAGGATTGAGGAGAAAAAAAACAATGGGACTGCAGAGAAATATCTGGAAGGCTTGGCCACATGGCGTGGTTGTGACAAGATCACAGAACTGATCCACGACTCTGGTGATACTGTGAGATGGCTAAACATGCTTATTGGCATGGCACATGACGATGAATTGATCAAATCAGTGCAAGTAGTAAGGAAAATATAAAATTGTAATTATGGGATTGTGCGAAACAAAATAGAAAGGAGCAGGCACAAAGATTCTTCTTCTTCTGCGTTCATCCGGAGCTGTTTTTTGGACGTGATTGTGTTGTGTCTGTTTACAGCAGAGCTGCGTTCTTGCGCCGTTAGGCCGACACATGCGACTTCTGCGGGCATTTGTTGACTGGGTTAACCTTCCCGGGCAAAGATTCTAAACACTGCTGTCCTCAAGCCATAGAGAGGAAGATGTCCCTCAAGTGAAGGAGTGGCTGTAATGCTATCTAAATAGGTAGTGAAAGCACTAGATCAGTTAACATACTAATATTAAAACCCACATCGGTATCCACCCTGCACAAGGAATCGTGTGGAAAGAAGAAAACACACTTACCTATTGTTGATGATGGTACAATAATAACGTGAGGTCCCTCTTCACCTTCCTCCATCAGATGAGCTAAGAATGCAATTGCTTGAATTGTTTTACCCAAGCCCTATTTTTAAAACCAAAAGACAAAACGTTTTCCTGTGTGTGAATTTGAATAATAAAGCCACAAATGATATATTTTTTAGTGATAAAAACTCAACCGCGGAGCAGGCATGGCAGGAGGCTTCTGATCGTCAGAAGCAGTCCTCATTCCTGGAATGTTTCGGCCCTTTATCTTCCTGACACTCTCTGGGGGCGGGCCCACCTGAGTCATGACTCTGAGTGTCTTTCTCCTGTTGTGAGCTCAAACCATGCATCGAGATATATATTGCGTTGTCTTCGTGCTTGTCCCATAACTATGAACTTTACCTGCTCCCAAGCCACCCCTCCCTCAGGGAGGAGAGCACTGTGCACCCGGTGCTTCATGCCTTCACATATATCCTAACACCTCTGGCCGTGGAAACCATGTTCTATTAATTGCCTGACATATTTCGCTGTATCTTGTTAGGTGCATACTACAGAAATAACTACACATATATTACAGCCTTGAATGAATTCTTATAGCTGAGATACAAAGCAAACTGCCATATGTTCCATTGTGGGTGCTACCACTGTAGTTTTAAAGAGACTATCATGTGTTTTTTTCTTACATAGTTTTGGCTTACACAAGTGGATTTCCCCAGCTTCTGCAAATTTAATTAATCATTGGTTTATGTGTGGCAAACAGCAGACGAAAAGCCTTCTCAAATATTTTTTTTCATCAAATGTGTTATTTATTAGTAAAACTAATGTCACTCTCTTCCAGGGAAAGCCACAGAATATGTTTACGTAGATGACATATTTGATTTCTTTAGAGATGATAAATACAAGCTGGCAAGAAATAGAAACAAACAACGGTTCCTGATTTTTCTAATCAGATATTATTATTCAACTAGATAAGCCAAACTGATTGAGTTAATGGTTTAAGAACTGACATCAGAGATAACAGGACATCTTTCAACAAGGTAAGCCATACAATCTGGCAAGAAAGAGTTACTAAATCTTTTCAGGATTTTCCTAATTAGATGTCAAGTTACATTTTAAAGAATTCCTTGACATGCCCTAAGGCACATTGGGCTTACGGACTAGACTCATATTTTTATAGACCAATCGTCACTCTGTGGGTTATATGGTTGGTGTCATGCTGGCCACCTCTACCTCCAAAGACATTACCTGGTACCCATTTTAGGTCAAATTAAACCAGTGGTTCTCAACCGGTGGGGAATTCCCCCCCCCCCCCGCCCAGGGGGGAATTTTAGGGTTTCCAGGGGGGGGGGGGGGGGGGGGGATGAAGACCATTTCAAGATCCCGTTAATACAAGAACCGATTACTTGATATTGTTTTTCCCTTCATACTTTACAGTTATGTACATCTCATCCTTCTAAAATTCATTTTATAAAGTAAGTAGACCCACAAATCATGTTTTATGTGGATGTCTAGACTTGTTTTAGTATATGCTATTAAATTTACCTTCCATTTTTACATATACTGTGTAGGGGTGGGGGGGGATTTTTAGATAGGAAAAATGAAAAGGGGGGGGGGGGGGAATGACATTCTGAAAATACGGTGAAGGGGGGCACGGGCCAAATTTTTGATAGGAAGGGGGGGGGGGGGGGAATGACGTACTGAAAATATGGTGAAGGGGGGCACGGGCCAAAAAATGTTGAGAACCACTGATTTAAACAATTGCAATCCACCCCAATATGGATCGAACCATTGGCCACCAGGACAGAAGGCAAGTGTCTAGACACTATACTACTGTGGCTCCCCATTACTTCTTTACCTTTAACAATATACCTATACTAATTAGTAAGACCGACATTTAAAACTAAAAAGTTGTCACTGCCTTTTCCTGGTTTGGTAATCAAATGCCTTTGTGAACAGACCTCATGCAATATTCAGTTACTGGCTTACTTAGCCATCCATAGGATTCTTAGCATTCTACATAGAAACCTCATTTCTGTGGCCTCCAGTTTTCTACTATATTCAGTGTCCATCATTCACAGGCATACAGTAGTATTGGCAGTATATAGCAAACAAAACATTTTCTGATTTCCATGATCCATTAAGTTTACTAACATGGACAAGGGTAAGTAATACAGAATTGTCTTCATGTGATGGAACTATGTCTTTGCTTGGATTATTCTGCATGCTATGTCTGCTCATTTTCCATCTGTTCATATTACTCCTCTAAATAAAACAAAATACTATTTAGCAAACAGGATTTTGACAATTGTTCCAGATTTTTCTCCTCTCTCTTTTGCCCTTTTCACTGGAGTATAGGCCATCAAAAAACTCTCTCTAAGCCCTCCTATCCTTATCTATCTCAAACAGCTACACCTATGCCCTCCTCATATTGGTTCACTGGTATTTATCTAGTTCTCTCTATGAGCTCCACATTGGTGGTGATCCCCTACTATTTTAGTCCTATTTTCTCTATGAGCTCCACATTGGTGGTGATCCCCTACTATTTTAGTCCCATTTTCTCTATGAGCACCACATTGGAGGTGATCCCCTACTAATTTAGTCCTATTTTCTCTATGAGCTCCACATTGGTGGTGATCCCCTACTATTTTAGTCCTATTTTCTCTCTATGAGCTCCACATTGGTGGTGATCCCCTATTTTAGTCCTATTTTCTCTATGAACTCCACACTGGTGGTGATCCCCTACTATTTTAGTCCTATTTTCTCTCTATGAGCTCCACATTGGTGGTGATCCCCTAATATTTTATTCCTATTTTCTCTCTATGAACTCCACATTGGTGGTGATCCCCTACTATTTTAGTCCTATTTTCTGCAGTTACCAATTAATGAACCAGCGCTGTGGCAAATGGGTTATGGGCGCAATCCACTATCCCGCACATCACGGTTGAAAGACAGCTGCTGACAATTTGGAAGCAGCCGCCTTGCACTGGTTTCAATTCGGTAGGAGTCCTGGTCGTTCAGAAAGCAATGGCAAACTAATGAACGTAAACTTGCCAAGAAATCACAAATAGCCAAGAAATCCTGGGGCTGACTTTTAACCAATTAATGATAATTTGTAGTTCATGTATAATCATTTTAGTCACTCTATGTTTCTGGTCCATACAGCAGTACTTATTTACCGTAAGAACTGAGTATTCTAAATCTGATGCCAACTTTCCTTTGACTTCCACAAATGTCCTAGTATTATAAAAGCTCCTCCTGCTTTTTTTTTGTTGGTACTATTTTAATATTTTATCCATTCCCCATCTGTATCGTCACTGCTACCTAAATAGGTGTGGTTAAAATGTTCCACCTGCAGTATGTAATTTTCTGCAGTTACCAATTAATGAACCAGCGCTGTGGCAAATGGGTTATGGGCGCAATCCACTATCCCGCACATCACAGTTGAAAGACAGCTGCTGACAATTTGGAAGCAGCCGCCTTGCACTGGTTTCAATTCGGTAGGAGTCCTGGTCGTTCAGAAAGCAATGGCAAACTAATGAACGTAAACTTGCCAAGAAATCACAAATAGCCAAGAAATCCTGGGGCTGACTTTTAACCAATTAATGATAATTTGTAGTTCATGTATAATCATTTTAGTCACTCTATGTTTCTGGTCCATACAGCAGTACTTATTTACCGTAAGAACTGAGTATTCTAAATCTGATGCCAACTTTCCTTTGACTTCCACAAATGTCCTAGTATTATAAAAGCTCCTCCTGCTTTTTTTTTGTTGGTACTATTTTAATATTTTATCCATTCCCCATCTGTATCGTCACTGCTACCTAAATAGGTGTGGTTAAAATGTTGAAGATCGACTTTGTGTTCTCAAGCACACCATGTTATCAGTTAAAATATTAAAAGATCTTTTGTTTTAAGTACACAAACATACCATTTCATCGGCCAAGATGCCATTTAACTTCTGCTCATGCATGATCCGCAGCCAGCTAAGTCCGATGAACTGATATGGCTGAAGTTCAAAGCTGATGAGGGGGATTCACAAATGTCAACGTTACAATGAAAATGTACTCTTTACAGTAGAAATTTACTAACATGACTTCTGTAAGACAAAAGGTGCATGATAAACCCATGTCTGTTTAGTTTACTAACGTAACTTCAGCAGTATGTTGGCAGAATTGCAAGGAGATTGCGTCAATGCCATGAACAGTCAGCATTCTTATGCCTGCACTCGCCATCCGCTAAGAGGGAAAGATTGGAATCAGGCCTACAAAATGTGATGGTCCCAATGCATCACAGACCAATTTTGTTTTACACAGAACTTCTGTCAAACAATAGTACATGATAAACTCTGAATAATTTAATCTACTAAACTATGTCTTGTGTCAAATAAAAGGTACATGATAAACTATGGTCTATTCAATTGACCAACATGTGACTTCTGTCAAACACAGGTATAGAATCAACCCTGGACTATTTAGCTGACTAACATATGACTTCTGTCAAACAATATATACATGACAAACCCTAGTCTATTTAACTGACTACCAGATGACTTCTGTCAAACAATATATATACGATAAACCCTGGACTATTTAGCTGACTAACAGATGACTTCTGTCAAACAATATATATACGATAAACCCTGGACTATTTAGCTGACTAACATATGACTTCTGTCAAACAATATATATACGATAAACCCTGGAATATTTAGATGACTAAGATATCAGTGCCATTAAACAATAGGTATATGATAAACCCTGGACAATTTAGCCGACTAACATATGATTCCTGGGCTATTTAGCTCCAATAAAATAAAATCAACACCACATATATAATGGAACAGACACAGCTTCCGAAATAAATTATGCCAGAAAAGTGATACATGGGCCAGAACCTAATTTCTTTTAATATGGTCAAAACATATCAACTGCATCTTCCCAGTGTTTGTGATAAATTACCTTTGTGTTTTTGCCTCTTTCAAAACATTTATATTACTCATTTTAGCTGTCCAAATAATTTTCATCATTCTTCCGTAAAACCACATACCCAAGGTCTCAGAGGATTTTTTTTTTGCTTGTTTACTAAATGTCCAGGATTCACAGCCGTATATTAAAACTGGTTCTATGTAACATGCAAGAATTCTTTTTCTAACTTCAAATGACAAGGATTTAATGCATAAGACATTGTTCATTTTACAGAATGCAGTGTTTGCTTGTCCTATTCAATCTATTAACTCTGTAATACATCTTTCATGTGATACAGGGTGTATTTTTAATGACTGTGTAGTGTTTGAAAATATTGCCGGACCAAGTTTTGTATTTACCTATTATGTTGCATGAACTTTACAGAGGGTGAATACAAAACTTGGACTGGCAATATTTTCAAACACTGCACAGTCATTAAAAATACACTCTGTATTATCCACCCCAGAGCCAGTAGGGGCCCTTTCACATGCCTAGAGGCACCTTTGGGTATATGGTGCTGGCCGCATACCAATCAGCATTTGAGGAGTGATGTGGTTAATACCCCGCCAGCCGCCTTTACTTCCCATGATGTTTCTTGGTATCTAGGTTGGGATGAATTGGGAGTCCAGACCATTGTTTTTACAAATCAATCAGTGATTTTACAAATCAATCAGTGCAAATTTCAACCCATGACCATCGAGTGGCAGGCAAGCGTGCTAGCCATTATTATTTTTTTTTTTGGCGCTCACTCGCTTTGAACTCAAGCGTAGTCCATACATACAATTTATAGCAGTGATGGACTGAATTTTGTGTGTGGGTTAGCTTTCCCTATTAACAGTGTCCCTCGGCTAGCCATTATGTTATCATGGCTCTCTAGAGCCACCTGGTCAATAAAACAGACATGTCACTGCTAGTATCTGAACCCTGACTAGTCTTGACAAGCAAGCACACTAACCATTATTCAACTGCAGTACCTAAAATCCTAAAAAAGTTAATTAAATGTACAACTATAACAGCTTACTCTTTATTCAGCAACTCTGGCGGCTTTGTAATGCGCAGTTCATCGCCTCCACTGGCCCCATTTTGTTTTGTCAGGCGAGAGACAACTAAACCCATCTGCTGTGATATACTTTCACACCGCACCATCAGGCGCCGCACCGTGTTTCGCACCTGCATGATTTCTTTACAACCGGATATTAGAGATGTGGACAGCTGCTTTTCAGAGTTGAATTTCTGAATCTGCAATATCAGAGCAACATTAGCAGCTTTATATGGATAAGAGAACTGTTTTGTGCAAGTAACAAAATTCTTATGAAAATCAAATCTTCTACAATCAAGCTTCACGTGAGCATTATCTGAGATTACTTAACTATTTCAGTACCAAACAGCTGTTTTAACCCATTCTTTAAAAAGTCTTAAAAGAGAATCAACTTCATTGCACAGGGTTTTATCCCATATATCTCAGTCTCTTTCCGCAGGGTGGCCTGCCGATAGCGTTGCACAAAGCAAGAGCCCCATAGCTCCAGCGATGACCCCCAGGAGTCTCCGAGAAAAATGCACTCATGAACTGAAAGACATAGCCCAGAATCGAACCCACAACCTTCAGAGCACGAGGCAGATGGCTTGACCACTTTGCCGCGGAGACTCCCATTCTAGAGTAGTTAAAGTGGGACTGAAATGGTGTGACAGAATCCTCAATGTAGAGCATCTGGAGAGAACTAAACCAATACCAGTGAACCATGAGGTGAAGAAAAGACGCCGGCACTGGGCAGGGCACACACTGAGACAACATGAGGATAATGTCAGCAAGCCAGTAGACACTCCCGTCTGGAACTCACAGGATGAATGAAATAGTGGGAGACCTAACCACTTGTCCAGAAGAGAATTAAACACAGAGATAATTAATATGGGGAGGACATGGAGTTAGCAGCAGGTGACAGCTAAAGATAGAATGGCTTGATTGAAAGGCTATACCCCAAAGGGAGAGAAAAGGGAAGAGAAGAAAGAAGACAGAATGTAATTATAAAACTCCTTTTTCTTAGACAATTGTTTTAACCCACTCTGCAATAGCTATGCATATAAATCCTTTTGTCTTAGACAACTGTTTCTAAAACTCAATCTGTCTCAGATTGCTATATTATTTTCAGATTCACACAGATTAACCAACCCACGGATGTATGTTTGTCAAGTAAACTGTCTAAAGCGGAAAGAGCTAAGCAAAGTATGTGATGCATGAACTAACCATGTAATGACCAATGAGTTGCTTGATCAAGAAACATTCATATATACTGGGAGAATTTGGAACAGAAATATTAACTAAATTGTTGAATGATATTTACAACAGTGGATATATATACCTAATGAAATGCTGAATTGTGTATTTATACCTCTACCCAAAAGACTAGGAGCAAATGAATGCTAAGAATTTTGTACAATCAACCTCATAAATTCTGTCACAAACTTCTAACTCAGAATTATAAAGAGTAGAACAAGAAGTAGTGATGGAAAGTGAAAGAACAGAATGGATTTGTGCAAGGGAGGTACTAACAGTGCAATATACATATTAATAACACTTGCAGAGAGATCAATATACACAGAATGACATATACTTGTGACTTATAGATTATGCCAAAGCATTTGATAAAGATATTGAAGAAGATTGGCTATTAAAGATGATAAAACAAAGAAAATTGAAATATTTTGGTCACTTGAAAACAGAAATCATGATTACATCAAATATAAAGAAAATAGCAACATGTTAAATATACAATAGAACGGAAGATGTAACAACGTATTTAACTAAATTAAAATACCTAGGGGCATTCATATCATCAGACAGAAAATGTCTGAGAAAGATTAACAGCAAAATAGATTAAGTTAAAATTGCTTTTTTGAAAATGACAAGTATCTAATGCAATAAGTCGTAATCACTGAATGTCAGAAAGAGAGAGATGAAATGTTATATAGAACCTGTTCTACTGTATGGCAGTCAATCAAGGAACACGAACAAACAAATGAGGAAGAACTTGAAGGCAACGGAGATGTGGTTTCTGAGACAAATGTTGCAAATACCTTGGACTGCTAGAGTAACTAAACGAGTGCCTGGAAGAGGCTAAAGAAAGCAGACCATTGTATACACGTATAATAAGAAGACAAACAAGTGTTATTTGGTCACATAATGGGAAAAGAGGCACTGGAAAACATTGTGACACCTGGAAAGAATAGCAGAAGAAGAGACAGGGGCATACCAAGAGAAATGTCGCTGGATGGACTGAGATGGCAGCATAGAGGAATATCATCAGCATAATTGTTCCTGAACACCAAGGCCCAAGATATGCGGACATGCATGAATGCCTACGCCAGTTGGTAGGGGCACATGAAGATGATGATGAACGTATACAAATAACATGCTAATTCACAGTTTCACATACTAAGTTTTCCCAGGTTTTAAACGGACGAAGTCCCACGATGACCTCAGACTTTTTCTTGGAGCAGCCAGGCATGGCTGTTAGCTCCTCCACTGTGGCTTCATCAAAGAACTGCAGAAAGTTGTCTGTCTCAGATTTGCTTCTGCTGCCTAGATCCTGAGATGTAACAAAGAACACACTTATGCTAGATGGAACAAAATGGTAATTTTTTGTTAAATACTCATATGGTTTGTATACGATTTTATAGTGTCTTCATTCAATTATCTGCCTGACTGTCTATCCACATACCGACTTAGATGTCAGCCTATTCAGTCATCTGCCTAATCCACCCTGATCTATCTGTCTGTCTATCCATTCATCCACTGTACCATCTACCATCCATCTACTTATCTATCTCTTCATTTATCCATCAGTCCATCTATCCACCCAAATCTCTCTATCAAAATCTCAAGGCAATTTTTTTCTTTTTCAAAGATTTGCCTTACTTGGTGTGTGCATATTTATGTTATTTGAATGAATGCACGCACGTACAAATGTGTATGTAACAGACATTAATATGTTCAATATTAAAGATTTCTTCAAACAAAATATAGTGAAGTCAAAATGAGGAGGAAGATAACCTGGCTTGAACATCTTTTCATTTTAATTTAATTACAGCCATGTTTTATAAATGAAAATATGTGCAAACAAGACTAGGACAGCAATACCAATCTACAACAAAGTAACGGAATGATTTTGATACTTTTTTGTATCATCTAAGAATAATAATAACATGCTTCTTATTTCACTCATTTTCAACAGCCGCACCAGATGCCTATGTATCATTATCAAAAGCTGTTTACTGTAGGTAATGAAGTGGTTTACTTTCATCCATATGTCTATATCTGCCACATGAAGGCAAGTGAGGCTCTATTCTTGCCAAATGCATGCTTCATATGCAAGCTTCTAACAGGTTAGTTCATGCAGCATAAGAAATTAAGTATGCCCCTTCACTAACACTAACAAATATGGGAAATAGTTATTGACCTTGAGTATTTCAAAACCAGAAGTGATCCAGGTTAACCAATCAAGCCATGTGAGGTGTTTAGTTCATTTTGTTACCAGCCACTGTTGAGACTTATTCTCTTCTTCTATTTACCTTAGTGAACTGCTGGGGACTACCAAGACAACAGCAGCTAAGTCTGCGTGACTTAAACCTGTGTTCTGAAGGTAGACAGACAGTCAAAGGCTAAGGATGGCAAACTCGAATGAAAGACCCTTAACCCTTTAACGGGCATATCGCCTGATAGCGTTCGATGCGTTAAACGGGCATAACGCCTAATCGCGTCTGTGACGACTAGTCATTTTAAAAATGCGATCTCGCGAATTTCCGAGACTTCCTGTTCCTTTCTACCAGTCTTGCTGATAGAGTGAAAGCGTGGGTAACGTTTGCAAGTGTTTTCGTTAAATTTGATCAGATAGTTCATTAGTTTTCGGGGTTTTTGTGCGTTGTTATTCAAAATGGAATTCCTCAATTCTTCAAGTGATAGCGGCGATTTTGATGGGTTCAATTTAAGTGACATTGAAACGCACGAAAATGACGACGAATCGGAACTGGATCTCAGTGATATTAGCGTGTGCAGGGTGCACACTTCAGATCTTTCGGACTTTGAAGAAAGTGAATCTGAATCAGAAAATGTCGCTGAAATAAGTCGGGCGGGGCCGTCTCGCGACGCAAACGGTTGGAGCAACACAACAACAACATTGAATATCGGAGAATTTCGTGAAGAAACTGGCGTCAACTTAACAACTGACGATCGTTCTCAGCGTGCATTCTTTCTTCAACTCTTTGAGGAGCAAACGTTTCAAATGATTGCCGATCAAACAAATGTGTATGCTAGGCAAAAGATCGAACAAATAGATGATCGAGGCTGGGTTCCAACAAACGCAACCGAAATGCAGGCCTATTTTGGTCTGCTCATATTATTGGGGATCCACAATCTTCCTCGTTTGGAATTGTATTGGTCTACAGATGATATGTTGGGAGTGCCAGGTGTGAAGAATGTGATGCCGCTGAAGAGATTCAAGAAGCTGGAGCAATATTTACATGTGGCTGACAACAATACAGCTGACGGCAGTGACCGCCTCCACAAAATTCGGCCTCTCATTGACATGGCTAATAGGACGTTCTTACAACGTTACAGCCCTAAGAAGGAAATTTCCATTGATGAGGCAATGGTGCCATTCAAAGGCAGGAATGCACTAAAACAATATCTACCATCCAAGCCAACAAAATGGGGAATGAAAGTGTGGTGTGCTTGCGAGTCAGCAACTGGCTACCTCCTCCAGTTTTCTGTTTACCGTGGCAAGACAGATGGTGGCATTCAGCATGGACTGGGCCATGGTGTAGTGATGCAGCTTGCCGCCCCCTTTTTGGGAAAGTATCATCATCTCTATTTTGATAACTTTTTTTCGTCAGTTGGGCTTTTTACTAACCTTCTCCAAGAGAAAACGTATGCGGCAGCAACTGTAAGAAAGAACCGGAAAGATCTGCCTCTGGCATTCAGAGAAAAGAGAAAAATGAAGCAAGGGGACCATCAAGTCTTCCAGAAAGAGGATCTGCTTGCAACTGTGTGGCATGATAAAAGAGATGTCTTCATGCTCTCCAACAATACCTCACACACATTGGACACTGTTGAGCGATGGGACCGGCACACTCGCACCAGAAAGCCTGTGTCCTGCCCTGCTGTCATCAAACTCTACAACCAATGCATGGGAGGGGTGGACAAGGCAGATCAAATGAGGGGGTATTACTCTACACTGAAGAAGTGCAGAAAATACTAGCGCTACCTCCTCAGTTTTGTCTTCGATTCATGCATAAACAATGCATTCATCCTGTTCGAGCAGTCCGCAGCAAAGCCCAGCAAACGCTACGCCCTTCTGGACTTCCGTGTGGATTTATCTAAGCAACTAATCGCAGGATTCTCCAGCAGGAAGAAGGCTGCATCAAAGAGGAAAGGCCAAGCAGTAGTAGCCCCAGAAAGTGTCCACAACCACAAGCTCGTGAGGTTTGAGGGCAGGAAGAAAGCCTGCTCAGCGTGCAGACACGCCAAACGTCGTACCCCTGCAGGACGAACCATTGAAAGTTCATATGGCTGTGATGTGTGCCAAGTGAACTACTGTAGGGACACTTGTTTTCCCCAGCATCTTGGAGCCCAGTGAGCAGTTGGCAGTGTTTGTACATAGTGTATATATGACTGACACTCACAAATAATGTGTAATATTTTGTAAATATTTGTGTTCATATGTGGATTATACCAACAAGACTGGATTATTCATATGACATGTGAGTACAATTATTAATCTGCATGCATTTCTTTTCATTTTGCTCTTTATTTCACTAAAATCCATTCACTAACAACTTAGTTATGATCTTTTTACTAACATCACCTAAAATCTGACTAAAACCCTCAAAAATCTTGCCCGTTTAGAGTTAGAAATTGGAAAAACCTGTGCCCTGTAAAGGGTTAAAATCAAATGCACTTTGCCACAAGCTCGATGAAATAGTGCAACATAACCAATTCATGATATATGATTTTTTGTTAAATAATTAGTTAACACAAACCTCGCTGTCCTCACTGTCGCCACTGACATCATACTCATCATAGTCATCGTCCTCATCGCTGATTTCAATAACTTTTTCCTTTTTCTTTTTTACTGAAAAAAAAAAGAAAAAAAGAAATGAACAAAATAAAAGATGATGAATGCAGCAGGAAAGAGCAGAGCTCAGAAGGAAAGGTACTGGTTGGACTAACATTCAGCATTTATTTGTTACTCTTTCTCTAGTTCTTCAACATCTTCTTTGATCAGCGTCCTACTCAGCAGACTAAAGAGATGAGTTGCCTTTATGAATCCAGTTTTCTGCAGGACATCGTGGGCACCCCACAATTTCTACTTCACTTTCTTTCTTTCTTTTTGTTTTGCGCTCGCTCGCTTTGAACTCAAGTGTAGTCCATACACACTACTTGTAGTAGTGCTGGACGAGAAGTCAACATTTTAGTCCAAGTGTCCGGTGTAGGGGTTGAACATCTCATCTATGCATCAGCACACAGGATGTTCAAGAGCACGCATTCTTATCCATTCAGCCATGCTGACCTCTACTTCACTTTCAACTCTTGAGACCAGGTTTCAGCTCTCCTGTCATCAATGAGAGGCAGCTGCTTCTCTCAGCTTATCAAAGACAGGCACATTTGCAGTAAGTGTTCTGGAGTCTGGAGGGTGTTTTGGCAACAGCACTGGTCAGCTTATTGGCTCATAAAGAGTATCGTTTTTCGGTTAAATGAGCTTGGAAAGTTGCAAAATATAAGTGAAATGGAAAGCATAAAATTGAATATCCTAGCCATAAGTGAGATGAGATGGAAGGAATCGGGCAAAATTGTAACCCACTACTGGCAATGCTGATGGCATTCAGGTACGAACCTTGGGCCTTGTCCACGTGAGCCTCACAGTGGATTGGAAACAGCAGTGATGGGAGGCATGGTTGCTGGAAGGAGAGGCAGGGGTGGATCAGCATAAAGATGGACACGGGACACTGCAGACACTTTAGTCATAAGGGAGCTTGAGCTGGGAGAAATGGCAGAAGATCTAGAAACTTGTCAGTGGACCTAGATGGAAGAAGCATTTTGCAAAGACTTGCTTCGTGGTGGTAATGACTGGTGAATTCATTATGTAGAGCTAGTAGTCTAGCGTTCTGTGCTAAAAATTAGTTGCATATTATTTACAGGACGCTGCAGTCAACACCAACATTATTTTGCTGTTGTGATCTCTTGGCAAGTTTACGTTCAGTAATTTGCCATTGTTTCTGAGCGACCGGCACCCATACCATTTCATAAAAAACCAACGCATGGCGGTCTGCTGCCAAATCACCAGCAGCTGTGTTTTGAGCGAAGTATGTGGAATTATGAATTGTTTCTGTAACGCTTTCGCCACGGAGCCGGCAAAGGAGCACGAGGTGGGAGAATTAGCCAGAGATTGAGAAATTGCTCCATGCATCTGTGTACTTTCTCTTCTTTCTTAGCTTCTATCAAGGCTGGATCACCTGCCAAGCATCCATCCAGGCAGGTGCAGCGACTGGTGAGGCATCCAGAAATATAGTGGTTGAACTGCGGAGACAAGCTAAAAAGGCCCGATTAATAGGACCTTCATCTGCAGAGAATATTCCTTGCCCTCGCTGTTCAAAGTCATCTCCGGATCGATAAACTACAAAACACAACCTCATGAAAGGAGTTGTTTTCATCACCTGTGAAGGACAAGCGATCAGCTTCTATTAGTGCAAAATTGTTCTTTCTGGATTCCTGCTTTTACCAATCTGTCAGCTGTCTTGCTTTCTGCAACGCCACAGTGCACATAAATCCACTGCAGTGCCAATGTGTTGTTGGCAGACACATCTCCCTTACCCAGAAGGCTAGGTATCCAATATTCTTCTTCTGCATTCATCTGGTATGTTGTTTTAGATGTAATTCCATTGTGCCTGTTTACAGCAGAGCATATTTGCACCTTTCAGCCGACACAACAGACTTCTTCGGGCATTTGTTGACCACGTTATCTTCCTGGAGTATCCAATCTGACTACTCAAGAGAGAAATCAGGGGGCATGTGATATCATTAGAAACTCATAAAAATACCCAGCCCTGTACTGGAATGTAAACCTGACAACTTCTGAGCCTAAAGCAGAAAGCACAAACTCTTGGCCACACACATTCTTCCCCTTTTTGCAACTGATACCAGAGATCTCTTGGAAGGTACAGACTATGTGCCCCCATTTTGTCATTCAATCATCAGCCTAACTTCATGTTCCTAGCATGCCTTTCTGACATATATTCATCAGGGTTTGAACCAATGGCTTCAAATTGTAGAAGACAGACTCATAACCTCTCTGCCACGTGCTCATTTTTCTCAAAACCTCAGGATAATTTATGTTCTGTCTGTTCAGTTTAAAGGGTTGAGGACCGAAGAGAAAAGAGCGAGTGAGAGAGAGAGACAAATGCACGTGTTTGCAATTGTCATCAGAAGTATAAAACATACCTTTGGATGCAGAAACCTGGGGTTTCAGGGCTGAGTTTGACTTCCCCGGCTTCGTGTTTGAGCTTGGTCCAGCTGCTTTCTGACTGAGAGTCTCCGCTAGTTTACTATCACTGCTGCCTGCTTCTGACAGAGTGGCAACAGCCATCTCTGTGTCCCCATCATTGGTCACCAGTACTGCTTTCAGATCCTGCACACAAGAAAGACCCACTATGAATTACATTGAAAATGAATCGCAGTGTGACTTCTATGTTATGTTTGTGTTTTGTGTGTTGTTTGTTTCTTGTTGTTGTTTGCTGATGAAGGCTTGATGCTGCAATGTCTTCTCTTTTGTTTTTGTAACTGTAATTTTGTAAAGCTAACATACACTGTGTTTTCCATGTGTTTACTGAATTGCAGGTGTGCTTTGATAGAGCCAGCCACATCTGTGAAGAGGTTACAAACACAATTTGTAATCCTGTATGCCATGTTCAAAACACAACTGCAGCCGATTTGGAAGCAGACTGCTTTGCGTTGGTTTCATATAATGGTGTGAGTGTTGGTTGTTCAGAAA
This sequence comes from Cepaea hortensis, assembly GCA_963921405.1. NCBI lineage: Eukaryota > Metazoa > Mollusca > Gastropoda > Stylommatophora > Helicidae > Cepaea > Cepaea hortensis. Next base: position 17,153,054 of record OY992886.1, on the reverse strand, counting down.
GCAATGGCAAACTACTGAGAAAACTTGCAGAGAAATCACAAAATGCCAAAAAATGCAGGAGATGACAGCGACGTCCTGCATAGAACATGCAACTAACTTTTTTTTTGCTTGTTATTTTTAATAGGTGCAATACTGAGCTAACTCAACACTCCATTACTGAAGACAAAGGACTATGAATAAGTAAATGGGTGACTGAATGAATGGATGGGTAAACGAATTGCTGAATATTATGGATGAATGAAGAAATAAATGGGTGCTTGAATATATGGATGGATGGATTAATGAATGGGTGATTGAATGGATGGATGGATGGGGAATTAAATTGATGAATGGGTAATTGAACTAATTGCATATACATTTTCCAGTAAAAATGCAATAATACATAAGTCTTGAAACTCTATAACATGGTGAAATAGAATCAGCTAATGGCATACTTTAACAGTGATATTGATTACTGAAATGATTATGTAAAATATGATACAACAACCAGCTATCCATATTAACCCAATATTGAGGTGAACAAATATCAGTTCCTCAACTTTTATGGTACATTCTGCTGTATCCTGACCATATCTTGATAAGTCTGTCTTAAGCTTTCATTGTACGTTCTCATAGGCTGTATCCTGACCATATCTTGACGTCCATCCTGAGTTTTCATTGTACATTCTCCTAGGCCATATCATGACCCTAAACCTTGATGTTGTCCATCCTGAGCTTTCATTGTACGTTCTCCTAGGCCGTATCCTGACCATATCTTGATGTTGTCCATCCTGAGCTTTTCATTGTACGTTCTCTTAAGGCTGTATCCTGGTCATATCTTGATGTTGTCCATCCTGAGCTTTCATTGTACATTCTCCTAGGCTGTATCATGACCATATCTTGATGTTGTCCATCCCGAGCTTTCATTGTACATTCTGCCCGACTACATCCAGACCATATTTTATATATTGTTACTGTGTTTTTGTGTGTCAATAATTTCTCACTCTAATTGTTTAAATAAAACTGTTATATTTAACTATTTTTCTCACTGTTTCTTAGCCTCAGTATCCAAACCCATTACCTCAACAGATTTTGCTGGAAAACGTCCTCTTAAAAAGTCCAGACCTTTCTGAAAGGCATCTGAGTTCTGATCAAGTGCTTTTGTTTTTGATGATGTGGATTCATTCAAAAAATCAACAGAAACCACTCTTACTGGGGATGGGGACTTTGGGAGTGGTTTAATCCTCTTGTATGTGGCCGTGATTTCTGGCATATCATCGGAGTCACTGCTTGGAGCAGGGCGTTTTTCTATGGAAACATAAAACATAGTTTATGTAAGAAATAACAAGGCGTTTATGTGTCTGTAGAAACAGTTTATGTAAGAAATAGCAGGGCGTTTTTCTATGGAAACATAAAACATAGTTTATGTAAGAAATAACCAGGCATTTATGTGTCTGTAGAAACAGTTTATTTAAGAAATAGCAGGGCATTTTTCTATGGAAACATAAAGCATAGTTTATGTAAGAAATAACCAGACATTTATGTGTCTGTAGAAACAAACAATTTATGTATGAAATAGCAAGACGTTTTTCTATGGAAATAAAAAGTTTATGTAAGAACTAGAAAGGCACTTTTCTATAGAAACAAACAGTTTATGTAAGAAATAACCAGGCATTTATTTGTCTATGGAAACAAACAGTTTATGTAAGAAATAACCAGACCTAGAGAAAGAACAGTGAAAGATAAACTCTATGGCCCACTGAATGAACTAAAAAAGACAGTGAAATTCATACAAGAGAAAACATTGCAAATATAGACAAATTTCAAGCGAACAAAACAAAGAACAACAGAAAGAAATGGCAAAGCTTAACACTTCCTTTCCTGCATGAGTTCACACATACCAAACTTTGAAAACACAAAAATAGTGTGGACAGAGACAAAATCGTGATTTGAGAATCATTAGAATTGGAGAGATTGGGTTAGTTCAAAGAAGGTTCAAGAAGTTGAAGTCGGCGCCGCAAGACATATTTTGGCAAAGCGACTCCACGAAGAATAAATGCTGCAATAAAAGCGCAGGATAGTTTCAGAGACAATCGTTATAAGGCCATAGGTCACAGGAAGTGTTCAAGTATAAACATGCATGACACTATTCAAGTTGCGTAAGTCATGAGCTGGTGTGATGTGTGTGTTTTATTTTAGCTTCACAAAGATGATAGAAATTTCACCAAACATCACATTTACTACTACATCAATGCGAGAGATTAGGCCAAAATTTAATATAGACATAATGAAACAGGAGCAGAGCTTTTGTAACTAAAGCACTCATTGTGGATTGGTTTCATAACCTATTCAGCATTCCTGGGAATCACATGGCAAATGACACTCAGTTCAGATGTAAATTATGGCTCTGAAAAATGCAAATGTTCATGAAAGAGTGTGGGATTACAGAAGAATATTGAAGACTCTAACAAGGCATGGAGTGGCTGGGAAAGTCAAAGTTAGGTAGTACCGTCAACTGTTATACGGTAGCTCAGTCAAATCTAAGACCTGACTCTAGGTAAACAGATGTATGTAAATGTGAACAAACAGTGCAACTCATGGCACAGTGAAGCTGGACCAGAATGAAGATGGAGTAAACAGATGTATGTAAATGTGAACAAACAGTGCAACATGTGGCAAAGTGAAGCTGAACCAGAATGAAGATGGAGTAAACAGATATATGTAAATGTGAACAGTGCAACATGTGGCAAAGTGAAGCAAGACCAGAATGAAGATGGGGTAAACATATGTATGTAAATGTGAACAGTGCAACATGTGGCAAAGTGAAGCTGGACCAGAATGAAAATGAGGTAAACAGATGTATGTAAATGTGAACAAACAGTGCAACATGTGGCAAAGTGAAGCAAGACCAGAATGAAGATGGAGTAAACAGATGTATGTAAATGTGAACAAACAGTGCAACACATGGCATAGTTAAGCTGGACACTCTCTGTTAGACCAGGCATGTGTGTGGTGCGGTTCTTTCAGCAGTCACTCACCCAGCTTAGCGCGTTCGGAGGTCATAAACTGTACCGCCTTCTGAAAATCCCTGGGGTAGACAATCAGAGCAGCTCTCAGCCTGTTCTCACTGCTTCTTGGGAAAATCTCTTTGAGGCGCCGGAAGTCTTCTGCGTTAACCTGGTCGCCTGTGCTACTGGACAAGGAATCATTCTGTGACTTCTGAACTGAACTAAACCTTCAAGGAAACATCAAAATCTGCAAGTCAGACAATTACCAAGAAACACTTTAATAAATAATTAATAGAATTAATAGGATAGGATAGAATATCATTAATAAAGAATTAATTCAGCCCAGGCTTTGTGCTGGTTTTACAAACTATCATTTGTCAAGATGGCAAGGTGTCAGTCAGAATTAATAGAAACCAAGAATGTTATTTGTTTATATGTACCAGTTACAAAACCCTGTACAAGATTTGGTTTATTTGGGGTTGGGGAGGGGGGGGGAGGGGGAGGAGGAGGTTCCCCCAGTCTACACTATAATATGTACAAAAGGCTTCAAATGAAAACCTTAAATGTTTTTTTTTGGGTGAATATCGTCCAAACAGGTGGAAATCACTTGGGGCTAGGTCTGGCGAGTACTCACTAAAAGTGGATGTTTTAGATGGTTTCAACCGTTGCACTGAAAGTATGGGGTCGAACATTGTCATGTTGCAAAAGGACATCTGTACTCAGAAGTCCATGTCGTTTGGATTTGACTACGGGTCAAAACTTCCTATTCCACTCATACACTTGCTGGACTGATGTGCATGCGTCACCATATGGACCTTCATTCCCCGATGAATTTCTATAGGTTTCACCCCTTCACTGATCAAAAAAGGATAACAGAACGCTGCTCATCTTTGGTGCAGCCATCTTTAAGCTGTCCTTGTGACGTCACCGTATTCATCTGTACCGTGATGTTACAACTCTGGACATCCTTAACAATAACACTGATAGGTTACAAGACAATGGCGTGGTTATTGTAATTTCTATCACACTTTTAAGGTTTTCATTTGAAGCCCCCTCGTAACAATTGGCCTAAATAATCACATAAAGAACAATTAAATATAGCTATGGAGGTCAGCATGTCAGAATGGATTAGAGCACTTGCTCTTAAACTTCTGGTGTGCTGATGCCGAGGTAGCGGGTTCAACCCCCCTACACCTGTCAGCTGGACTAAAATGTTGACTTCTCATCCTTGACTTGTGGCGTAAATTACAAGTACCTCAGAAGTTGGCGTGTGTTCACCTGATGGCGAGGGACATTCGTAATATGGAAAGCTAATTAACATGCAAATATCACTGTGTATAGACTATGCTCGAGTACAAAGCAAGCGAACATTTATATATATATATAAAAGTGTGTGTGTGTGTGAGTGAGAGAGAGAGAGAGAGAGAGAGAGAGAGAGAGAGAGAGAGAGAGAGAGAGAGAGAGAGAGAGAGAGAGAGAGAGAGAGAGAGAGAGAGAGAGAGAGAGAGAGAGTGTGTGTGTTTCACACTATACCAGCACTTGATCCTCTCAGAGATTGATTATGGACTAGGACTGCTCACTGTCTCAAAGTGAGGTTAGAGCGCATACAGAACAAAGCTATGCGGGTTTTTCTGGGATGCACCAGAGACACCACAGTAGTGTGTATGCATTACATCCTTGTTTTCCGACTGTTGCAGGTAGGCTCAAGGTGATGCAGGCGAAGGCATACCTCAGAGTAGCTGCAGACACAGATCACCCTTTGCATGAGGCACTGGACGCAGTTACGGATCAGCGACTGATAAGAGGGAAATCATGGATGGCTCAGGCGGAGGATACGATCAGACATGTGTGCACCTTAGAGAACATTAGGCGAGGAGAGGAGTGGGTCAGAGTACCAGCGGAGCAGTCAGACTTTTGCAGAGTTATAATCATATTGAGCTGGGAGTGCAGGGAGTGGCCAGCAGGTGCCATGGAAGTGGAAATCCAGCAACTAATTCAGGATAATGCTAGCTCGAGTGATGTGATTATCTACACAGATGGTTCGGTGTCGAGAGGTAGGAGAAGTGCCTGGGGGTTCATGGCAAAAGCTAATGGCCAACATTTGGTGCAGGAGAGCCTGGCATATGATACCAAAATATCTAGCTTAAGAATGGAGGTGGAGCAGTCACTGCAGCTTTCCACTGGATCGAGAATACGATACACACATAAATCGTGATTGTAACTGACTCAGAAAGCATGCTGAGGAGGGTGAGGACAGGCATACTTCGTGCAGAGTGGCTTGCTTCGCTTCGGAGGTCACAGGTGGCAAGCATCGCCTGGATCTTTTATCCGGGGCATGCCGGTGTGCTGGGGAATGAACAGGCGGACACATTGGCTGGCTCTGCAAAACTTGGTGGAGTATTGATGCATGATAAGGCAGACGTGATTGCGGCCTTGTGGAAGCACGTGTACACCTCGGAGAAGCAAATGGATCATCATGGTCTGGCAAGAATGAGGCAGCGAGGAGTGATGAGGGGATCTGGCCGACTCTCGACGCTCAGAGGAAAGGCGAGACGGACATATAATCAGATTGCTACTGGTACTATTGGTGTTGGAACTCTTTGCTGGCTGCTGAGGATGGGGACTGAGTGCCTATGGGAATGCCCCGAATGCTGTGATGTCGGTTATATATATATATATATATATATATATATATATATATATATATATATATATATATATATATATATATAAACAGAATGTATGTGTGTGGGTTTGTGGTTGGGGAAGTATTGGATGCGTTCAATAACGGTCCATCCGATTGAGATGAAAATGTCTACACGTCTTCCTTTCATTCCCGTGCAACCAACTGTCAGTTTTATTTAGTGTAGCATCATCTATTTACTTATTAAAATTGAATAATTAAATTACATGACTTAACATAAGACAAAATATATAAAGGGACATAACTTTTAGTAGCATTGCTATATCTTAGGTTAAGTCCCCTGGCTATAGATAGATAATTATCATTTCTATATAGCAAGGGGACTTAACATAAAAAAAGTTATTTCAAGGGGCATAACTTTTAATAACATTCCTATTATTTTATATATAGATTGTTGCATTGTTATCAAAGATTTATAAACTCTTTGTCTATAGTTAATTACAGGCATATGAGTTATAATAAATAGTGATATACTCTTTAAGGCATTTTCATAGTTTTTATAAAAATAATGCATCTATTTAAATAGTGAAAATTTTCTAGCTCATCTTTTTATTTTGCTTCAACAGCACATTAAGTTTTTTTTAACATTCTCATATGTATGGCACGTTACACCTACGATGGGTATTTCTGATGACCGTTGTCAAAGAATTGCTTCAAAAGAGATGTTGAATGAAAGAATGTATGAGAGGAAATAGAGAAGAAGGGCATGAAAAATAATCAATAATACATGACTCACTGAGGCAATGTTTAACATGGGCATTGTAATTACCTAAGGAAAGTGTAATGTGCCATACATATGGGAATGTTTATTGGCTAGTTGTCGTTTGAGATAATTTACCATTATTATTATTGGGTCGTTTTTTGTTTTTTTTTGGGGGGGAATGTAGTCTGTACTGAGGTAGTGTTCAAACAGGTTGCGAATGTATGTATAATGGTTGGTGGTGTCTTTGATTTCTTGTGGAAGATTGTTCCACAACTAAGCGGCAGAGTATGCTAAGCTTGTTTTATATAAGTCTATCCTAGGTTTAGGGACATGAAGTACTTGTATATTTAGTCATTCGCTATGTCTTGCGTTACATCTGAACAATGGCCAAAGGTAGCTTGGAGCATTTTGAAATAGGATTTTGTGAATTAGTTTAGCCTTATTAAAAAGTAGGTGTTTGTGGAGTGGCAGTAACTGAAGACGTTTATGTAGGTTAGAATTGTCGGTAAGCTTTTCACCATTAATTAAACGCACCGCCCTTTTCTGGAGTGAATACAGGCGTTTTATTAATGATTTGGAGCATCCATTCCAGATTGTGGAGAGACACAGAGAGAGCTATGTTGTGAGAGATTTCCTAATCTCATCTACAGGCTCCGAGAATCATACATGACAATAAATATATCACAGAAAATAAGGAAATCACAACTCACTTCATGCAAACATAAAAGTGTCTATTGTGTTTTTAATTTATTATTTGGAGAGACTTCCATGTTTGGATGAAGTGAAAGTTTCTTTTGCCTTTTGTATCCTTATGTTAATATCTGTTTCTATGTTCCACCATCTTTGTCTACACTGATGTCTAAATAGGTGTATGATTATGATTCCAAATCTTGAAGTGAAGTTTCACCAAGGGAGAAGGTGTTATCTGCTTTAGCTTAACCTCATTATTTGTACCTTTCCCCTGTTAATTCTTAGGCCTAATTGTTGTGAACTTCCATCAAGAGTGTTTAGTTTATCTTGCATATATACTGTTCAAAAAAAAAGAAACGCATAGCTATCCGAGGGTGCGTTTTTCTGAGTTTGTAAGTAAAATTTTGTGCTAGGATATATAAAAGCCAGCCTCAAATGTTCTTTACAGTGTCAAATGCACATGTTGACCTGAATTGCGTTCATTTTTTATAATTGTTACAATGCAGTGGTCAACAGTATTTATGACCAAATTTTTACCACAGCTCATGATGGGAAAATATGAAAGCAAGAACATTTGGATGAACACTATTCACTGACTACGCAACTGAAACCCTATAAAAGGATAACACTACACAGAACAATTCAGTTCATTTTTGAGCAAGCATCTATGGCGTCTCTATCATTAAATTTAAGGAACATTGTTATTGGCCGACTGCATGCGGGCGAAAGTCAAAATCAGGTTGCCAGGCATCTAAACATGCATCAGAGAACCATCAGTCGACTTTGGCACCGGATCAGATGCAAGAGGAAGCCACACACCATACTAACGGGAAAGCCTGTATTCCTAAAAACTCTAGTGATCCAGATTCAAAACAACTGTCAATTGATTGGCTGAACCCTAAGGTATTCTTGTGTGCAATTTGAACAATTAACTAATTACAATCAAAATGTTATTGAATATCAAATTTAAGGCTATATTTAAGGTTTGTGCCTTCGATAGCTATGTGTTTCTTTTTTTTTTGAACAGTATAATTCCGTAAGTATGATAGTAAAACTTACCCTGCAGTGCCAAAATTACTAGCTCCATTGGCATTCTGTGGTTTAGCATGTCCTCGAGGAGGGCTGTCGCAGTTCACAATGATCACATCATCTAATATCTGACTTGGCTTCGACACAAACACAGGACTAGGTGGAGTACTGGGGATGGATCTTTGGGAAGCGTTCTTCACATCGACTGACACTTTAACATTATGACCAAATGAAGGGGAAACCTGGCTGCTGATGATCGTAGCCTGACTATCAGAGCTCTGTTGACTAGTTTCTAAGCACTGCTGGCTGCTATAGAAAACTGTGACTTGACTGTCGTTGGAGTTAGCACTGTTTTCTGTTGAGAGAGAGAGATAAGGAGATTACATAAACTACAGCTAAGATTATGTAAAGAATATAAAGAATCACTCTTCGCACCATGAGGCATATTGGTTGTATTTTTTTGGGGGGTGCTCACTCACTTTGAACTCACATGTAGTCCATACACACTATTTATAGTAGCGCTGGACTTAATTTTGCATGTGGATTAGCCTTCCCTATTAACAGTGTCCCTCGCCATCAGGCAAACCCACTGACTTCAGAGGTACATGTATTTTATGTCCCAAGGATGACAGGTCAACATTTTAGTTCAACTGTCCGGTGTAGGGGCTGAACCGCTTACCTCGGCATCAGCACAGCGGATGTTTAAGAATCCATTCGGCCATGCTGACCTACATATTGGTTGTATAATGCTGGCCTCACATTTTAGACCAACCTGCACTCATTGGGTGATGTGGTAAATAACATACCCACCGCCTTTACTATCCAGATTATTACCTGTTACTATCCAGATTATTACCTGGTACCATCCAGATTATTACCTGGTACCATCCAGATTATTACCTGGTACCATCCAGATTATTACCTGGTACCATCCAGGTTATTACCTGGTACCATCCAGATTATTACCTGGTACCATCCAGATTATTACCTGGTACTATCTAGATTATTAACTGGTACTATCCAGATTATTACCTGATACCCCTATTCGGATGGTCTGACCTGGCAGCCCAGATAATTAAAATCAAATCTCATCTTGAGGGAATTTTGAACACCTGAGTACCAGGCTGGCAGGTAAGCAGGTGTGCAAACATCCTGAGTACCCTGGGGTCATCACTGGAGCTACAGAGTTTGTGCTCTATGCAATGCTCTCGGCAGGTGGCTGGCTGTTATGAGAAGAACCAAGCCAGATGAGGTAAAACCCGGAGCAGTGAAGTTGATCCTCGTGCTTTTGAACCTTTTTTTTACAACTACTTGCAAAGAAATAACAGGCAACATGTAAGATGCTTTTATGTCCAAATCACTGATTGAGAAAATCAACACTCCAATATGCCAGAACCAACATTCATATATTAGTGCCACTCTTGTCTCTCAGGGCATTGGGTTGGGAGGTCTGTAGACCATGAAATACCTCAAACCTAGGCCTAATCCCAGAGTGTCTGTGTGTGCTGGGTTGGGATGTCTGATGACCATGAAATACCTCAAACCTGTGAAAGAAACTTGACCAACCTGGGCCTAATCCCAGCATGTCTGTATGTGCTGGGTTGGGAGGTTTGTTTACCATGAAATACCTCAAACCTGGACCTAATCCCAGCCTGTCTATATGTGCTGGGTTGGGAGGTCTGTTGAACATGAAATACCTCAAACCTGGACCCAATCCCAGCATGTCTGTATGTTCTGAGTTGGGATGTCTGTTGATCATGAAATACCTCAAATCTGGATCTAATCCTAGCCTGTCTGTATGTGCTGGGTTGGGAGGTCTGTTGAACATGAAATACCTCAAACCTGGACCCAATCCCAGCATGTCTGTATGTTCTGAGTTGGGATGTCTGTTGATCATGAAATACCTCAAATCTGGATCTAATCCTAGCCTGTCTGTATGTGCTGGGTTGGGAGGTCTGTTGACCATGAAATACCTCAAACCCAGGCCTAATCCCAGTATGTCTGTATGTGCTGGGTTGGGAGGTCTGTAGATTATGAAATACCTCAAACCAGTGAAAGAAACTTGACCAACATGGGCCTAATCTCAGCATGTCTCTATGTGCTGGGTGGGAGGTCTGCAGACCATGAAATACTTCAAACCTGGGCTTAATTCCAACATGTCTGTATGTCCGGGGTTGGGAGGTCTGTAGACCATGAAATACTTCAAACCTGTGAAGTAAACTTGACCAATTTGAGCCTAATCCCAACATGTCTGTATGTGCTGGGTTGGGATGGGAGGTCTGTAGACCACATGTGCACACGTCTGATTCACCAATCTAGCTCAGACAACCTGAACACCAATGGAACAACAAGAGTAAATCTCACAGCCTTCCTTCGCAACTAATCATTGGCACACATCAAATAAATGAAAAATTTGTAAATAGCCTGTACAAGACGAAACAATACCTCTACATAATCCATTTTTCTGGTCACCATCTGGAGATTCTGAGTGGCCGAGTTTGGTAGCAGGCCTTTTTGTAAATCTGTATTTCAGAAGGTTATTAACTGTCCCAGCCGATCCATCATTTGATCCACTCATTTTTGTATTGTTTCACTGTGAATGTAAGATGTTTAAAATAAAAGTTTGTTGCATATCTTTTACAGGACATTGCAGTCAACACCAGCATTTTTTGCTGTTGTGATTTTTTGGCAAGTTTACGTTCAGTAGTTTGCCACTGCTTTCTGAATGACTGGCACCCATACCATTTTGTAAAATACCAACGCAACGTGGTCTGCTGCCAAATCATGCGCAGCTGTGTTTCGAAGCGGGTATGCGGGATCACGAACTGCGTCCGTAACCCCTTTGCCACAAAGCAGGCGAATGTAAGATTATGTGAAATATTTCTTTGATTATGTACACAGGCAAAGATGTAAGTGAAGGACCCTTTTCACACACCTTGAGACATAGTGGGCATATGGTTTGTGTTTAAACATAGTGGGCATATGGTTTTTGTTTAGACAAAGTGGGCATGCGGTTTTTGTTTAGACATAGTGGGCATATGGCTTTTTTAGACATAGTGGGCATATGGGTTTGTTTTAAGACATAGTGGGCATATGGTTTTTTTTAGACATGGTGGGCATATGGGTTTTTTTTAGACATGGTGGGCATATGGTTTTTTAAGACATAGTGGGCATGTTTTTTTAGACATAGTGGGCATATGGGTTTTTTTTAGACATAGTGGGCATATGGTTTTTTTTTAGACATAGTGGGCATATGGTTTTTTTTTTAGACATAGTGGGCATATGGTTTTTTTTTTTGACATAGTGGGCATATGGTATTTTTTTTTTAGACATAGTGGGCATATGGTTTTTATTTTTAGACATAGAGGGCATATAGTGCTATAACCACATACTTATAGACCAATCACACAGGTTATGTGATCAATACCACACCAGCAGCCTTTACTTCCCAAGGAGTTTTCTGGTACCCAGTGTAGACTTTAATCCACTTGGATATGAATGTGAATCCATGACCAAGGGGCAGCATGCATGCCACTGCTTTATTACGACTCCCAGACTAAGATGATGATAAGTGTGTGTATGCAAAGGTAGTCCCATGGCTGACACTGCCTTTAGGATGTGAAGTGACAAGTTTTCACATATTCTAGAAAACGGTGTAGTGAAGAAGGATGCCCAGTTCTTTTACTCACATCCCTTATTCAGAGATGATTCTTACAATTATGTGGTACTAAAAGAAAAATATTGGGGCATTTGAGCTTGATTGCTACAACAGAAAAGTTCTTGGAATATGGTGGATCAAGAAGAAAAATACTGAAATTCTACCAGATCTGAATATCGATGAAAACTGGCTCATAAATTGTGTCCTGTCTTGGAAACTGAAATACTTAAACATCACAGTGGCGTGGATTGAACAATGATGGAAGGCAAGGTTCCTGGCAGTAGAGGCAATGGTCGACCAGCATGAAGATGGACACAGGATATTGCAACACCTTTGAGAGTGTTCGAAGCAGGAGAAATGGTAGGGGATTGAGAGGTTTTCGGACACGACGTGATGAGGGCCATATTCTGCAAAGGACCTGTTACATGATGATCTGGTACTCCATTGATGAGCCTGGACCCAACCCAGAGCCATCCTGGTTAGGAGAAAAAGTCTGCTCTGGATGGAGCATCAGACTCTGAATAGTCAATTGTAATGTTAAAACAGTACCATTGCATGGATTACATGGAGTACTATTACATGACAAATGGAGTATGACTTCATGACAAGCAACTACAACAATTACTAATAAACTACAAACATTCATCATAATCAAATGCAGGATAAACTAATCACACTTGATGAGAAGTCACAACAATTAGGTCTAAAAATTCATCAAAGAGAAAAGACAAAAGATCATGAGCTTAAACCAAGCAAATGAACCAATCTCTCTTGGTGAAACCTCTCTTTAAGAAGCTAAATCATACACCTATTTGGGAAGCAATGTAGACAAAAATGGAGAAACAAACAGAAATATTAAAAAAAGAATACACAAGGCAAGATGAGCTTTTATAGCACAAGGAAATGTGTGGTAGTCAAAGGAAGTTAAACTTAGCACCGAAGGTCCGCATGGCCGAATGGGTAAGAGCGTGTGTTTTTAAACAACCGTTTTGCTGATGCCGAGGTAAGCGGTTTGACGCCTACACCAGACAGCTGGACTAAAATGTTGACCTGTAGTCCTTGACTTGGGGACGTAAATTACAAGTACCTCTGAAGTCGGAGTGGGTTCACCTGATGGCGAGGGACACTGTTAATAGGGAATAATAATAACTGTTACTGACTATGGAAGTCATGGCAGTAAGTAAAGCAATAACATGGCTCGAGACACAGACATTCACTAGGGCACATTTCCTTAGTGACTCAATGAGCATGCTCAAGAAGATAGAGATTTGGGGGGGGGGAGGGGGGGGGGGGAATCCGAAGAGAATGGTTGCTGTCTCTAGAGCGGTCTCGGCTGGCAAAGATTAGTTTCATCTTCGTGCCAGGGCATGCGGGAGTACAAGGAAATGAGCGGGCTGACAAGCTCGCAGGTATGGCTAATGTGGAGGGCGGACGCGCCATGGACCAGGCTAACATTCTGAATGCTCTACGAGAAGTAAGACTTTTGCGAGAACCTAGTGATGACGGTGAATCTACAACCATGGTCAGACTGCGAGAACATCAAATTAAAAGAGGCGTGGCCAAACAAGAACACTATGCAGGAAGTCAAAGAAGACTGATAAACCAACACAGAACTGGTGTCGTTAGCCACTACACGCTGCGGGATTTGCTGAGGAGGGGATCCGAGCACTTATGGACTGAATGGTTCGATGTGCAATGAGGATGATCTGTCGACTAACTAACTGTTAATAGGGAAAGATAATCTACATGTAAAATTCAGTTCATCACTACTATAAATAGTGTGTATGGACTGCTTGGGTTCAAAGCGAGTAAGCGCAACCAAAAAAAAAAAAAAACTTAGCACCAGACTTATACTTTGTTACTCCAGTGCTAAATGTGTACTAATGTGTGCGTCAGAAACCTGGAGAACAGCTAGAGGAATTACTAATAAACTACAAACATTCACTAATTGGTACTTGTGCAAAATAGCGGGAAAATGGTATGACAGAATCACCACTGTAGAGAGAACTAACCAATTTCCTGTGAACCAAGAAGTGAAAAAAAGATGCACTGGACAAGTCACGCACTGAGAAAACCTGAGGATTGTATAACTAGACACTCTCTTGTCAGGAACCAACATGGTAAATGGAATGGCAGGAGACCTATACACACATGAAGAAGAGAATTAGAGATTAATAATATTGGGAGGATATGGAGGGACCTGCAGGAGATAGCAAAAGATAGGAAGGCTTGGCATGGCTTGGTTGAGGATCTTTGCCCCAATGGGGAATAAAGGGCAGAAGAAAAGAAAGAAAGAAGTACAAGACCTGTACTGAAACTGCATATCTGCAGAGAGGCATGGTGGAGTTGAGTTAGTCAAGAACCAGACAAATACCAGTGAATCAGGAGATGAAGAAAAGATGCTGGCACTGAACAGACACACCTTGAGCAAACCTAAGAATAGTACAACTAGAAAGATGTTTGAAATCCATACAAGTTTGTTGCATATCCTTTACTGTCAACCCCAGTATTTGTTGGCTGTTTGTGATTTCTTGGCAAATTTACACTCAGTAGTTTGCCATTGCTTTCTGAACGACCAGCATTCATACCTTTGTCTGGGAAACCAACGCAAGATTGTCTGCTTCCAAATCGCCCGCAGATGTGATTCGAACAGGGTTTGTGGGATTACAAATTACATCCGTAACCTCTTCGCCATAGAGCCGGCTGAATTCATTAAGCAAAACAAAAAAGAGGAAGACCCAAAAATACATCATCATAATCATCATGCGCCATGTCAACTGGTGTAGGTGTCCTTGTCTCTCCACAGATCTTGGTCTTTAGTTTTCTGGATCAACTCTACTGTTGATATTCCTCCATGCCACCGTCTCAATAAATCCAGCATCATTTCTCTTGGTTGGCCTCTGCATCTCTTTCCCTCAATCTTTCCAGTCATCATAATGTTCTCCAATGCCTCTCTTCGCATCACATGACCAAAGAAAGCTGTTTGTCTCTTTCTTATTGTTGTATATAATGTTCTAGTTTCATTAGCCTCTTTCAGGCAATCGTCGTTAGCTACTCAAGCAGTCCAAGGAATTTGCAATATTCGTCTCAGGAACCACATCCAAAAACACACGAAGAGAAATAGAGACAGAAGTGAATACTGTGAGGAGGACATAGATGAAACTGCATGGAATGGCTAGGATAGAACCGCTGGCATAAAGTTTGTTGAGGGCCTATGGGAGGCCTATAAAGGGTGTAAGAAAGAAGATAGCTGATGTTATTTGTATCTAAGGTACCAACATTCTTTTAAAAACCCTGTATTTTAAAGCAACAACATGTTGCCTTTAACTCTTTCTATCTCAGCCAGTTATTATGTTTACTCTATATCTCAAATATTCGTACATTAAATATACAAATAGGCATGACACGCCATAATCATTATAGGACAGCTCATGTAGCTGGACCTTTACAGAACATCACTCTAATTATGTATCGTACGGAAGGCTTCATCATTTGCCAGTTCACCTGCCTCAGGTATTTTCATGCCCAAGGTCTCTTGGTGTCCACCTTTGTTCTGGTCTGCCCCAGCCTCTTCTTCTAGAAAACATGTCTTTCATTATTGTCCTGTCTAAACCCCTGTGATGTTTAATATGGCCAAAGAGTTTCAGTTTCCCAAACATTCTGCTGTTTATGAGCAGGTTTTCTTTGGTGTTTAGATCTTGTAAAATGTCAGTATTTCTTTGGTGGTTAGAACTTGTAAAATGTCAGTATTTCTTTGGTGGTTAGATCTTGTAAAATGTCAGTATATTTCTTCTTCTTCGGCCATAATATTCTATCTCTTATCTGTTGGGACAAGTCCATAGATGCTTAGATCCTCCCCCCAACATATGCATCAGCGTCCGGCAGCTAATAGTACCAGTTCTGTGTTGGTTGACGAGGCCTCTCGTTCTCCCGATGTGCCTCTCGTGTCTGGCCATGCCAATTCTTACTCCCGAGTCTCCCATCCTGGACGATTAGATTCACTGGCATCAAAGTGATAATTTTTCTGTTTGTAATTCTAAATGTTCTATCTACATTGATATGGAGACAGTAATAGTTGTATTTAAATTAATATTTTACTACAGCTAACTTAGGCCTCTGGCTGAGGGGTTACACCACTTTCTCCGTAATCCCGTTTATCACGCAGAGTCTCGTAGCGGGCGAGAACTGGGAGCGGTTCGTTCCCCCGCTGGTGACTTGCGGGATAACTGAGCCGGCTGCTCAGAAAGCAATGGCAAACTACTGAGCGTAATCTTGCCAAGAAATCAACAGACAGCTGAAAGATGCTGCTGTTGACAGCAATGTCCTGTAAAAAGATATGCGAATTTTAAAAAAAAAAAAAAACTTAGTTTATGACAGAATGGGATGACTGTTTTTGTGCTTCACTCTTTTATTTGTTTGCGCTCGCATGCTTTGGACTCAAGCGTAGTCTTTCACATTACTTATAGTTGTGCTGGACTGGATTTTGTGTGTGGATTTGCTTTCCCTATTGCCAGTGTCCCTGGCCATCAAGCAAACCCACTCCGACTTCAGAGGTACTTGTAATTTACGTCCCCAAGTCAAGGACGATCATTTTAGTCCAACTGTCCGGTGTAGGGAACCCCTTACCTCGGCAGCATCACACCAGATGTTTAAGAACACACGCTCTTATCCATTTGGCCATGCTGACCTACGCTTCACTCTTTCAATCTTTGGTTAAATATTGCAACAAACATTTTCTTAAAACTACACTTCATGAGACGGAATCATACATCTCTTTAGCTAGTTATGTAGACACAGATGGCAGAACAAATAGATAGTAACTGATTCAGTGCCAAGCAAAACAAAGTTTGGACCAAACATGCACACAATCAAATGAACACGTATTACAATGTCAATTTCCGTCACTGAGCATTGAAATTGTGGAAGATACCACGAAACAAACCAAATAACATGATTACTCTAATATAGCAATATATCGACCTTCTGTCCAAATGGGAGGTCACATTTGGTGATATTTTTTTGGGGGGTGCTTGCTCACTTTGAACTCAAGCGTAGTCCATACACACTATTTATAGTAGTGCTCGACTGAATGTTGCATGTGGATTAGCTTTCCCTATTTACAGTGTCCCTCTCCATCAGGCAAACCCACTCCGACTTCAGAGGTTCTTGTAATTTACGTCCCCAAGTCAAGGACGACAGGTCAACATTTTAGTCCAGCTGTCCAGTGTAGGGGTTGAACCCCTAACCTCGGCATCAGCACAACAGATGTTTAAGAACACGCATTCTTACCCTTTCAACCATGCTGACCTGCTGGTGGTATATTATCCTTCGGCACTGAATCAGTTAATATAAGAATACAAATGGCAAAAGCAGTTTTCACAGCGCTGGGAAATTTGTGACAGCCAAAAGAAATTAAAATTAGTACCAAACTTAGAATATTTAAATCAGTATTGCTGAATTGATGAAAAATGCAAAGAACAGTGGTTTTCAACCTTTTTGGCCCATGCACCCCTTCACCATATATTCAGCATGTCATTCTCCCCTTTCGTATTTTCTCCCTATAAATCCCCCCCCCTTCCGACCTACACAGTATACGTAAAAATGGAAGCTAAATTTAATAACACATACTGAAACAAGTCTAGACGTCTACATAAAGCATGATTTGCGTGTCTACTTATAAAACAAATTTCAGAAGGGCAAGGGGTTCCAAATGTTGCTGTATGTAGCCGAGGCGCGGTGTTGGGGTGAGCGCCCAACATTGCTCAAATACCTCAATGGCTCGTGAATACATAACCTATGCAGCAAAAGTCCAACTCCTGGCCTACACGTGGCGGACCTGTTTAAACTAACAGGAGAAGGGGCGACGGCGAGTCTCTGGCGCCGGAAAATAACCAGTATGCTCTAGATGTGTATGCACGTACATGCATGCGCAGACAGGTGTGTGCGCGCGTACACATCTACACTCGAGTGAGACCACAGTCTGCTCTAGCAAAGAAAGGTGCTGAAGACGGAGGCAACCAGCCAAGAGGCGCACCACAGAAATCAGGATGCCACGCAATCACGCAAAATGGAATATGTCGACTACTGCTAATCGTTATGGTGCTCGCCCTGCTTTGGACCCCCAGGCAGGTGCAGTGCCGGGCCCTATGTCTCGAAAGGGTCCAACCCCAACTACTGGAGGTCCTTCTCAGATGTCCTGTGGAGCCAGGGGACATGAGAATAGGACGACTGGCCATACTAAACGAAGACTTAAAATAATGCACTGGAATGCGGAGGGAGTCAGCAACAAAAAAATAGAATTAGAAAAAATCTTGGACCAAGAAAAAGTAAGCATATGTTGCTTGCAAGAAACTCACCTCAATGAAAATATAGCCTTCAAAATCAGAGGCTACCAGTGTTACCGATCTGACCGAAAGAACAGGCGAAAAGGTGGGATACTGACCCTTGTAAGAAATAACATCATGGCTTCCCAAATCAAAGTCTACATGGAAGGGGCTGAGTATCAGACACTTAAACTTAAGACAGGTAATACAGATCTACATCTGATCAATTACTACTGTCCAAGTGACCGCCCACAGGCACTGGACACTCTACCACTAAAAGAAAAAATGATTGTGTGTGGCGATTTCAACAGCCACTCGCAGAGCTGGGGCTATGATCACATGGACCAGAGACGAGAGAGACTGGAAGACTGGCAGGATGAGAATAGATTCATGTTGATTAACAAGCCGTCCGACCCACATACTTTCTACTCGAGATCATGGCACTCTACAACTACACCTGACCTGGCTTTTCATTCACCAGACCTGGAGTGGAACATTACACGAACTGTTGGGAAACAACTTGGTGGCAGTGACCATCGGCCAGTCTTTCTAACCGTAGAAAATGAGCTTGTAAGTGAAAGCAGCACCCTCTTGAGGTGGAACTACAAGAAAGCAGACTGGGCAATGTACAAGCATCGCACCAGCATACTGGTTAGAAACCTGAACACTGAGAAAGACATAAATAAAGCAGTTGAAGAGTTTGGGAAATGCATACTACAGGCAGCGCGAGAAACAGTACCAAGAGGAGCCCGTAAACAATATAAACCCTACTGGAGTAGTGAACTAGAACAGTTGCATAATGATGTTGAAGTGTGTAGAAAGCAAGCAGAGGCCACACCCAGCCAAGAGCACCACAATAAATTCCAACATGCAAAAGCCAAATTTCAAAGGGCCAAGCTGCAGGCTAGACGGAAAAGCTGGCAGGAGAAAACGGAGTCTCTGAACTTTGAAAGAGACACAAGGAAATTGTGGAAGCTAATAAAACAGCTTAATGACGAGGGCACAGGGAGAAACTCAAAAATTGCACTACATAAAGATGGAAAAATCTTAACAAGAAAGCAAGCAGCTGACCATTTTGCGGACTCGTTCGCACAAGATAGCAATATCAAAATTAGTCCAGAGAAACAACAAGAGATTCGAGAGAAACGACAACATACAGGACAGAAGGAAATAGTACATGAGGTTCTGGAGGCACCCATCACAATCAGCGAACTGGAGCTAGCCATATCAAAACTGAAAATGAGAAAGTCACCAGGAGCTGATGGTATCTCCAATGAAATGATCAGGAACCTAGGAACAGAGGCCAAAACAAAGCTGTTGCAGATCTTCAATAACAGCTGGACCTTAGGCAGTGTTCCACAAGCCTGGAGAGAAGCAATCATGATACCCCTCCTAAAATCAGGGAAAGATGGTTCCATTGCCTCTAGCTACAGACCAATTAGCCTCACCAGCTGTCTCTGCAAAACACTGGAGCGCATCATCAATCACAGACTGCAGTGGTACATTGAAAGTAAAAACATCCTTGTGCCACAGCGGGCTGGCTTTAGGCAGTGCTACTCTACGGAAGATCAGACAACCTACCTCTCTCAAGAAATTGAGGATGCATTCCAAGAGAAGGAGCTGGTGCTTGCGGCATGGATAGATCTGAAGAAAGCCTTTGACAAAGTCTGGAAAGAAGGTCTGATGAAGAAACTGAGAAACTGCAAAGTCAATGGAAGAATGTACAAATGGGTGAAAGCATACTTGCACAACAGAAGAGCCCGAGTACAGATAGACGGACTCAAGAGCAAGAAAGTACTACTGCGTCACGGTGTCCCCCAGGGCAGAGTCTTGTCCCCCACACTTTTTCTAATCTTCATCAATGATCTTGTTGCTCACCTACCGCATGGAATTAAAGCGGCAATGTACGCCGATGACCTGGTTCTATGGAGCACAAATGAATATGCATCAGTGGCCACCAGATTGCTACAAAGAGCTGTAGATACATTTGCTGCATGGGCAAATAGATGGTGTGTCAGCATAAACACTGACAAGTGCAGCACCACCCTATTTACCCTCTCTCCAAAACAAAAGGCAGGGATCATCCAGATAAATGGAACACCCCTAAGAGAAGATAAAGAACCAACATACCTTGGAGTAACATTTGATGGCAAGCTGACATGGAGAAAGCACATCAACAAAGCAGTAGCAAAAGCCAGAAGGAAAATAGCCATCCTGAGAAAGCTAAGTGGAACCACATGGGGAGCCAGTACGAAAATACTTAGCAAAGTTTACCAACAGAGCATACGACCACACCTGGAATATGGGTCAACTGCGTGGTGTTCAGCATCAAATACCACACTACAAGAGCTGGAAAAGGTGCAAAATCAAGCACTTAGAGTCACCACAGGAGGGATGAGATCAACCCCTATAGTGGAAATGGAGAAGATGGGGAGGACACAGGCACTGAGTGAGCGCAGAGATACGAAAACGCTAATACAAGCAGAAAAGTTCCTCAGCTTGCCAGGCCACCCTATGAAGAACAGATTTGAAAACCTAGCTATGAGCCGGTTGAAAACAAGTAGTTTTATCCACCAGGCCAAACGACTCTGCAGAGAAACCACTGATCTGCCCACAGTTGGTATTCCCCTAACAACTATTCCAGAGCGAACTCCATGGAAAGATGAGCATAGACTATCGTTACAAATCCAGACAAAAGTGAGAGGAATATTTGACAAGGAAGAACAGAACAGTGTGCAGCGCAGAACAGCCACTCTCAGCTTCCTTGATGAAGAATACCCACAGGACCTCTGGATCCGAGTCTACACAGATGGGTCAGCACAAAATGCTGTTCGAAATGGAGGAGCGGGAGTGTACATAGAATACCCAAATAATACCAGGGACACAGCCAGAGTACCGACAGGAAAGTACTGCCATAACTATGATGCCGAAATTGAGGCAATCAAGATAGCAACAGAGAAATTACTAAATAACAGCAATGGTACACAACCTGTGGTGCTACTAACAGATGCAAAATCAGTACTCGAGGCGCTCCTCTCTGGGAAATTGCCAGTACTAAGGACACTACTTTCTGAACTTAGCAGTCAGCATAAAGTCACCATACAGTGGATACCATCCCACTGTGGAGTACCCGGAAACGACAGAGCTGATCAATTGGCTAAGGAAGGAGCCAAAGAGGAACAGCCTGATGTGCCCGTTACATACCACCAAAAGAAAAGAATGATCAAATCAGTCAGAAAGCCACCAAAACCTGCTCAAGATGACTACCACATTATGGACAGACCAGAACAAGTCATTATTCTGCGCCTCAGAACAGGACACAATAGATTACGCAACCACATGTATACAAAATTCAAGATTGGTGAAACAGCCATGTGCACATGTGGATTGGCGTCGCAGACAGCAGAGCACATACTCCAAGACTGCCCAAAATATAACATATCTAGGCAAACCTTCTGGCCTAGAGAGACGACAGTGGAAGATAAACTCTATGGACCACTGTGTGAACTGAAAAAAACAGTTCAATTCATGCAAGAGACGACATTGCAGATATAGACATATTTCAAGCGAACGAAAGAAGAAGAAGAAGAAGGGCAAGAAGTACAGAACCGTAAAGTATGGAGGAAAAAAACAATATCAAGTAATCGGGTCTTGTATTAACACGGTCTTGAAATAATCTTTATTCCCCCCCCCCCCCCCCCCCCCGAAACCCTAAAATTCCCCCCTGGGGGAGGGGGAATTCCCCACCAGTTGAGAACCACTGGCGTAGAATGACAAACAATTACGAACCACAAACAATCATCAACCAGTGCCTCCACAGAATATAAGGACTAAAATGGTATGGCCGGTCTCCGTGACTAAGGGCTTGCGGACGCGAATTGTAAGCCTGCTTACCCGCATTCGAAACACAGCTGCGGCCGATTTGGCAGCAAACCGCATTGCACTAGGTTTTAACAAGTTGGTACATGAGCCGGTCATTCAGAAAGCAATGGCAAACTACTGAACATAAACTTGCCAAGACATCAATAACAGCAGTAAAATGCTGGTGTTGACAGCAATGTCCTGTAAAAAGGATATGCCAAAAAAAAATGGTATGACAGAATCACTAAGTGGAGCTTTGAGAGTGAAGTAGATATAATCTGCCAGTGAATCAAGAGGTGCAGTGAACATGCTGTGGCTGGATAGGACTCATTGAGAATATCTTCTTCTTCTTCTTTCGTTCGCCTGAAATATGTTTATAACTGCAATGTTGTCTCTTGTATGAATCTAACAGTCTTTTTTAGTTCACTCAACGGTCCATTGAGTTTATCTTCCACTGTTGTTTCTCTAGGCCACAAGGTTCGCCTGGATATGTTGTACTTTGGGCAATTCTGGAGTATGTGCTCTGCTGTCTGCGACGCCAAACCACATGTGCACATGGCTGAGTCACCAATCTTGAATTTTGTATACATGTCGTTGCGTAATCTATTGTGTCCTGTTCTGAGGCGCAGAAGAATTACCTGTTCTGGTCTGTCCATAACGTGGTAGTCGTCTTGAGTAGGGTTTGGTGGCCTTCTGACTGATTTGATCATTCTTTTCTTTTGGTGGTATATAATGGGCACATCAGGTTGTTCTTCTTTTGCTCCTTCCTTAGCCAATCGATCAGCTCTGTCGTTTCCGGGGACTCCACAGTGGGATGGTATCCATTGTATGGTGACCTTATGCTGACTGCTAAGTTCAGAAAGTAGTGTCCTTAGAACTGGCAATTTCCCAGACAGGAGCACCTCTATTACGGATTTTGCATCTGTCAATATCACCACAGGTTGTGTACCATGGTTGGTATTTTGTAATTTCTCTGTGGCTATCTTGATTGCCTCAATTTCAGCATCATAGCTATGGCAGTACCTTCCTGTTAGAACTCTGGCCGTGTCCCTAGTATTATTTGGGTATTCTATGTACACTCCCACTCCTCCATTTCAAACAGCATTTTGTGCTGACCCATCTGTGTAGACTCGGATCCAGAGATCCTGTGGGTATTCATCATCAAGGAAGCTGAGAGTGGCTGTTCTGCGCTGTACACTGTTCTGTTCTTCCTTGTCAAATATTCCTCTCACTTTTGTCTGGATTTGTAGCGATAGTCTATGTTCATCTTTCCACGGGGTTCGCTCTGGAATGGTTGTCAGGGGGATACCAACTGTGGGAAGATCGATGGTTTCTCTGCAGAGTCGTTTGGCCTGGTGGATGAAACTACTTCTCTTCAACCGCCCCATAGCTAAGTTTTCAAATCTGTACTTCATAGGGTGGCCTGGCAAGCTGAGGAACTTTTCTGCTTGTATTTTAGTGTTTTTGTATCTCTGCGTTCTCTTAGAGCTTGTGTCCTCCCCATTTTCTCCATTGCTACTATAGGAGTTGATCTCATCCCTCCTGTGATGACTCAAAGAGCTTGATTTTGCACCTTGTCCAGCTCCTGTAATGTGGTTTTTGATGCTGAACACCACGCAGTTGACCCGTATTCCAAGTGTGGTCGTATGAGAATATCTTATAATAGTATATAACTAGAAAGCCCTTCTGGAACTCATTGGGCAAATTAAATAGGAGTCCTATAAACACCTGGAAATGGTAATTACAGAAAGAGATGAATTTAATTACTATAATGGGGTGGTCATAGAGGGAGATAGCAAAAAGGATAGGACAACTTGGCATAAATTGGTTAAGGATGTATGCTTCAAAGGGAGATAAAAATTAGTGGTGCTGCAGTAATTTCAGTAAGGGAGAGTTTATACATAGGGCCCTATGAATAGACACTTCCTTTCAGTAAAACTGGAAATGTAAACAATATAAAATAACAATAAGTAATGCCGCTTGACAGAACAGAATTACGAACAATACAAGAACGTTGCAGTGACTAGCCTTCATCAGCAAACAAATACATATACAAAACACAACATATATTAATCATATATATATAATCACAGAGAAGTCCCTTTGGTGACTAGATTACCGCATAAGAACGTAGAACGGGATGATTGTTTACAATGGGAGATAAAAGGCAGAAGAAAAAGACCATTTAAATATGTTCACTTTTTCTACATGATTGGACTTTTTCATTTATTCCATCAATACTCTTTCACCCTCATCTGATTGTCCACAAATAAAATCTGTGTATTATCTGAACTGTCATTCCATTGCCATTAGGCATTCATTACTTTCCACAAACAAAAATATGAATTGAATGTAGATGTATAATTTATAAACAACCGAAGCATTATCTAGTTGTCAGTCCGATTTTATCACATGTTACGTTCTGTGATAGTCCTATTCAATTTCATAAGTACTGAGAGTCAGTGGCACTCACAGTGGCACTGTCAGTGGGTCGTTCACAATTCAGTTCTGTGTGTCGTCTGTGTCCATCATCATCAATGGCTGGTTGGCAGGCCGTCGTTTGCTTGCGCCTCGTCACTCTAGTTAGCATTAACCGGTTATTTGACTAAACATAATACACTATAAATACATAAACACATCATTACCACAAATATAATTCCAAATACCTCGAAGACAATTCTATTAATGTTTATCCTCGGTCCAAAAGCAAGATTTCTCTGAACACACACCTAGAGGTTTCACCGTTGCCGCAAAATTAAGTAAAATCAAACCGCATGTCACTTTTTGTCAGAGTTTTTTAGTTAGGTGATAGAACAAGGTGAAATAATGATTATGACTTTTATATGTACCCAAATCTTTATCAACAAAATAATAGTAACTGTTATTAACGTTTAAGACCACTAAAATGTATATTGGTTTATTCGTGTGTAATTGCTTGACACTGTTATTTTCCATAGTAGGCGATTTCTTTCGTGACGTTGATTTTACTATACCAGACCATACCTAAAAAATAAAATGTGTTCTTTGTGTTGTACCTGAAAAGAAGCATGCCGTGAAGAAAAAAATGGTAACGCGCTATGAGCTTACCTCCTTGTGATCTCGTGGTCGAATCCCCATTGGGACGGGGAATGTTTATGTTACAAAACTGGGTCCCTAAAATGGGTGCATGAAATGTTCTGGGAAATCAAAGTGGCGGGCGTAATATATAATATATATATATCACCTCTCTGGTGATCGAGTGAAATGGCGAATCATGACCGCCCACGCTTTCCGGCATGGCACATGATTGATTGATTGATATATCACCTAAACGAGTGGAGATGAGTCTATTGACTATTCTATATAAACATGGCGCTAAATAATAATAACACATAATACTTTGTGTGTTTATTTATGTAATTGTCTTAGTGGCCTCAGCGGTTCTTCCCATTGATTTCTTGTGTATACAAACATGGGGATAGTGTACCATACACTTTTGTTTACTGCGACATTGCATGTGTGTGTGTGTGTGTGTGAGAGAGAGAGAGAGAGAGAGAGAGAGAGAGAGAGAGAGAGAGAGATGGAGAGAGAGAGATTTTTTTGCATATCCCTTACAGGACATTGCAGTCAACATCAACATTTTTCAGCTGCTGTTGATGTACGAGGCAAGATTACGTTTAGTAGTTTCCATTGCTTTCTGAGCGACCGGCTCACATACCCCTAAGTTACCAACGCGGCGAGAACCGCTACCGATTCTCGCGCATGTTACGTTACTCGCGAGAATATACGGGATTACGGAGAAAGACGTTAACTCCTAGGCCAGAGAGACCGGCTATGTGTGTGTGTGTGTGTGTGTGTGTGTGTGTGTGTGTGTGTGTGTGTGTGTGTGTTAAGCTTAGTTTAGTCGACGGATCAACATCACGGCACATGTGTATAACCCATAAGTGATCCGTTCTACTCCTAACTGAAGCCTGAGTCCGGAGTCCGTAGCACCGGCGAGGATCCTGAAATACTTTGGGTAGATTTTTAACTCGAAATTTTGCCCGGGCAGCGCCGTTAGGCTACTCTTTTTCGATTTCCAACTGCCCAGGGATATGTTACGTGCGCAGCAATACACACGGGCATCCGATCTCACTACCCGGAGACCAAGGGAAATTTTATTACTAGAAGTCCACGTGAAAAAATCCCGGTCCTCACCGGGGCTTAAACCCGGGACCTCCAGTACTCGAGGCAGACACCAAACCTCAAGACCACTCATCCCCCATTGCGTATGTATTTACGTATGTGTGTGTGTGTGTCTGTATGTGTGTTTGTGTGTATTATGTACGTGTGTGTGTGTGTGTGTGTGTGTGTGTGTGTGTGTGTGTAAATGCATTATAACAGTAGACAGTTCTACCTACCTTCTGTTAGCGCCGAATATTGGGCGGCGCTCACCAAACCCGACACCCCACATTGCGCCAACGGCTTCGGGCGGAGGAGTGTAACCTAAAGACTAAATGCCATAGCAAGGCCGACCAGGCCTTAAGCCTTGGTTGGCAACTGGTCTAGGATGGAAGCTCCGATAGGCGGACAATTAAAGTATTGCTTTGCTGGTCTGGCAGCTTCTGCAGCTTGTTGTCTTGTTTCACACGAATTGGTGTTTCACACGAAATTGGAGAAGAATGTCGGTCTGTGACCCAAGGCAGCGGACTTGCACCATCCTTAGAATGGCATTGAGCTTGGCTTGATTACGGGTGATAAAGTGGGAAATGGAGAATAAAACTGATCCCAATGACCGCAGGCAAGGACAACTCCGGCATGTTGCGCTTGGGGGCATGGGGGGGGGGGGGTGCGTGCCAAGTAGTGAAGCCGTCTGCCTACCTTCTGAAGATCGTGGGTTTGTTATCGGACTGATTCGTTTAGACCACTAGTGCAATATTCCCAGAGACCCTTGGGGATAATTTCCCGGAGCTATGGAGTTCATGCTTTGCGTAATGCACTGGGCAGGCGGCTTGTCGTTCTGCAAAAAGAGACCGAGCCAGGTGGAGTAAAACCCGCGGAATGAATTCGAACATTTCGCATTTGATCCAATGCGCGGATCCAATTAAGTCAGCATCTGCGCCTTTGACTTCTGTCGTTGGAGACTGGGCCTCTAGGACCTTTCTCAAGTCACTGACGTCGAATTTTCAATCATTGAACTACCAATCGAAATCGAAATCAGATGTCAAAAAGCTAATGCACTTACATATCAACTATCACCCTTACTGAAACATCCAAATATACTCATGTCCGCAAAACGACAGATAATAAACAGCATATTCGCACCAACCCTATGCTACCAATCTCAAACCTGGACTTTATCCAAATCACACTTTCGCAAAATTAACACCTGTCAGATGAGATCCTGATGATAGGTGCCAACTTATCAATCCGAGACGGGTAAGAAATGGTGTTATCAGACAAACTGTGGGATCAACACTTTGTGCTACATTTATTGAAAGACAGAAGATCAAGTGGTTTGGCCATGTCGTTAGAATGCAACACCATCAACTACCATCACTGGCCTTACATCAAAGATCATCTGCGACGAGAACAAGATGACGCCCAAGAAGGAAGTGGATTGACATCAAAGATATTGTACAATCACACGGAAGGACACTATCCAGTGCCGCCCATCCGGCGCTGGAGCGCAAATTATTCCTCCCCACGCCGCTTGACGGCAGAAGTCGAAGATTATGATGATCATGATGCTGATGAACTACCAATGTTACGTTAGTATTACTGCGTGGTAAAGAAATGCAGCGAGGAAGATAATTGGTCACCTACATTGTTGTATAACGCTAATATATGTAGGTTTATCGTGCCCCACCTCTACTTGGATTGTCTTTGTGTTGAGTTAAGAACCGACATCACTACACTCAGGACATTCCCATACGTGCTCAGTCCTCTCGTTCAACCGCCAGCGAAGAGTCATACTACTAATCGTTCACACCGCTATCTGATTAAAAGTTCTCCTGGTCTTCCCTCTCAGTTTTGAGATTCTTCCAGAACCCCTGCCGATCCCCCGCAATCTCATTCTTTCCACATATGGGTTCTCAATCTGTTCCTCCGCCTTCTCCACCTGGTCCCACAATCGCACGACCACCTCCCCCTTGTCCATAGGCAAGATACCACCAAGAGGTGCATTCCCTGCTAGCCTATCAGCCTGTTCATTCCCCCGTACACCCGCATGGCTAGGGCAAAATATCCATACAGTTCTCACAATCTGTGACCTCTGAAGCGAAGAGAGCCATTCCACACGAAACATTCGGCTACTTGCTTACTAAAATTTCATTTTGTAATTACATGACTTAACATAAGAAATATTCTATAAAGGGACATAACTTTTAGTAGCATTGATATATCTTAGGTTAAGTCCCCTGGCTATAGATAGCTATATAAATAAATAGATACATAGATAGATAGATCTGACCCGATAGATAGAGAGGGTGGGATAGACGGAGTGAGAGACGGATGGGCAGGCAGGCAGACAAACAGATAGATAGACAGATAGATAGACAGACAGACAGCCGGGTCGACAAACAGACAGATAGACAGACAGTCGGGAATGGGAACTTATATGATTACTTATATGAATTAAATTAGATGCTCCCCACCAGGGACTGGGTGAAGCCGGGCCGGGTCAGACAGACAGACAGCCAGGTCAACAGACAGACAGACAGACAGACAGTCGGGAACGGGAACTTATATGACTACTTATATGAATTAAATTAGATCAGTGGTTCTCAACCGGTGGGGAATTTTCCCTTCATATTTTACAGTTATGTATGTCTCGTCCTTCTAAAATTCATTTTATAAAGTAAGTAGACCCACAAATCATGTTTTATGTGGATGTCTAGACTTGTTTTAGTATATGCTATTATATTTGCCTTCCACTTTTACGTATACTGTGTAGGGATGAGGGGATTTTTAGATAGGAAATATGAAGGG
Organism: Cepaea hortensis; assembly: GCA_963921405.1. Classification (NCBI taxonomy): domain Eukaryota; kingdom Metazoa; phylum Mollusca; class Gastropoda; order Stylommatophora; family Helicidae; genus Cepaea; species Cepaea hortensis. Next base: position 17,124,151 of record OY992886.1, on the reverse strand, counting down.
GGAACCGTATGAAAATACGGTGAAGGGGGGAACGGGCCAAATTTTTGATAGGAAGGGGGGGGGGGAATGGCGTTCTGAAAATATGGTGAAGGTGGGAATGGGCCAAAAAAGGTTGAGAACCACTGAATTAGATGCTCCCCACCAGGGACTGGGTGAAGCCGGGCCGGGTCAGACAGACAGATAGACAGACAGACAGATACTAGATAGTCGGGAACGGGAGCTTATATGACTACTTATATGAATTAAATGAGATGCTCCCCACCAGGAGCTGGGCGAAGCCGGGCCGGGTCAGACAGACAGACAGACAGACAGATAAATAGATAGATAGATAGATAGATAGATAGATAGATAGATAGATAGATAGATAGATAGATAGATAGATAGATAGATAGATAGATAGATAGATAAATAGATAGATAGATAGATAGATAGATAGATAGATAGATAGATAGATAGATAGATAGATAGATAGATAGATAGATAGATAGATAGATAGATAGATAGATAGATAGATAGATAGATAGATAGATGGATAGATAGATCCCCGCCAGGGCCTGGGCGAAGCCGGGCCGGGTCAGCTAGTAGTATGATATATAACTCTACAGTAGGCACTTGACGAGATGCAGCGAAATATGCCAGGCAATAAATCGTGCAACTTATTGTTTGTGGCTTCTGTGCTTAAAATATAAAACATCATCTACCCTCCCAGTTCTTTAAGGCACATCATCATCAAGTGTCTTGTCGGCTGGTGTGAGCAATCATACTATTCATACTTCTCCACAAACTGCCATCTCCGGCGGCATGGATCATTTCATGTGTTGACTCCCTTCCATGCCATGATGCAAAACTGTCACGAATTTTCTCTCGCTGTCTTCTTAATCTCTCTTTCCACAAATCTGTCCGGTTGTCACGTGTTCCAATTTTGGTCTTCTCATAATGTGGTAAAAGACATTGATGACTGACTTTCCAGGGTTATCTATCTATAGCATGATTTTCACTGGCATGGCCTTATTGCAGTGAATGATATATTAATTTAGTGGTGTCATAGAGTTCAGATTTACTGGAGGCCGGCATGGCAGAATGGATAAGACCTTTCGCTTATAAATTTCCGGTGTACTGGTGTCGAGATAGCGGACTCAACCCCCTACACCGGTCAGTTGAACTAAAATGATGACTTATCGTCCTTGACTTGGGGACTAAATTACAAGTACCTCGAAGTCGGAGTGGGTTCGCCTGATGGCGAAGGATACTCGTAATAAGGAAAGCTAGTCCACGCGCAAAAATCCGTCCGTTGTATTAAAAGTAAAAAATATTCGGTATTATTAAGCTTCTGACATTCAGGTTCAATCCCTACACCGGCATTACGTTTGACTTAAGCTTTGACTTCCCGTTCAGAAAGCAATGACACAACAATATAACATGACACAAACTAATGCAGCTTTACAGAACATAATTACGAAAAATACAGTGGCTTGTGCCGACTAGCCTTTATCAGCAAACAAATGCATACACAAAACATAACATATAATCACGGAGAAGACCCTACAGTGACTACATTAAGGCATAAGAACGGGATGAAAAGAATGAAAAGATGACAAAATTGAACTCCAGCGCAAGGTCCTATATGTCGGATGAAGACATCCTGTTGTCCAACATGAGTGTGATGTCATACTGGACCTGAGGTTTGCGTGAGTATCCATTATCCCATGTCTAGCTTATTGGTGTGCAGACTGGTGGTACCTCGCCGTGCAGGGAGATACTCTCCGGCTTCGGAAGAATCAGCGATCCTACTACGTTAGCCAGGACCCCGAGGGACCTGTTGCCCAGGACACACGGCGAGGACGTGCTAGTACAGTGGTTCTCAATCGGTGGGGAATCCCCCCCCCCCCCGGGGGAATTTTAGGGTTTCCAAGGGGGGGGGGGGAAGATGAAGACCATTTCAAGATCGCGTTAATACAAGAACCGATTACTTGGTATTGTTTTTCCCTTCATACTTTACAGTTATGTACGTCTCTTGCTTCTAAAATTCATTTTATAAAGTAAGTAGACCCACAAATCGTTTTATGTGGATGTCTAGACTTGTTTTAATATATGCTATAAAATTTACCTTCCATTTTTACGTATAGGCCTACTGTGTAGGGGTGGGGGGTTTTTAGATAGGAAATATGAAAGTGGGGGAGGGGGGAATGACGTTCTGAAAATATGGTGAAGGGGGGCACGGGCCAAAAAAGTTTGAGAACCACTGTGCTAGTAGGTCTTGGCCGGTACGAAACCTGGCCCTGGTGCCATGGAAACACCTCTGCGTCCCAGATGACAAAATGAGAACAATGAAGAGAAAATCAAAATTTGAAAAATTTGTTGATACTTATCTCAGAATCCCACTTTGATACTCTTATATAGACAGCCGCTCCCCCGATGTGTCTCCACCTTGCCGTGGTGGGGGAGCTTGCGTGTCCCATCGACCCCATGTGCTTGCCGATGGATGAAAAACTACATATCGGACAGCTCATGGGATAGGGACCAGACTAAGAGAGACACAACCTGCTGCTCTGCAGGTAGACTGAGGATAACAGTCAAACATTTAAATCAGGTGCACGAAGGCAGAAGTTCTTGGTCCGGACAAAACTCTTAAGGCTCCCTGTCGAGGGCTGTGGCTGAACGCCTCTAAGCCACAAACCCTCGGATCTGAGAGCCGGGCCGATACCCACCTTTCGAAAAATAAAGGCGGGATACTGAGCAAGCTACATGCTCAGGTCTGATACAAGTTCGAAGGCTCTCAGCTGGGGGATATGAGAGATTCCCGGATGAGAGGGCCAGGCCGTTTCTCGTTCACTGCTGCACGAAGGTAAGGTGCTGAGCCGACAGCACATGTAGCCTACCTCGTGAGCGAGTAAAAAAAGTCAGAAAAGTGCCCCAGTCGAAGGAAATGGTTACGAAAACTGTCTGTATCTAACTCATAGAGAGTGTAGACAAAAGTGGAAGAACGTCTCAATGACGCAAAATGGAACGCACGGCGAGCGAACCTATTGCGTGGTCCGAAATCAAAAGCAAAAGCTTACCAAGTGGATGTCGCTCGCAGTCTGACCGTTCCTGGTGTGTGCTTGTGCGATCGATCAGTGGCAAACGAGTTGCCCAACACATGGAAGTGAGGAACTAAAGCAGCCATGAGCAGGACGTGGCAACTCCTCGGGTGAGCCCAGTCTCAGAGCAATATGTGCTGGCTCTGCAATTATGGAAGCCTCCTTGGATAGCGAGGGAATGCCCATGGTCTGCCCCTGCCTTCCCTTGAGGGCCGACCGCGATGTCGTTGATCGTTCTATCTTGACCAGCCGAGATGAGGGCGACATCACAACAGTCTAACGTGCCTCGAAACCAGAGGAAGGCTAACCTCATTAAAAAATGCCCGCCGGAAGTCGGAAGTGTCGTCCTACGGGTGGCAAACTAAAAATTGACACTACGCAATTACGTCCGAGTGAAATGTCTCGTCCGAATGTCTCTTGTGCTAGGAACAGCTCTGACTACCTAGTTTCCGAATGCCGCTCTTGTTCGTAACAGCTCTGACTAGGTAGTTTTCCGAATGTCTGTCGTGCCTGAAACAGCTCTGACGGGCGCAGCAACGACAAGCACATGTCCGAAAACTCACTGAGTGGATACCGTCTGCAAGCCTGTCTGGTTTGTGCGGGAATGGCCCGGGGTTAACGAGGTACCCAATATATTGAAGTGAGGAATTCACTTCGACCGATCCAACTCGACCAGCTGGGAGGTGGACGGTACCACAAAAGTGAGAGTCTCCCAGGAATGCTAACCTGGTCAAAAATGCACGCAGAAGCCGGATGTGTTGACCTAAGGGTTTCGACCCAAGGGTGCCTAACGCACACCGCAATCACATCTGAAAAAACACTCCGGATGAACGAAAAGAAGAAGATATAGACAGCCGTGGGAGTCTGTGGGTCATGGGGACCGGAGTAGGGGATGGTAACGGTTCAGTGAAGATCCCAGGTAAATGAGTGGAATTGGTACATGAAAAATAAGGGGAGGACGGTAAGACGAAAAATTGGAAGTGATGGTGGTCCGAGAGTGAAAAGTAAGAAGGAATGCCCGGTGGATGTCCGTACAATGCATGAGTGGGTGCCAGTGAAAGGTTGGCCATAGTAGACGAAAATTAAAGAGCAATAACATGCGCACCCAAGTATGACAAACTGCTGATGTAAAAACTGCCTAGAAAATAAACCTGGGATTGATCGCAACGCCTGGCATGGGACACATAACATTTCTTTTTCCCAAGATTCAGCTTAACTGTTTTCTTTTGGAGGACAAATAAACTATTGAAAAATGCAGCCTCATTAATTTGCTGTTTTTTTTTTTTTTGCGCGCGGAATTGTAAATTCATTTATTGCCTGACATGTTTTTGTTAGAGTATTCATTAATATGTATGTAAGTCTTTCCTGGTATGTATGCTTCAAGTGGCAGTGTCTGCTACAGAAAAGAATTTACGTGAAATAATAAGACGAATAAATGAACGAGCAATAATTGGTACATATAGGGCGAAAGCAACATGCGCGGGAATATATTACCGTATTTCCCTTAGTGGAAATATCGGGTCGCATATATATATATACGGCTTGAAGAATTGGAGAAGTGATGATTTGATCTTCCGCCTCCAAGCGATGAGTACAAAACTCGGGTACCGGTTGCCTACCATCATCGCAGTACATTATAGCTTTAACCTGTAGTTTCGCAGCGTTGAGTCTTCGGCAAAATTAATAGCAACGACAGTGTACATCCTCCCTATATACTATATATTCAGACGAGTATTTGACACAGGATGGTTAACATGGAGCTGAAAGGCGGTTTTATTTATTATAAATCCCGACACTGCCACATCCATGCGTCTGTGTCCCTATGGTGGGTCTTCAGATGGCTAAAACGCAATTCTTGGGTTGATATAAAGACAAATATAGAAAGGATTATCTTTCCATATTAACAGTGTCCCTCGCCATCAGGCGAACCCACTCCAACTTCAGAGTTACTTGTAATTAACGTCCCCAAGTCAAGGACAACAGGTCAACATTTCAGTGCAGCTGTCCCGTGTAGGCGTTGAACCCCTTACCTCGGCATCAGCACACAGGATGGTTAAGAAAACGCGTTCTTATCCATTCGGCCATGCGGACCTGCAGTGAGGCTGGTATAGAGACCTCTCTCCCCCCCCCCCCGCCCCCGATCAAGACAAGACTAACATTTCCAATGGGGCTGTGTTGCAGAGCTCTCATTCTTCTCTTAAAGCTCCCGGGGTACAAAACTCCCGGGGTACAAAACTCCCGGGGTACAAAACTCCCGGGGTACAAAGCTCCCAGGGTACAAAGCTCCCGGGGTACAAAACTCCAGGGTACAAAACTCCCAGGGTACAAAACTTTCGGGGTACAAAACTCCCGGGGTACAAAGCTCCCAGGGTACAAAGCTCCCGGGGTACAAAGCTCCCGGGTACAAAGCTCCCGGGTACAAAACTCCTGGGGTACAAAACTCCCGGGGTACAAAACTCCCAGGGTACATAGCTCCCGGGGTACAAAGCTCCCAGGGTACAAAGCACAAGACCCGTGCAGTAAAGCATATTAGCAGATTTAGAGCCAAACAAAAAGTAGATTTGGCCTAACAAAAATGGATGGAGGAAAATTGGAAGTAGGGATGTGTCACAGTTATGACGTTAAAATTGTTAATATGGTAGTATACATGTTGAATTATACGAGTCTCGTATATCAAATTAAAGGATGTTGCATAAGGAAAACTACTTTATAAAAGCCCATGTTCCTATGCCTTAACATAGTTACTGTAGTGTTGTCTCTGTGATTATATGTTGTGTTTTGTGCATGTATGTGTTTGCTGATGCCCATGAGTTTCTGGAATTGTTCTCTAGTCGCCGCAACGTCCTGTGTTTTCCGTAAATGTGTTCTGTAAAGCTGCATTACTGTGCAGTGGCGTGCAGAGGTTCTTTGATGCCCGGGTCCAACCCCTTGATTGGATGCCTCTAAATTGTTCTTTCCCTAATACTTTCCTCCTCCCCTCGCACTGCACTGTGCTGCCCCCTCTTCCTAATTGGATGCCCCCCCCCCTCCCGGCTGGATGCTCAGGGCCGTCGCACCCCCCTCTGCACGCCCCTGTTACTGTGTGTTATTTTATATTGGTTACATTTCCACAGCTTTACCGCAGTTCCACTAATTTTATTCAGGATAAGAGAAACGCTCAACACCTGTGAATCCCATATTATTGCGGGAAATACGGTATCTCCAACATGACGTGATGTATTCCATTGTTTGATCACGTGACCGGCTGTATGGTTATAACCGGCGTTCAGCTCAAAAGTGACTGGTCCGTCTTGTCGTCTGCTGGTTTATAAGGCAACGGGCAGTAAGTTTGGACAATACATTTCCACTTTCTTGGTCGAGATCTACCCGTTTTGGTGTAGCTGCCAGCTGCCTTTATCCGATCATCGCTTGTGCTTTCGTGAAAGTATATATTGATCATTCAAAATAATGTCAAATACAGATCATTCATCGAGAGACGGTAAAAATGCCGCTTCTAAACAGGTGTCGATTGCTCGCCCGAGAGTTAGAGGAATTGATATACTCAGGGATCCCATACTAAACAAGGTAAATTTACTTTGATTTTAATAGTTAATATATCATTACTAATAATAGTTAAACAATAGTTAACATTGACCCTAAACCCTAACTTATTTACTGCGGGAGTATTTAGACCCGTCTTTAATTATAGCCAGCTTGTACGTGGGTTTCATTTCATTCAATGTTTTCTATTTACAACTTGATCTATGGGCAAGAATCTATCTTCTTTTATACATACGACCAGAGGCATTATAAGTATAATTAATTATATATAGAAAAAATAAAAAAGGCAGCTCTATACTATAGGCAGTCTGTGAATAGACAGATTATTTCAGCCTTTGGGCTGGCCGTGAAGCTCTCATAATCCCAATCCGAAGCTATCTATCTCAACTATCTGTCTTGCTTGAGCTGCTCTCTGTAATTCCACAGATGCCTCCATTGATATGTGATATCTATAAATTCTATAATTATATAAATAATATATAACGCGGAGCCGCAGTAATATACGATATATAGTGGCTAGTTCGCTTGCCTGCCACATCAGTGGTCCGGATTCAATCCCCAACAGAGATGCGTTTCGTTTTTGTTTTGTTTTTCAGGTCAGTACGGCTCTGGGATCTGGGATCAGTTCTGGACTCACCCAGACCTCATAAAAATGGGTGCCCGGAAATTTTCAGAATGTTCTGGGAATTGCCTGGAAATAAGAGGTGACGGGAAAGAGAACTGGCAACCTCACCTCAAATGTTGTGACCTATAATATCTGAAAGCCTAAAAGTTCAAATCCCGATGGCAGTATCTGCTATGCAAATACTGGATCATTATGATGATTTCTGTCCCGCGAATGAACATTATTTCAAGAGTAGAAAGAAAAAGACACTTCAGGCAGCTCACTGAAGTTAATTTGAAAGCATTTGTGTTATACAGTGACAGTTATTGATTATTTATTTGTTATCTTTCTTATATTCAAAATATACCACAGTATTTTTTTTAAATATCAGGCTACCCAGTTCAAACTTTATAATTGGGATTGTTGCTTAGTTGCTGTTTTATGGTATATTTCTTTCACAGCTGAGAGTTGTGTTTATTGGTTTTAAAAAAAAGTTAATTGCATATCCTTTACAGGACGTTGCAGTCAACACGAGCATTTTTTTCTGTTGTGATCTCTTGGCAAGTATACGTTTAGTAGTTTGCCATTGCTTTCTGAACGACCGGCACCCATGCCATTTACATAAAAAACCAAGGCAAGGCGGTCTGCTGCCAAATCACAAGCAGCTGTGTTTCAAACATGGGTGTGCGGGATCACGAACTACGTCCTTAACCCCTTTGCCAGTTTATTGGGTAGTAATCTTGAAAAGAACTATTCATAGCATATTGTATTATCCCGATTCTCAATATATTGTCAGTTCATTCATTCATTCATTCATTCATTCATTCATTCATTCATTCATTCATTCATTCATTCATTCATTCATTCATTTATTCATTCATTCAGTAGTATGTCCTTTGCAGAACCTCGTTCCCATAACAACATTCTGGAAAACCTCTCGATCATAAGCAAGCATCTGGAGATCATCCGCCACATCATGCACCCATCTTCTCTTTGGCCTTCCTCTTCCTCTCTTCCCAGGCTTATACCCCTCTATTATTGTTCTCGCCAAACTTTCATGATGTTTTAAGTGAATATTGTCAGTACTTTGGTAAATGTTGTCAAATTCTATTAGGTTAGATTAGCACTGTTCCGAAGCTTGAAAAAGAATGCGTGTGTTCAAAGTATGTGGGATCCCATTAACATTTTGTAATGAGATTCATTTCTTTTTTCATTCGCTCGCTTTAAACTTAAGCATAGTAGCAACTTTTAGTGCAGTGGACTGATTTTTGCCTGTGGATTAGATTTTCCTATTACCAGTTCCCCCCTTTCTTTATCTCTCCTTGTTTTTCCAGCTGCATTTCTTATGCATCTCATCTCACATGGTGTGATTTTACACCCATGAGTTTCTGGAATTGTTCATGTCTGGCATTGGTTCAGAATAGAGGTGAAATTGGGATGAATAGAACATATATCAGCTTCTTTTTTTATGCATATTGATATTTGAATGTTTTAGGATATGTGCTACTTGATGGCTGGTTTTGTATGCTTTCTGTTTTCATGTTTCTATTTCACTATACTGCTTTTCATACTCTGTAAACACGGCTACTTGTACTCTCTAGGTTGTTTTAACGATCTTCCATTTATATCCACTCTGTGCTGGTGTTCCTTGGATGATCATCAATTCTGTCTTTTCAATGTTAACAGATTCAGTGTGAAACAAAAAGTAGGTTAGGACCGAACAAAAATGGATGGAGACAATGGGATGTTGGGCTGTGTCACAGTTATGACTTAACAGTTGTTAATAGATAGCAGACATGTTGTATTACATATAAAATTAAAGGGAGTTGCATAGGGAAAACTTTTTTTAAAGTTGCATATCCCTTACAGGATGTTTTAGTCAACACCAGCATTTTACTGCTGTTGTTGATGTCTTGTATCTGTAAATGACAGTTGATGTCTTGGCAAGTTTTTACTATCAGTAGTTTGCCATTGCTGTCTGAACGACTATAGGGAAAATTACTGTATTGATATTTTAACTATAGTTTGATTTATAAGCCCATGGCAGTTACAGGAAGTTTGAATGAGACGATTTATCATCCTATTTCACTTAGTTAATCTTTATGTCAAAATTCTGCTTCAGTTTTAATCACTCCAATTTTGGTTGTCTACAGGGCATGGCCTTCACACTGAAGGAACGGCAACTGCTGGGCATTCATGGGCTACTACCCCCAGCCATTCTAGACCAGGATAACCAGGTTTACCAGGTGATGCAGAACTTTCACAGATGGGAAAATGATCTGGATCGATTCATCTACATGATTGGCCTGCAGGACCGCTCGGAGAAGCTCTTCTACAGAGTTATCAGTGAAAACATTGAGCTCATGATGCCGATAATCTACACTCCTACAGTTGGTCTGGCCTGTCAGAAATATGGCATGGTATTCAGAAAACCCAGGTGAGGAAATAGTGTTTGTCTGTAATGTTAGATTAGTAGTGTTGGGTTAGTGGTGTTGGGTTAGTAGTGTTGGGTTGGCAGTTAGTGTTTGGTTAATAGTGTTGGATTAGTATCATGTGTAGTATAATTTAGGAGCCACAGTTGTATAGTGGCTAGACTAGTGGTTCTGAACCTTTTTTGGCCCATGCACCCCTTCACCATATGTTCAGAATATCATTCCCCCCCCCCCCTCTCTTTTCATATTCCCTCCCTATAAATTCCCACCCCTACACAGTATATGTAAAAATGGAAGCTAAATTTAATAACACATACTAGAACAAGTCTAGACGTCTACATAAAACAGGATTTGCGGGTCTACTTACGTTATAAAACAAATTTCAGAAAGGCGAGAAGTTCAGAACCATAAAGTATGGAGGGAAAAACAATATCAAGTAATCTGTTTGTATATTAACGTGATCTTGAAATAATCTTTAATTCCCTCCTAATCGGAATTCCCCATTGGTTGAGAACCACTGGGCTAGACACTATATACACCATAAATCCATTTTTGCAAATGGGAAATTGCACCGTAAACTAATAAACAGAGTTTTGACAGGCCATCACAGTCTATTCCAGCATTGACTGATTGTTTATGATTTTCTAGATAGTGGTTCAGTAGGTTGTCATTGCTTTCTGAACTGGTAACGCTCATACCATTGTGAACATTAATGCCAAGCTGTCTGCTTCAAATGACCTACAGCTGACTTTGATCCTAGAATGTTAGAATTGTGAAACTGTATTCACGACGCCTAGTCCACAGAAGCTAAAATTAGGTGGTTCAATTTTTTTAACAATCATAGGTTTCCTTTAATGAAGTCACATCATCATCATTATGTACCATGCTGGTATGCGTGAGTGATCATGATTCGCCATCTCACACAGTCACTAGTGTCTTGGATCAAGTCTGTGTTCTTGTCCTGATTATGCCATGTGGTTAAGCCTTTTATCTCTCTGCCTTTCCCTTGCTCTTTTTCCATCAGTTGTGTTGAGTACAATGGAGAAACAGGATATCTATAAACAAAGAAGTCGCTTACCCAGTAGCAAAATTTCAATGAAATTTGAGGCTGATGTTTTGCAATCAAGTCAAACAAAAATACTAACGATACTTCTTCTATCTTTCATCTTCCCATGGAGTGACTGGCTCATGCGGTGTCCTTTGTAGACTTGATTATGATTGGTGAAGTGAAAATTTTCAGTGGGATGAGATAGCCACTGTAATGCCAAGCCTCCTTGTTTGCCTCTTGAGACATGTACGGTGGGTTACCTTGTTACTATTCTTTGCTTCCCTAAAGGGACCCAGTAACACAAAGGTGATGCCTACCGTTATAATTTGCTTGATGGTGTTTCACACAAAAACTTGATGTTCCAAATGACTACTCTACAAAACTGGGGAGTCTCCGTGGTGATCAAGCTGTCTTGTCTTTCGCTCTGACGGTCATGAGTTCATGTTCAGATGGCATTGTTCAGACCATGAGTGCTACATTTCAGGACATCCCTTGGGGGTCACTACCGTAGCTACAGAATTCAGGCTTTGTGTAATGCTTTTGGCAGACGGCTTGCTGTTCGTCGGAGAGAGACAGAGCAAAATGAGATCAAACTTGCTGCAATGAACTCACTCCTCTCACCTTCAGAGCTTCATAGTTTAAAAAAATTCAGTTTGCCACTTTAACCCTTCTGTGCCAAATGGTTATTATTTTAAAACCTGTAACTCAAGTATATATTGGTTAGGGTAATCACAGTTTGGACAATATTCTTCTTCTTCTTCTTCTTGTGTGTTCCTCTTATGGACAGTATGAGTTAAAGTAACAGCAGACCAAGCCTCAAAGAGTTAAGTACACCAATTGTTTACAACAGAATTAATTAACTTATGACTGCCCGGTCTTGCCGAGAAGATGGTGCAGTGCAGTATCTGGCATTTTTGCCTGCTGGTCTAGGGGTCATGAGTTCAAATCCTCATCCAGGCAGGGAACTTTATAACTGACTCAGGCAGGTTGACACAGACAATAAATGGGTACAACGAAATGTTCAGGGAAATAAAGGTTTTGACCATATCAGCCATCAAGTGCCCATTGGTCTATAAAAATGTGGGGCTACCACCAAGTACCCAGTAGCCCTCAAGATGTGGGAAAGGGTACTTCACATTTGTTACAAGTGGCATCTTTTTGTACACCTTGTCTCGGAAGTGTGTAACTCTTTCTGTCCCGGACATTTGTTATGATTAAATAGTAACATTGTCGATTAGAAGAAGTTATCGTTATAACTGTCTGACATTTGTGGATGTCGTGTGTGTAAAGAACGAATGTCGTATTAGTTACTTGTTCTTCTTTACCACTTTAGTGTCGTCCCTGGAGTGAAGAGAATCGATACCCACATTTGTTTTAATTCAATATCTCTATTCTGGAGAAATCCAGCAGACTCCGTCCACACACTCCCTCAATCTGAAGACACCTTCCTCTCACTCTTACTCACCCCTGGATCATGCCCCCTCTCATTCTTCCCCAACATAACATACTTGACAACTCTCGCTTCAACAAATAGAAACAAGAAATTTATTAAAGCAAAGAGTATATGTAGGAGAAGTGTATGTGTGTATAAGGTGTAGAATGTGTGACGGGTATTCTAAATCGTCTATAGACTCAGATCAGTGTTCAAGAGGATATTCATTCTCATCCCTGTGCTGAAGACACACCAGCACCATGTATCCCATACAAGTAGCCTAACCCAGGTGATGCTCCTCCGGTCACGTGAAGACTTCCTCCGTTGTCTCTGGAACCACCAGGATGCTTGGACACCCCTGACAAACACTGTCTAATTAGAGTCTGATTCACACTATGAACTTCCTCGGTTATTTAACGGATTATTAATCAGGAAATTCTAATCCTATTGTCACTGTTAGTGGAGAAATCTTAATGGATCTAGAGTCACTGGTTCTAAAGATTCCTCATATTAACACCACAATCTAACTGTTCTGGGTATCAGTATAAATTATGCAATGTTCTGACTGTTTATTGATACATCTATCACTTGGCTAAACCTCAATCTCGTCAACATGTCCTGCTCAGCAGAAGCCAGGTTCCCGCAAACCAACTTGGGTATAAGCCCTATGTAGCGGCCTCTCAGCAACCTCTGTCTTCAGATGCTGAGCCCTCTTTGTATAAAACTTTGAACCTGCTTCTTCATAGTAAATCATCGCACACTCAAGTGGAACACTCAAGGGGAACTGTACATGGAACCTGTAGAGCAGATAACATCATGGTGAGGGCAACTCAGTCCTGGCCAGAATTAGGCAAGTGTAGGCCAATAACAGCACTCAGATCTATAACAGAGATCCGATCTTTGTCATATGGCCAAATAACTCAATCATATGATCTGAGACATGGCAACACCAGGAAAGACTAAAGGAACGGGTAGAAACCCAGCAGATGCCCTACTGGAAGATCCTACCATTACACATTCCCCTCCTCCCTCTCAACCATCCTTAATCTCTCTAATTATTATTCCACTACATTGTCCTCAACTTCCCGAGTAAAATGATATATAACACAAGCTACTTGAAGCCACACAATAGAATACTAGTGCCGACGCTCCTATGATACTTTCTAGCACCGCACTTATAGAACATTCTATCACTAATCATAATACATTATATCACTGCACCTATAATACATTATATCACCGCACAGTACTGTACTATATTCCTAATCATACTCTTAAGTTAGATATAATTAATTGCCTACCATATGTCTATTCCTGTTGTTACTCGAGAAACTAGGCAATCCGATTGGATCTATGCCCGTGGATAACTATCCCTACTAAGATAGGCTAGTCCCTCTAATATACCACAACTCGGAATTATCCCCAATTCTAACACTTCAGAATGTTTTCCTCAACTCCATCCACCTGTTTACTGCACTGGGTTTTATATGGGTGCTTGAGTGAGTCACCAGAAAGTCCAGACGCCAATCAGTCCAGAATCTGGCTTTGTCCTCCTGTTTCCAGACTAACCAGAGTCAATTAGCTGTCAAGTTTCCTTTTCATCTGTGGAGTTCTTTGTCTCATCCAACAAATATCCGGGTTGTCTGTGAGCCAGAGACTTTTCTCCCATTACATAATCCTTCTGACCTCTAGCAGGCATTCTGTCTATCACTTGCAACGACCAACTTCCGTTTTGTAGACAAATGTCGCCAGTACACACCTCTCGAACAACATCCTGTCATCAAACTGTCGACTGTGTGTAGACAACTCTACGTGACTCCCTTTGATCTCATACACACTGTCGACCAGGTGCAGAGAATCTGTACCGACGTATTTCCCTCGGTTTGTTCACCATAAAAGAGTCAATTGTGTTAGCAAAATAATGTCGGGCCTGGTTGTCATCGATCGACTGACAAGTTAATTTATCCTGTGACATAGGCCCCCTCCTAAGAGAGTAGCCCGCAACACCTCTTTCTTCTTGGAGGTTCGATCCAGATGATCTATTCCTCTTCTTCAGGAGCTGGATGTGTAGACAGGAAATCAGCTCCAACATTTTCCTTCCCAGGTATATACTCCACTGTAACTGCCATTGCCAGGAGGTGAGCTGCTTTTTCTCCTGGTCTCTCTTCGTATTTCCGCAAGAGATTGATATGGAAAATCTTCGACTTTCCCCGGATCCGAATCTGATAGTTGGTTCTGGATATCACCCTTTCCACGGGAAATGGTCCTTGCCAACCTATCTCCAGTTTGTTGTTTCCCGTTGGGAGTAGCAACAAGACTTTATCTCCCACCTCTAGAGATCTGTCTTTAGACCTACGGTTGTAGTAAGCCGCATGTCTTTTTCTGGCCTTTTTCAAATTTTGATTTGCCAGAGTCTATCCCTTGTGAAGTGTTTCTTTCAGTTCCTCCACATATTTGTAAGAAGAGATCACTTCTTCTGATGTCCCCTCTTCAGTCCAACTCCTCAACATGGCTTCCAACGGTCCTTTGATTGGACGACCAAACAGCAACGTAGCAGGTGGTAGTCCTGTTGAGCCATGAGGAACTTCCCGATAGGCAAAGAGTGCTGCTGGGATATATTCATCCCACCTATCAGCTTTTTCCTGCGCTAGTTTCCTGAGCATTGTCATCAACGTGCCGTTGAAACGCTCTACTTGTCCATTGGCTTGAGGGTGGTAAGGGCTGGTATGGATATGGTTAGAGTGGAATACCCTAAATACCTCCTCCATAAGTTTTCCACAAAACTGGGACCCATTGTCCGTCAGTATTTGATCAGGAAAGCCTAATCTAGTAAAGGCTTCCATCAGTGCGTCCGCCACTCGTTTCGAGTCAATTGTGGTCAACGGTATGGCTTCACCCCACATTGTACAGCAATCCACCATTGTGAGTATATACATGTTCCTCTTCCTAGTCCTAGGAAGTGGACCCACGATATCGATGGCTACCCTCTCGAAAGGAGAGTTCATGATGGGCATTTCACCCAAGACCACCGGCGCTGTCCAGTGTTTCGGTGCCACCCTCTGGCACTCAGGGCATGACTTCACATACCGACGCACATCACCTGTCATTCCCGGCTAATAGTAATGGCAGGAAATCCGCTGCATGGTGGTGGCAATACCCATATGTCCACTGAATGAGATGGTATGCCCCATATGAAGAATCTGGGAACGATGGGCCTTTGGGACCACCAACTGACCATGTAGGTTGTCTCCCCTTCCGGCTCTCCTGTAGAGTATCCTATTCTTCATATAGTACTGCCCCCGTTTGGGTGGATCAGCACTTTTCTGCAGCTTTTTGTAGCAAGGACGTAGAGTAGCATCCTCACTCTGGGCAGTTCGCAACTCCCCTGGCAGTGGGTTAGTCACATTGGCTTCTGCCTCATCCGTTCTCGTCTGAGAGGGAGTCTGAATTGCTCCCATATGGATTGGCTCCCTGGGCATTCTCAGAAAGACATACCGGCAACCGAGGATTACGGGAAAAATGGGATCGGTCAATACAGCGGCCTTGATGGTGCCGGTGACATATCTTGACCGAATCTCCACTCTGGCAATGGGCAATTTCATGGCTACAGCACTCTTCTGTGCAGGCTGTATCTCCATGGTTTCACCTGTGAATTGTTCTGGATGTACCAGATCCGCAGAAATCACGGCCTCCCCGTCCAGTCCTGTGTCGTATAAACACTCCACTTGATGACCGTTAACTTATACCAATTCCACTACAGGTGGTTTTTCCTGGTCTGGAGTCTCTCCTTCGGCCTCGACCTGTTCGGTGGGCTCCACCTTAGGTTTTCCGGGGCACACGACGAATTGAGTGTCTCCTGACTTTCCCCTGCAGTCAATAGCATTGTGTGTATTCGACCTGCAGTGTTTGCACCATTTCCCTGTCCTAGATTTTCTTGTGCCGGACTTGAGTGAGCTCTCCTGGTGGTGAGCTTCCTTGTCGACCTTGGCATTGTCAGTGTCCACCTGCGTTGAAGTCACTTGACATGCCGCGAAGTGAGGGTTCTTAGCCTTCGATTTGCAATCCCTCGTATTGTGAGAGGGCGACTTACAAATCGAACACCACTTCTCCGACCATGGTCGTTTTTGTGTAGAGCTCGAGGTTTTCTTGCTTTCCCCCTTTGTCTTCTCCGAACTCTCCTCTGAAGTTTTGACATATGGTTCCACCTTCTTAGTTCCTGTACTTTTTGCTTTCTTCAGGTTATGTTTTTCCTGACTTTTGGTGTTTGTAGAAATGTTTTCTGCTGCCTCCCCATGGACCTCGACGAACCGTTCCGCCAATTTCGTCACCATGTCGATTCGTTCCGCCCCTTGTTCTCCCAAGAATGTCCTGAGAGGTTTCGACATTTGCTTCCACATCTGGTCGACTACCGTGAGCTCTTCCAGACTCTCATAGTCATGCGCAAACCCAGCCAAATCCATCCACTTATGGAGATATGCTTTCAGACGCAGACTATAGGCGGCGAACAACTCCCCCGGTTCTCGTTTCGCTCCTCAAAATTTTTTCCGGTAGGTATGGGACGTAACTTTAAATCGTTTCAGCAAAGCCGTCTTCAACTCGTCATAATTGTTCTCATGTCCTGGTGGCAGGCGAGAATAAACCTCGTAACCGGTCCCGCGTAATCTCTGGGATAGCTTAAGATTCCATTTGTCACGCTCCAGACCCATAGCAACTGACATAGCCTCGAAGCGTTGAAGGTACTGGTCAATCTTCTCTTTGTCCTCCTCGTAGATCGCTAGAGGGAACTTCATAGCATGGTAGCTATGTCCACTTACTGGTGTTGATCCAGGGAGAGAGGAACCTCCCACTGCTCCCTCAGTTTCCCCACCAGATTGCCTCTTGAGCTCGAGTTCCCGCATCCGGTACTCATGCTCCCTTTTCTGAGCCTCTTGCTCCGCTTCCCGTTGCTTAGCAGCTTGCTCAACCTCAAGTATCTTAGCAGCTTGCTCTGCTTCCAGTTTTTTAGCTTCTATTTCCAGCCTTCTCATGGCTTGCTCAGCCTCAAGTTGCCTAGCAGCTTGTTCTGCTTCCAATTTCTTAGCTGCTTGCTCTGCCTCCATCCTTCTCAATTCCAACTCGGCCTTCTGATCTTCCCTTTCTGCTTGACGATATTCCCTCTCCACTTCCTGTATGTAATCCGTTAGAGCAGAACCTGACAATCCCATGTCTTCCCCCGTTGCCCTAAGTTCTGCCGTAGTCAGTTTAGGAGTGGCCATTTTACAGAGAGGTAACTCAGCAGATAGAGTATAGATTATCTCTAAACAACTATATAGATAATCACAAAATACTATTAATCTATATATCTATAACACACCACACAACACAACACAATCACTCAGTGACAAGAGTAGAATCAGGACCACAGACCTATGCAGACGTGTGAAGTGTGAACAGGTAAGATAAGTCCTAACACCTATCCACATTCACTCTAGCTGGATTCTCACTAATAGGATATCTCCATCCTCTAACTAAAGATCTCGTGTTAAAAGATCTCGTTGTCTAAAGATCCCACTGTCCAAAGATCACGTTTACGAGCCCCCAATAAATGTCGTGTGTGTAAAGAACGAATGTCGTATTAGTTACTTGTTCTTCTTTACCACTTTAGTGTCGTCCCTGGAGTGAAGAGAATCGATACCCACATTTGTTTTAATTCAATATCTCTATTCTGGAGAAATCCAGCAGACTCCGTCCACACACTCCCTCAATCTGAAAACACCTTCCTCTCACTCTTACTCACCCCTGGATCATGCCCCCTCTCATTCTTCCCCAACATAACATACTTGACAACTCTCGCTTCAACAAATAGAAACAAGAAATTTATTAAAGCAAAGAGTATATGTAGGAGAAGTGTATGTGTGTATAAGGTGTAGAATGTGTGACGGGTATTCTAAATCGTCTATAGACTCAGATCAGTGTTCAAGAGGATATTCATTCTCATCCCTGTGCTGAAGACACCTAATTTAAGAGTCTGATTCACACTATGAACTTCCTCGGTTATTTAACGGATTATTAATCAGGAAATCCTAATCCTATTGTCACTATTAGTGGAGAAATCTTAATGGATCTAGAGTCACTGGTTCTAAAGATTCCTCATATTAACACCACAATCTAACTGTTCTGGGTATCAGTATAAATTATGCAATGTTCTGACTGTTTATTGATACATCTATCACTTGGCTAAACCTCAATCTCGTCAACATGTCCTGCTCAGCAGAAGCCAGGTTCCCGCAAACCAACTTGGGTATAAGCCCTATGTAGCGGCCTCTCAGCAACCTCTGTCTTCAGATGCTGAGCCCTCCTTGTATAAAACTTTGAACCTGCTTCTTCGTAGTAAATCATCGCACACTCAAGTGGAACACTCAAGGGGAACTGTACATGGAACCTGTAGAGCAGATAACATCATGGTGAGGGCAACTCAGTCCTGGCCAGAATTAGGCAAGTGTAGGCCAATAACAGCACTCAGATCTATAACAGAGATCCGATCTCTGTCATACGGCCAAATAACTCAATCATATGATCTGAGACATGGCAACACCAGGAAAGACTAAAGGAACGGGTAGAAACCCAGCAGATGCCCTACTGGAAGATCCTACCATTACACATTCCCCTCCTCCCTCTCAACCATCCTTAATCTCTCTAATTATTATTCCACTACATTGTCCTCAACTTCCCGAGTAAAATGATATATAACACAAGCTACTTGACGCCCCACAATAGAATACTAGTGCCGATGCTCCTATGATACTTTCTAGCACCGCACTTATAGAACATTCTATCACTAATCATAATACATTATATCACTGCACCTATAATACATTATATCACCGCACAGTACTGTACTATATTCCTAATCATACTCTTAAGTTAGATATAATTAATTGCCTACCATATGTCTATTCCTGTTGTTACTCGAGAAACTAGGCAATCCGATTGGATCTATGCCCGTGGATAACTATCCCTACTAAGATAGGCTAGTCCCTCTAATATACCACAACTCGGAATTATCCCCAATTCTAACACTTCAGAATGTTTTCCTCAACTCCATCCACCTGTTTACTGCACTGGGTTTTATATGGGTGCTTGAGTGAGTCACCAGAAAGTCCAGACGCCAATCAGTCCAGAATCTGGCTTTGTCCTCCTGTTTCCAGACTAACCAGAGTCAATTAGCTGTCAAGTTTCCTTTTCATCTGTGGAGTTCTTTGTCTCATCCAACAAATATCCGGGTTGTCTGTGAGCCAGAGACCTTTCTCCCATTACATAATCCTTCTGACCTCTAGCAGGCATTCTGTCTATCACTTGCAACGACCAACTTCCGTTTTGTAGACAAATGTCGCCAGTACACACCTCTCGAACAACATCCTGTCATCAAACTGTCGACTGTGTGTAGACAACTCTACGTGACTCCCTTTGATCTCATACACACTGTCGACCAGGTGCAGAGAATCTGTACCGACGTATTTCCCTCGGTTTGTTCACCATAAAAGAGTCAATTGTGTTAGCAAAATAATGTCGGGCCTGGTTGTCATCGATCGACTGACAAGTTAATTTATCCTGTGACAGTGGAGTTAAAGTAACAAACTAGGACAGATACATTATTTAAGTAATAACGACAAAAAGTCTTAACAGTGTTATTGTCTGGGATTGAAATAGTGAAGGAGTAGCAGTAGTCTTAGTAGTAGTAGCAGCAGAAGTAGTAGTAGTAGTAGCAGCAGAAGTAGTAGTAGTAGTAGCAGCAGTGGTAGTAGAAGAATTAGTCGTAGCAGTGGTAGTAGTAGTAGTAGTAGTAGTAGTAGTAGTAGTAGTAGTAGTGGTAGTAGGATTAGTAGTACTGGTGGTACTGTAGGAGAAGGAGTAGTAGTAGTAGTAGTAGTAGTAGTAGTAGTAGTGGTAGTAGTAGGATTAGTAGTACTGGTGGCAATGTAGGAGAAGGAGTAGTAGTAGTAGTAGTAGTAGTAGTAGGATTAGTAGTAGTAGCACTGGTGGTACTGTAGGAGTAGTAGGAGTAGCACTGGTAGTATTGTAGGAGTAGTAGTAGTAGTAATAGTAGTAGTAGCAGCAGTAGTGTAAGGTCTGTAGTCATTTTGCCGTCTGTCCCCCTCATTATTTCCTTTTCTTCAAGTTTTCAACGGCGAATAATCAATACTAATAACAAATATAATAGTCTGCTTATTGGTGTATTAGATATAAATGTTAATACTGTACCAGTAACAATGGTGATGCAGTGAACTCTTTATTAACATATGTGACACCGGCAGATGCACAATTATTATTATTATTCTTCTTCTTCTTCTTCTTCTTCTTCTTCTTCTTCTTCTTCTTCTTCTTCTTCTTCTTCTTCTTCTTCTTCTTCTTCTTCTTCTTCTTCTTCTTCTTCTTCTTCGTCGTCGTCGTCCTCCTCCCCCTCCTTCTCACATTTGTCTTCTGCTGCTGCTTCTTCATCTTGGAGCAAGGAGGACTTCAACCAACACAGGTCATGCACTGCCATCCTTTGTTTGCTGTCTCCTGCAGCTCTTTCTATATTCTCCCCATAGTAGAACAAGCACGTCAGGATGCTTCCGATCATCAGAAGTCCCCCTCCCCGCCACGTCTAATGCGTTGACCCCTTTACCTCCTTTAACAGTTCATCCTATTGTTCAGCTCTGTCTCTTACTCTTGTCACCTTGTATTTTTGTCACTCTTGTCACCTTGTATTTTCATCTCTCTCTCTCTCTCTCTCTCTCTCTCTCTCTCTCTCTCTCTCTCTCTCTCTCTCTCTCTCTCTCTCTCTCTCTCTCTCTCTCTCTCTCTCTCTCCCCCCCCCCTCCCCCATTCGTTTTTATGTTTCCACTCTGTTTCCTTTGCCGCCATAGGAAAGTACTGTCTAGTAACACTATCACCAAGTTTTCTCCATGTGGCGCCCTATCTCAGCGCAAGAGTTTTTTCCTCACCTCATGATTCACTGAAATTCTGAAATTCACTCATGATTCACTGACATGTGCTCAAGACGATACCCCTCCCTCCCTGTGTAATTGCCATCGCTATGTTGGCTAACTGCCGTAACGCGTGTTGACACAGTCCACCGATATGATCGCACTCAGACACATTCCCGAGCCACCTGCCCCAGCCGTTAACCCTGTAATTAGCATTGTTACTTGAACTTCTACTGCCCCGGCTGAAATGGGTACCTGGAAATGTTCTAGAAACTAAAGGCGGGCGTCGTGATTATGACCACATCACTGATCGAATGCCCATTGGGCTGTAGTTATATGTCGCTAGCACCACATTCACAATATGTTACAAAGCGTGTAAACAGTTCTCTAGTTTTATATTTTCTAACATACATGGTGGACTGCCAAAGTAATTAACAACGACTGTCCGATAGAGGCTAATGAAACTAGAACATCATCATCATCATCATCTTCAACTTCTGCCGTCAAGCGTCGTGGGGAGGAATAATTTGCGTTCCAGCGCCCGGTGGGCGGCACTGGGTAGTGTCAATCCGTGTGGTTGTACAATGTCTTTGATGTCGTCAATCCATTTTCTTCTTGGGCGTCCTCGTGGTCGCGTCGCAGATGATCTTCGATGTAAGGCCAATGATGGTAGTTGTTGGTGTTGCATTCTAATGACATGGCCAAACCACTTGATCTTCTGTCTTTCAGTAAATGTGGCACAAGGTGTTGATCCCACTGTCTGTCTGATAATAGCATTTCTTACTCGGTCTCGGTATGTTAAGTTGGCAGCTCTCCTCAGGCATCTCATTTCGCAGGTGTTGATTTTGCGAAGGTGTAATTTGGATAAAGTCCAGGTCTGAGATTGGTAGCAAAGGGTTGGTGTGAATATGCTGTTATTATCTGTCGTTTTGCGGGCATGGGTATGTTTGGATGTTTCAGTAAGGGTGACAGTTGATATGTAAATTAGAACATTATATACAACAATAATAAAGAGGCAAACAGCTTCTTTTTTTGCGGGGGGGGGGGGGGGGGGGGTCATGTGATGAGAAGAGAGGCAATGGAGAACATCGTGACAACTGGAAAGATTGAGGGGAAGAGAGGCAGAGGCAGATGAAGAGAAATGATGCTGGGTGGATTGGGACGGCGGCATGGAGGAACGCCTACGCCAGCCGGTATGGCACTTGATGATGACGATGATGATGACATGGTAGAATTCTGTTTGTATTTGTAACCCCTTTGTTTCTATATGTTGCAATTTTGGTTGGGCAGGCGTGGTTGAGAGATTTCGGTTCCGCCTCGCTGGGCTTCGAAGATACATAGTTTCCTCTTGCTAGATAGCAAGAAATGTTTACAAATAAAGTATTTATTGCTAATATCACGTGCCTTCCTGACCACTTGTGTATTATGCTCGGATGTTGGCACAAGCCGAATATTGGATAAAAACGGATGTGGGAGCGTCCTGGTCTCTTGTGAATTAAGTTCGAATTTTAAAAGCAAACTGGCGTTTGTGGGATAGTGCACGCATTTTTACATTCTCGCATACCGGGTTCCATTTCAGCCCCTTGCTTTGATTTTCGCAATAGTATGAGCGTCGGTCGCTGAGAAATCAATGGCAAACTACTGAATGTTCTTCTTCTCTCGTTCGCTTGAAATGTGTCTATAACCGCGATGTTGTCTATTGTATGAATTTAACTGTACTACTGAATGTAAAATTGCATAGAACATTACTAACAGCCAAATAATGCTGTGGTTGATTGCGAAGTCATCTAAAGGACATGCAACTAAATTTCTTTAGGAAGAGGTCCTATTTAAAGGGGGAGGGGGGGAGTCTTCTCTTGCATATTGAGTTCGGATTCCAAGATCAAGTAGGAAATTAGAGAAAAACAGGGGATGGAGTGGGAGTAGGGGAAGACTGTCTGTGTGGGGAGATACTGTGTGTATCGCCAGTTAACAATCTCACGACCTGTGAACAATGTTGAGTAGGCCGTGAAGACGCGACCCAGCACAACTGTTAGGGTCAAAGAAGAGGAAGGTGGGTTCGTTCCACGCGTCGGTCAGTTGGGACTTAAATGTCGACTTCTAGTTAAGAAAGCAATGGCAAACTGCTGAATGTAAATTTCCTTGGGAATTCACAAAACAGCCAATAGGGACTGAATATGATTGCAACGTCCTGCAAGGGACACGCAGTGTAAATTATACCAGGCCTAGGGCTGTAGTAACTTAGTGGCTAGACGCTCGCCTGGCAGTCCGGTGGTCGTAGGTTTGAATCCACATCGGGGCGGATTTTGAAAATGAACCTGAGCTCCTCGGTCTACCCAGCTTAAAACAGGTACCAGGATATGACTGGGGAAGTAAAGACGGGCGCTGTGCTACTGACCAAATCGCGTTCCTAGCCTCGAGTGGTCTGTTAAGATGCAGAGCAACGCGCCAAATGCATGTACAAGTGTCCTTTAGTTACTATCAAACTCATGGCCACCGAGCCGGTAGGCGAGTGTCTATCGCGTCCTCGTGTCATGTATTAGCGCACTGATATCCACAACTGTGCGTGTACTATGAACGTTGGTGAAACTTTGAACTCCCAGTTGAATCGCGTGACATCTGTAAGCCAGCGGCGAGGTAAGACAGCGAGATAAAACTTCCTACATGTCATAACTCCATGTATAAACACAACGTGGAAATGATTAGCCTTCTGTGGACATGATTAGCTTCCTGTGGAGATATTAAACTCACGAGGAGATGATTAGACTGACCAGAAGGAGCTGCATTTCTCTCGTTATAACCGACATGGTTGTAGCGCCCGTGAGATAGCTTAAATGGCGACATTATTATTTTTCATCTGTATAACTCAGCGGTCATACTTCAATCAGACCAGTTCTCGCTGGTAGTATTCAGGTATCAACATGTATACGATCAGTGTTGCCAGTAGTGTGTTGTGCTCAATCTTTAAACCTCACATCCCGAAACAATCAAATAAATCAATTAGAGGTTAGCGACTTTTCTCCGTAATCTCGTATACTCTCGTAGGTAACGTGATGACGGTGAGAATCAGCGGTGGTTCGAATTGCATCGGTAACTTACGGGGTATGTGAGCCGGCCGCTCAGAAAGAAATGGCAAACTACTGAGCGTAATCTTGCCAAGAAATCAACATACAGCTGAAAGATGCTGGTGTTGACAGCGATGTCCTGTAAAGGATATGCTAAAAACCTCGACACCGCAAGGTACAAGAGGAACATGATGAGATGAGATGAGATACATCTGACAACTGTATTATTACATTGGGTATATGATTATGAAGTGTTGGGGCAATCATGATAACTCCAGTTTAACACTAATGGCATTTGGAACCTTCCAACCGAACACACAACACCGGTAAACCAAGTACCAACAAGACACACCAAAATACCATGACTTGGCAGTTTGTCGTGACGCATGTTTACACAGTATGTAGAAATGATTCCACACACCGGCCCGTTGTACCGAGCTATTCAAATCTGGTCATGCCTGCTATTGATTCCTTAGTAAATCCCCTGGAAAAGGCGGAGATTTAACTCTTTAAGTCCGTTAATTGGGCTAAACACGTTCAGGTTAAACACTGTTGTCATCCATTGAAGTAGCGGGCCCGCTAAGAATGTTGATAGGAAACTGAGCTGGTCATTAGTGGGGCTGTGGTAAAGCCGTGGACATGTAAACAATATAAAATAACACAAATTAATGCAGCTTTGCAGAACATAATTTCTTCCTGTATGTATTTTACTTGCTGATGAAGGCTAGTCGCCGCAACATCATGTATGTTTCGTAATGCTGTTCTGTAAAGCTGCATTACTTTGTGTTATTTTATATTGGCAGTGTTATGAACACGGTCGAACGCTGGTTCGACGCCTCGTCTCGTCGCCTGCTAAAATGAAGGCAAGATTGGCCATCTATTCCTCAGGCCCACAATATGTGATGGTTCTGTCACATGACATACCCACAACAGGAACCTGCTTAGGGTCACATTATTTATTCTTATCTACCCGAGTACTACTGAGCTGAAACATGCTGATGTTGACTGCAACGTCCTGTAAGGGATATGCAATTAATAAAAAATAATCTACCTGAGTGAAGTTGGTGTAGAGACTTTCCTCCCAACCGGAAGTCACACCTGCACGGGGATTGTGTTACAGAGCTCCCCTTCCCAAGTTTTTAGCGTCCAGGATTTCACGTCTGCGGAGAGACAGACATATTAGGGTGTAACCAGGTCATGATTCAGCAGAACATACACGGAATGGCGGGGATTAGCCGTCAGCTGGTCGTGTGCGTGTGACCTCCACGGGCTTTATGTACTTCATTGTTAGCAGACTCTAACCCAGGCAGAAGTTATGCTTGAGATCATACTAACTTTGGTCGCGGGCGAGCTGTTGGGGCTTTAAAAACAAGTCGCTTAAAAGTCGACAAGGTCGACTTCATTGCACCGGGTTTTATCCCATATGGCTCAGTCTCTGTCCGCAGAGCGGACAGCGTCACACAAAGCACGAACTCCGTAGCTCCAGCGACGACCCCAGGAGACTTCGAAAAATATGCACTCGTGAACCGAAAGACGCGGCCCGGGTTCAAACCCACAATCTTCGGAGCCCGAGTCCGACAGCTTCGCCACGGAGCCTTCCAAAGCTGTTGGGGCACACCAGTAATGATTCCCTTTTACACGATTGAGGCGCATTGGGCTTAAGGAGCTGGACCCATTTTTGTATAGATCAACGGGCTCTCAGTGAGCGATGTGGTCGGTACCACGCCGGAGACCTTTACTTGGAGCACATGATGGTGGCGTTTATCCGCAAGTTACAACGGTCATCGTCGTATAAACAACTGCTTCCCATGGGCATTTGTATATAGCCGAACTCTTGTCTGTTCAGTCGCAGTGAAACTGTTGACTACGATTCTTCTTCTTCTCCTCTCCCTTCCTCCTCATCTTCTTCTTTTTGTTCTTCCTCCTATTCGTCGTCTTCTTATACTCCTCCGCTGCATCGAGGCCACAACGTTCATGGCTCCAGTACAAGCTGTACATAACTTCAGGGCCCATACAGGTGTTGATGGAAGGCAGTTGATTGATGCCATGTTTATTTACCTTCATGACTCTAAGTTGGTCAGGACTGGAATAGTTACCAGTCACAGACACACCCACACTCACACACCCACACACCTACCCAGTCTCACCCACACACTCGCCCACACACTCAAAACACACTCGCCCACACACTCAAAACACACTGACCCACACACACCCACACACTCACCCACCCACACACTCACTCACAACACCCACACACTCACCCGCACCCACACTCACAACACACCCCACCCATACACTCGCCCACACTTTCAAAACACACTGAACCACACACACCTACACACTCACCCACCCACACACTCACCTACCCACACACTCACCCACACTCACAACATGCTCACCCACACTCACAACACACACTCACCCATCCATACACTCACCAACACTCACAACACACACACACACACACACACACACACACTCACCCACACACACACACTTATCCACCCTCACCCACATACTCACACACCCCCCCACACACTTACCCACCCTCACCCACACACTCGCCCACACACCCAAAACACACTGACCCACACAGAGCCACACACTCACCCACCCACCCACACACTATCCCACACTCACAACACTCACCCACACACTCAAAACACACCCACACACACACCCATACACTCACCTACCCATACACTCACTCACACACTCACCCCCACACACACTCACCCCCACACACACTCACCCACACATACACACTCACCCACACATACACACTCACCCACACATACACACTCACCCACACATACACACTCACCCACCCACACACACTCACCCACCCACACACACACTCACCCACCCACACACCCACCCACACACTTACACACACACACACCCCACCACCCACCCCAAATGAACCAATCTGGTACCTATATTATAGCCACGTTCCAGGGATCCCCCTGTAGACGTAGTGTATTACCCAGCATGCATCAACAGCCTGAAGAAAACAGTGGTCCCCAAGCAGTGGTCCCCAAGCAGTTTCCTGATATTGATCTGGACGTCATAGGACCATCACATCTAGCATGCTTGAATGTACGTGCAATAGGTGGCCAATCTTTTCCTCTCTTAGCAGGCGACGAGTCCAGGCATCGAACCCTTGCCCCACAATGCTCATGACATCAGCCCAGTTCCATATCAACGCCGCTATTGCGCCCGCTATAAACAGTCTCACTCGCTTATTATTATGATGTATCTGATCCAGTACCTTGCTGGTGTGGGCGAATATGCCCCTTTACAAATTGCAATTTCCAACGGCATGGGTCAATCCGTGTGTTGACGCCCTTCTGTTCCTTGAGACCAGACTGTTAAGAATCTCCTCACGCTGCTTTCATCTATCTCTCTTTCCACATATATTTCCGGTTGTCATGACATGCTAAGTTTTTTTGTCTTCTCATAACGCGGCAAAAAAAAAAAAAAGAGAGAGAGAGAGAAGATGATTGCTTCTTTCTGATGTTAGTGAGTCTTTGGGACTCAGTTTCCCTTAAAATATCCAGATTTCTCATTTTGACTGTCCAATTACTTTTCAGCATTCTTCTATAAAACTAACTTGTAATTAGTTTGATGTAAAACAGGATTTTACCTTTTAGCCGCATAAGAATAGCGGGGTTAAATAATACCGGATTTGTAAACTGTTATCATATAAGCACTCCCATAATGCAATATTTCTCCTGTCACACCAAATGCACGCCTGCCTTCTCACATAAACTGGGAATTATAGAACGTCCGGGATACCGCCCATACATGCATTCTGTATGAATAGTTTGCACATGTTTCTGCATCTTGCTAGTTTTTCTTTTTCCTAGCGGTTTTTCTGTTCGTTCATGAATATTATCTGTCAAGTACAATTTTGGTAATCCCCTTTTGTCTGCTTCCTGAGGCTGTTCCAGTAACTACCGTTCTCCTTCCAGAAGAGACTTAGGAGGTAAGAATTGGTAAGACCATACACGAGAGACGCATCGGGAGAATGAGGGGCCTCGTCAACCAACACAGAACTGGCACTATTAAGTAGCCGCCGGACGCTGATGCATATGTTGCCTTGGGGAGGGGGGGTTGCCTTAGCACCTATTGACTTGTCCGGAGTGCAAGAATAATACCCCAAGATACTATACTATACTATACTATAACTAACGAGCTAGCCAGCCAACTAACTGTTCTCCTATTAGCCAAGAGGTCGACAACCTCTTTAACACAGAGCTCGGGAGTGTCCTGGGCCAAAAGATCGAGGAAAAACATGTTTTATTGTTCGTCAAATGTAACATACCAAACACCTTTTCTTTGTTTATGGCCGCAATTTAGCAGCTATTTAGAGATGGTCGTGCTACTTGAGGATATCCCCCTGCTGCCTTTAGTGGTGCCTTTACTTGTACTGTTAGTGTCTTCAGTTCGGATTTGATCTTTTGTGCTGCTTCTTGGTTACCGCTGTCTTCCATTGGCAACGATTGGTTGTTGGTGCTCTTCTTCAGCATTTAGATCCGTTGTCTTTAGGGCTAGATTATTTTTGGGGGTCTTTCAGTTCAGGGTTTTGTCTAAAAAGTGTTAAGAAAGTGTTAAGAGTTAATGCAGAGTTATCAAGAATGGTAAGAAAAGGCTTTCATAGTTAAGATAGAATTAAGACACTTAAGATATTGTCAATAAAGAGTTCAAATTGGATTAAGATAGAATTAGGAAATGTCGTGTCCTCCTTTAAAGTGTCGTCCCTGGAGTGAAGAGAGTCAACACCCACATTATAATATTTTTTCCCTATCAATATCCTGGAGAATCCACCAGCTTCCGTCCAACACACTCCATCAGCCCGTGGACACCATTTCCTATCACTCTCTCACTGTCGTACTATGCCCCCTCTCATACTTCCCCAACGCAACATACTCAACAACTCTTGCTTCTAAAAATTAATAAAGATTAATTTATTAAAAGAAAAGTGTAACGTATATGAGACGTGTATGCGAAGAAAATGCGTGATGTGTTCTATACTATGTGTATGATCGGACTTTCAGATAATAGCATAGTTTCTTCATTGCAAGGGCACACCACAGCACATTAAATCATAACCAGTGCACCTCACCCGGTGTCGAAACCCTCTTGCCGGATACTGACTGTCATCTGTAGCCACCTGGTAATCCATCTTCATGATCATCCGAAATAGATACTGTTTGTAAGTACAGATTGATTACGGACTGATTGTCAACTAACTTTGTAAGTTCCTATCGGTCCTAAAGAATGCACAAATCCTTTGTAGTGTATTTAGGTTTTACTGTTAATGTTTCTACACTTGATCCTAACTAGTGTTCATATATGTTCAAGTATATGTCCTATGTAATATTACACTGGAATCTAGCACACGATGTGACTTATCCGTTAATGTTCTCGTTCCTTAAACAATGTTTGTCCGATGTGTGATATATCAACAATTATCACCCATCCTATGTGAACCATACCATGCAGGAGTCGTTATATTGGCTGGCTCTTCTGGGCCATGCCATGGTGAACCCTTCTGAGTATGAGTCCAGCGTAAACATATACCATCTTTCTTCTCGGACGTTATTCCTTTTCCGTAAGAATCATTTTAGAGTCCAACTGGTGGTCGTCCAATTGGAGTGCACTTCTTCAAAACCAGTGTTGAATTTCCTAGTAACTGGTGGGGAACCTTATGCAAAACCGCCTCATTCCCGGGATGACTACTACACTT
The DNA here is from genome assembly GCA_963921405.1 of Cepaea hortensis. Classification (NCBI taxonomy): domain Eukaryota; kingdom Metazoa; phylum Mollusca; class Gastropoda; order Stylommatophora; family Helicidae; genus Cepaea; species Cepaea hortensis. Next base: position 17,094,247 of record OY992886.1, on the reverse strand, counting down.
TGCCATAACGACACATGCTAGTTAATCTTAAATTAATCTAACACTGTAGAGCTCTCCCACAAACACGTCCATCATAATCCACGGTTTTGGTCAACCCCCCATCTCCAATCATGGTTTATGGCAAAACCTAAAATTGGTCACGTGACATGGTTGACGTCCTGCAGGTGTTATTTGGGCATATCATCCATTGTCAAGAATCTCTTTTTTCTGGCTTATTCACTGTCAAAGTTGTCATCACGTGTTTAGATTCCCAAAACAAGCCAGCGAGTTCCTGTATACTCCCAACAACAGTTGCCAATAACAAGTCGTCAATCTTCTGTCGACTGGTGACAATCACCGCTGCCATTTCTGTTTGATGTCTGGAAACTCTAATGACAGACGGACTGTTGTCTTCCGAGCTGAGTACTTCCGCTTCCAATCCGACTTGTTTATAACCTTTCAAAGCGATGTATGATTCCGCTCATTCACTTCCGAATGTTCCCCTGTTGTCAACCCAATGTAACCCCGTGCAGCTGCAACTATTTACCGTCCTGGGGTTTAACATCCGATTTGTTTATACTGTTAGTTAAAATAGTTGTCGCTGGCAGATAGTCCATTTAATCAGCAAGCCTCTATAATAATCAACTGGTTAAACCCAAGGTTTTATTTTGTGACATAGGCCCCCTCTTAAGAGAGTAGTCCATCTCACTCTTCTCCACCGTGAGTTTAATCCAGATGATTCATTCTTCTTCTTCAGGAGCTGGGTGTCTTGACAAGAAATCCGCTCCAACATTTTCCTTCCCAGGAATGTACTCCACTGTGAAATTATAAGGTTGAAGTAACAACGACCACCGCATCAAACGGGCATTGAGCTTCTGAGAAGTAGCCAGGAACATCAGGGGTTGATGATCCGACTGGACTCGAAACTTAACTCCATACAAATATGGCTGGAATTTTTGCACTGCTCTTACGAGGAACAAGCACTCTCTCTCGACGGTTGAATAATTCCTCTCTGCCTGTAGAAGTTTCTTACTTGCGTATGCTACAGGTTTCAAAACCGAAGCATCGTCTTTTCCTTCTTGTAACAAAGCTGCCCCAATTCCAATCGCACTCGCATCCGTTCTCAACACAAATGGTTTGGAAAGGTCAGGGAGCTGTAATACAGGTTTGCTGACCAAGGCCTCCTTTAACTGACTATAGGCATTCTCACATTCTGGTGTCCAAATGATTTGGTCCGGGAATCCCTTTTTCAAGGTTTCCGTCAACGGAGCTCCCAGTTCAGTGAAATGTGGGATAAATTTGTGGTAGAACCCACACAACGAGAGAAAAGATCGCACATCCTTCTTCGTTTTTGGCCTTGGTGCATTTCTGATTTTCTCCAGGTTCTTCTCTTCTGGGACAATGTGTCCTGGAGTGATGGTGTGACCTAGAAATTCCAGAGTCTGGTAACCAATCATGCACTTGGTTGGACGAGCAGTAAGCCCTGCTTCCTTGAGTCTATTAAACACTCTTTCCAAGGATTGTAAGTGGTCATCCAAGCTGTCACTGGAAATCAGAATATCATCCCATGAATGAGATGATGGACGGATCCTGTAACGGATCTAGTAAAGTCCTCATCATGCGTGTAAACACACTAGGTGCATTGCTGAGTCCAAAGGGCATGACCTTGAATTCGTAGTGTCCACTGGGTGTACTGAAAGCCAACAGTGGTCGAATCTCCGGTTTGACTGGTATCTGATAGTACCCCCGACTCAGATCCACCTTTGAAAAGTACCGAGCCTTATGGAGCCTAGCGAATAACTGAGTTGGATTCGGCAAAGGTTACACCTGAAATTGTGTGTGACTGTTCAGAAGTCGGTAATCTATACACAACCGGTGTTCTCCACTTGGTTTCCGTAACAAAACTACCCCTGCATTGTATGGGGATGTGGATGGTGCAATCACGTCATCCTCCAGCAGTTTTTGTATTTCCTCCTCCAGGGCCTTTACTTTAGAGAATGGCACTGGGTAAACCTTTTGACGAACAGGTTCCTGTGTGGTCAAAGTCATCTCGAACTCCACCAACCTCGTTCGTCCGGGTTTATCAGTCAGTATCTCCTTATGAGACTTGAGAACCTGGGTTATCTTTTCCCTCTCCTGGGAGGTCAGATCAGGGTTCACTTGCACATCCCTATAGGTTTCCTGGTGTACTAAGGGATATTCCCTGCCCTCGCTGGTCCCCACTTCAGTCTCCACTGTAACTGCCATTGCCATGAGGTGAGCTGCCTTGTCTCCGGGTCTCTCTTCGTATTTCCGCAAGAGATTGATATGGAAAATCTTCGACTTTCCCCGGATCCGGATTTGATAGTTGGTTCTAGATATCACCCTTTCCACGGGAAATGGTCCTTGCCAACCTATCTCCAGTTTGTTGTTTCCCGTTGGGAGTAGCAACAAGACTTTATCTCCCACCTCTAGAGATCTTTCTTTAGACCTACGGTTGTAATAAGCCGCATGTCTTTTCCTGGCCTTTTTCAAGTTTTGATTTGCCAGAGTCCATCCCTTGTGGAGTTTTTCTTTCAGTTCCTCCACGTATTTATAGGATGAGATCACTTCTTCTGACGTCCCCTCTTCAGTCCAACTCCTCAACATGGCTTCCAACGGTCCTTTGATTGGACAACCAAACTGCAACGTAGCGGGTGGTAGTCCTGTTGAGCCATGAGGAACTTCCCGATAGGCAAAGAGTGCTGCTGGGATATATTCATCCCACCTATCAGGTTTTTCCTGCGCTAGTTTCCTGAGCATTGTCATCAACGTGCCGTTGAAACGCTCTACTTGTCCATTGGCTTGAGGGTGGTAAGGGCTGGTATGTATGTGGTTAGAGTGAAACACCCTAAATACCTCCTCCATGAGTTTTCCACAAAACTGAGATCCATTGTCCGTCAGAATTTGATCCGGAAAGCCTAATCTGGTAAAGGCCTCCATCAGTGCGTCCGCCACTCTTTTCGAGTCAATCGTGGTCAACGGTATGGCTTCACCCCACATTGTACAGCAATCCACCATTGTAAGTATATACATGTGTCCTCTTCCTAGTCCTGGGAAGTGGACCCACGATATCGATGGCTACCCTCTCGAAAGGAGAGTTCATGATGGGCATCTCACCCAACACCACCGGTGCTGTCCAGTGTTTCGGTGCCACCCTCTGGCACTCAGGGCATGACTTCACATACCGACGCACATCATCTGTCATTCCCGGCCAATAGTAATGGCAGGAAATCCGCTGCATGGTGGCGGCACTACCCATGTGTCCACTAAAGGAGATGGTATGCCCCATATGAAGAATCTGGGACCGGTGAGCTTTCGGGACGACCAACTAACCGTATAGGTTGTCTCCCCTTCCTGCTCTCCTGTAGAGTATCCTATTCTTCATGTAGTACTGCCCCCGTCCTGGTGGATCAGCACTTTTCTGCAGCTTTCTGTAGCAAGGATGTAAAGTATCATCCTCACTCTGGGCAGTTCGTAGCTCCCCCGGCATTGGGTTAGTCACAATTGCGTCTGCCTCTTCCGTTTTCGTCTGAGAGCGAGTCTGCATTGCTCCCATATGGATTGGCTCCCTGGGCATTCCCAGAAAGACATACCGGCAACCTAGGATGACTGGAAAAATGGGATCGGTCAATACAGCGGCCTTGATGGTGCCGGTGACGTACCTTGACCGAATCTCCACATTAGCAATGGGCAACTTCATGACTACAGCACTCTTCTGTGCAGGCTGTATCTCCATGGTTTCACCTGTGAATTGTTCTGGATGTACCAGATCCGCAGAAATCACGGCCTCCCCGTCCAGTCCTGTGTCGTACAAACACTCCACTTGACGACCGTTAACCTCTACCAATTCCACTACAGGTGGTTTTTCCTGGTCTGGAGTCTCTTCCTCGGCCTCGACCTGTTCGGTGGGCTCCACCTTAGGTTTCCCGGGGCACACGACGAATTGAGTGTCTCCTGACTTCCCCCTGCAGTCAATAGCATTGTGCGTATTCGACTTGCATTGGTTGCACCATTTCCCTGTCCTATATTTTCTATTGCCGGACTTGAGTGAGCTCTCCTGGTGGCGAGCTTCCTTGTTGACCTTGGCATTTTCTGTGACAACCTCCTTGGAAGTCACTTGACATGCTGCAAAGTGAGGGTTCTTAGCCTTCGATTTGCAGTCCCTCGTATTGTGAGAGGGTGACTTACAAATTGAACACCACTTCTCCGACCACAGTCGTTTTGGTGTAGAGCTTGAAGTGCTCTTGCTTCCCTCCTTCTTCTTCTCTGAACTATCCTCTGATTTTTGCACATAAGGTTCCCACTTTTTGGTTCCTGAGTTTTTGGCTTTCTTCTTGTCATGTTTCTCTTGACTTTTGGTGTTGGTGGAAAGGTTTTCCCCTGCCTCCCCATGTACCTCGACGAACCGTTCTGCTAATTTAGTCACGAGGTCAATACGTTCCGCTCCTTGTTCTCCCAGGAACGTCCTGAGAGGTTTATACATTTGCTTCTTCAGCTGGTCGACCACCATGAGCTCTTCCAGACTCTCATAGTCATGTGCGAACCCAGCCAAATCCATCCACTTATGGAGATAAGATTTTAGACGCAAACTGTAGGCGGCAAACAACTTCCCTGGTTCTCGTTTCGCTGCTCGAAATTTTTTCCGGTATGTATGTGACGTAACCTCGAATCGTTTCAGCAGAGCCGTCTTTAACTCGTCATAATTGTTCTCATGTCCTGGTGGCAGGCGAGAATAAACCTCGTATCCGGTCCCGCGTAAACCCTGGGATAGCTTGAGATTCCATTTGTTACACTCCAGACCCATAGCAACTGACATTGCCTCGAAGCGTTGAAGGTACTGGTCAATCTTCTCTTTGTTCTCCTCGTAGACCGCTAAAGGAAACTTCATAGCATGGTACCCATGTCCACCTACTGGTGTTGAGCCTGGGATGGAGGAACCTCCAACTGCTCCCTCAGTTTCTCCATTAGATTGACTCTTCAACTCGAGTTCCCTCATCCGGTACTCGTGCTGCCTCTTCTGTGCTTCCTGTTCAGCTTCTAATTTCCTAGCTGCTTGCTCAGCTTCAAATTTCCTAGCTGCTTGCTCAGCTTCAAATTTCTTAGCTGCTTGCTCAGCTTCCAATTTCTTAGCTGCTTGCTCAGCTTCCAATTTCTTAGCTGCTTGCTCAGCTTCCAATTTCTTAGCTGCTTGCTTAGCTTCCAATTTCTTAGCTGCTTGTTCCAACTCCATCCTTCTCAATTCCAACTCGGCCTTTCGATCTTCCCTTTCTGCTTGACGATACTCTCTCTCTCTCCACTTCCTGTATGTAATCCATTAGAGCAGAACCCCACAGTCCCATGTCTTCCCCCTTTGCATTTAATTCTAACGTGGTTAGTTTAGGGGTGGCCATTATACAGAGAGGTAAGCTAGCAGGTCGAGTACAATATAACTGCAAATTACTATACAGATATATGAACAAGTACTATAAATCTAGATATTACCACACACAGCACATTCACTCAGTGACAAGAGTAGAATCAGGACCACAGACCTATGCAGACGTGTGAAGTGTGAACAGGTAAGATATTAGTCCTAACCCCTATCCACATTCACTCTAGCTGGATTCTCCAATATGATATCTCCCTCTTATAACTAAAGATCCCGTGTCAAAAGACCCCGTTGTCAGAAGATCCCACTGTCAAAGGTTCCTGCTTGCCGGAGATCTCGCTGTCCAAGGATTCCGTTTACGGGAGATCCCGCTGTCCAAAGATTCCGTTATCGAGAGATCCCGCTGTCCAAAGATCACGTTATCGAGCCCCCAATAGTGTCGTGTCCTCCTTTAAAGTGTCGTCCCTGGAGTGAAGAGAGTCAACGCCCACATTATAATATTTTTTCCCTATCAATATCCTGGAGAATCCACCAGCTTCCGTCCAACACACTCCATCAGCCCGTGGACACCTTTTCCTATCACTCTCTCACTGTCGTACTATGCCCCCTCTCATACTTCCCCAACGCAACATACTCAACAACTCTTGCTTCTAAAAATTAATAAAGATTAATTTATTAAAAGAAAAGTGTAACGTATATGAGACGTGTATGCGAAGAAAATGCGTGATGTGTTCTATACTATGTGTATGATCGGACTTTCAGATAATAGCATAGTTTCTTCATTGCAAGGGCACACCACAGCACATTAAATCATAACCAGTGCACCTCACCCGGTGTCGAAACCCTCTTGCCGGATACTGACTGTCATCTGTAGCCACCTGGTAATCCATCTTCATGATCATCCGAAATAGATACTGTTTGTAAGTACAGATTGATTACGGACTGATTGTCAACTAACTTTGTAAGTTCCTATCGGTCCTAAAGAATGCACAAATCCTTTGTAGTGTATTTAGGTTTTACTGTTAATGTTTCTACACTTGATCCTAACTAGTGTTCATATAGGTTCAAGTATATGTCCTATGTAATATTACACTGGAATCTAGCACACGATGTGACTTATCCGTTAATGTTCTCGTTCCTTAAACAATGTTTGTCCGATGTGTGATATATCAACAATTATCACCCATCCTATGTGAACCATACCACGCAGGAGTCGTTATATTGGCTGGCTCTTCTGGGCCATGCCATGGTGAACCCTTCTGAGTATGAGTCCAGCGTAAACATATACCATCTTTCTTCTCGGACGTTATTCCTTTTCCGTAAGAATCATTTTAGAGTCCAACTGGTGGTCGTCCAATTGGAGTGCACTTCTTCAAAACCAGTGTTGAGTTTCCTAGTAACTGGTGGGGAACCTTATGCAAAACCGCCTCATTCCCGGGATGACTACTACACTTTGCCATAACGACACATGCTAGTTAATCTTAAATTAATCTAACACTGTAGAGCTCTCCCACAAACACGTCCATCATAATCCACGGTTTTGGTCAACCCCCCATCTCCAATCATGGTTTATGGCAAAACCTAAAATTGGTCACGTGACATGGTTGACGTTCTGCAGGTGTTATTTGGGCATATCATCCATTGTCAAGAATCTCTTTTTTTCTGGCTTAGTCACTGTCAAAGTTGTCATCACGTGTTTAGATTCCCAAAACAAGCCAGCGAGTTCCTGTATACTCCCAACAACAGTTGCCAATAACAAGCCGTCAATCTTCTGTCGACTGGTGACAATCACCGCTGCCATTTCTGTTTGATGTCTGGAAACTCTAATGACAGACGGACTGTTGTCTTCCGAGCTGAGTACTTCTGCTTCCAATCCGACTTGTTTATAACCTTTCAAAGCGATGTATGATTCCGCTCATTCACTTCCGAATGTTCCCCTGTTGTCAACCCAATGTAACCCCGTGCAGCTGCAACTATTTACCGTCCTGGGGTTTAACATCCGATTTGTTTATACTGTTAGTTAAAATAGTTGTCGCTGGCAGATAGTCCATTTAATCAGCAAGCCTCTATAATAATCAACTGGTTAAACCCAAGGTTTTATTTTGTGACATATCTTAAGAGAGTAGTCCATCTCACTCTTCTCCACCGTGAGTTTAATCCAGATGATTCATTCTTCTTCTTCAGGAGCTGGGTGTCTTGACAAGAAATCCGCTCCAACATTTTCCTTCCCAGGAATGTACTCCACTGTGAAATTATAAGGTTGAAGTAACAACGACCACCGCATCAAACGGGCATTGAGCTTCTGAGAAGTAGCCAGGAGCATCAGGGGTTGATGATCCGACTGGACTCGAAACTTAACTCCATACAAATATGGCTGGAATTTTTGCACTGCTCTTACGAGGAACAAGCACTCTCTCTCGACGGTTGAATAATTCCTCTCTGCCTGTAGAAGTTTCTTACTTGCGTATGCTACAGGTTTCAAAACCGAAGCATCGTCTTTTCCTTCTTGTAACAAAGCTGCCCCAATTCCAATCGCACTCGCATCCGTTCTCAACACAAATGGTTTGGAAAGGTCAGGGAGCTGTGATACAGGTTTGCTGACCAAGGCCTCCTTTAACTGACTATAGGCATTCTCACATTCTGGTGTCCAAATGATTTGGTCCGGGAATCCCTTTTTCAAGGTTTCCGTCAACGGAGCTCCCAGTTCAGTGAAATGTGGGATAAATTTGTGGTAGAACCCACACAACGAGAGAAAAGATCGCACATCCTTCTTCGTTTTTGGCCTTGGTGCATTTCTGATTTTCTCCAGGTTCTTCTCTTCTGGGACAATGTGTCCTGGAGTGATGGTGTGACCTAGAAATTCCAGAGTCTGGTAACCAATCATGCACTTGGTTGGACGAGCAGTAAGCCCTGCTTCCTTGAGTCTATTAAACACTCTTTCCAAGGATTGTAAGTGGTCATCCTAGCTGTCACTGGAAATCAGAATATCATCCCATGAATGAGATGATGGACGGATCCTGTAACGGATCTAGTAAAGTCCTCATCATGCGTGTAAACACACTAGGTGCATTGCTGAGTCCAAAGGGCATGACCTTGAATTCGTAGTGTCCACTGGGTGTACTGAAAGCCAACAGTGGTCGAATCTCCGGTTTGACTGGTATCTGATAGTACCCCCGACTCAGATCCACCTTTGAAAAGTACCGAGCCTTATGGAGCCTAGCGAATAACTGAGTTGGATTCGGCAAAGGTTACACCTGAAATTGTGTGTGACTGTTCAGAAGTCGGTAATCTATACACAACCGGTGTTCTCCACTTGGTTTCCGTAACAAAACTACCCCTGCATTGTATGGGGATGTGGATGGTGCAATCACGTCATCCTCCAGCAGTTTTTGTATTTCCTCCTCCAGGGATTTACTTTAGAGAATGGCACTGGGTAAACCTTTTGACGAACAGGTTCCTGTGTGGTCAAAGTCATCTCGAACTCCACCAACCTCGTTCGTCCGGGTTTATCAGTCAGTATCTCCTTATGAGACTTGAGAACCTGGGTTATCTTTTCCCTCTCCTGGGAGGTCAGATCAGGGTTCACTTGCACATCCCTATAGGTTTCCTGGTGTACTAAGGGATATTCCCTGCCCTCGCTGGTCCCCACTTCAGTCTCCACTGTAACTGCCATTGCCATGAGGTGAGCTGCCTTGTCTCCGGGTCTCTCTTCGTATTTCCGCAAGAGATTGATATGGAAAATCTTCGACTTTCCCCGGATCCGGATTTGATAGTTGGTTCTAGATATCACCCTTTCCACGGGAAATGGTCCTTGCCAACCTATCTCCAGTTTGTTGTTTCCCGTTGGGAGTAGCAACAAGACTTTATCTCCCACCTCTAGAGATCTTTCTTTAGACCTACGGTTGTAATAAGCCGCATGTCTTTTCCTGGCCTTTTTCAAGTTTTGATTTGCCAGAGTCCATCCCTTGTGGAGTTTTTCTTTCAGTTCCTCCACGTATTTATAGGATGAGATCACTTCTTCTGACGTCCCCTCTTCAGTCCAACTCCTCAACATGGCTTCCAACGGTCCTTTGATTGGACGACCAAACTGCAACGTAGCGGGTGGTAGTCCTGTTGAGCCATGAGGAACTTCCCGATAGGCAAAGAGTGCTGCTGGGATATATTCATCCCACCTATCAGGTTTTTCCTGCGCTAGTTTCCTGAGCATTGTCATCAACGTGCCGTTGAAACGCTCTACTTGTCCATTGGCTTGAGGGTGGTAAGGGCTGGTATGTATGTGGTTAGAGTGAAACACCCTAAATACCTCCTCCATGAGTTTTCCACAAAACTGAGATCCATTGTCCGTCAGAATTTGATCCGGAAAGCCTAATCTGGTAAAGGCCTCCATCAGTGCGTCCGCCACTCTTTTCGAGTCAATCGTGGTCAACGGTATGGCTTCACCCCACATTGTACAGCAATCCACCATTGTAAGTATATACATGTGTCCTCTTCCTAGTCCTGGGAAGTGGACCCACGATATCGATGGCTACCCTCTCGAAAGGAGAGTTCATGATGGGCATCTCACCCAACACCACCGGTGCTGTCCAGTGTTTCGGTGCCACCCTCTGGCACTCAGGGCATGACTTCACATACCGACGCACATCATCTGTCATTCCCGGCCAATAGTAATGGCAGGAAATCCGCTGCATGGTGGCGGCACTACCCATGTGTCCACTAAAGGAGATGGTATGCCCCATATGAAGAATCTGGGACCGGTGAGCTTTCGGGACGACCAACTAACCGTATAGGTTGTCTCCCCTTCCTGCTCTCCTGTAGAGTATCCTATTCTTCATGTAGTACTGCCCCCGTCCTGGTGGATCAGCACTTTTCTGCAGCTTTCTGTAGCAAGGATGTAAAGTATCATCCTCACTCTGGGCAGTTCGTAGCTCCCCCGGCATTGGGTTAGTCACAATTGTGTCTGCCTCTTCCGTTTTCGTCTGAGAGCGAGTCTGCATTGCTCCCATATGGATTGGCTCCCTGGGCATTCCCAGAAAGACATACCGGCAACCTAGGATGACTGGGAAAATGGGATCGGTCAATACAGCGGCCTTGATGGTGCCGGTGACGTACCTTGACCGAATCTCCACATTAGCAATGGGCAACTTCATGACTACAGCACTCTTCTGTGCAGGCTGTATCTCCATGGTTTCACCTGTGAATTGTTCTGGATGTACCAGATCCGCAGAAATCACGGCCTCCCCGTCCAGTCCTGTGTCGTACAAACACTCCACTTGACGACCGTTAACCTCTACCAATTCCACTACAGGTGGTTTTTCCTGGTCTGGAGTCTCTTCCTCGGCCTCGACCTGTTCGGTGGGCTCCACCTTAGGTTTCCCGGGGCACACGACGAATTGAGTGTCTCCTGACTTCCCCCTGCAGTCAATAGCATTGTGCGTATTCGACTTGCATTGGTTGCACCATTTCCCTGTCCTATATTTTCTATTGCCGGACTTGAGTGAGCTCTCCTGGTGGCGAGCTTCCTTGTTGACCTTGGCATTTTCTGTGACAACCTCCTTGGAAGTCACTTGACATGCTGCAAAGTGAGGGTTCTTAGCCTTCGATTTGCAGTCCCTCGTATTGTGAGAGGGTGACTTACAAATTGAACACCACTTCTCCGACCACAGTCGTTTTGGTGTAGAGCTTGAAGTGCTCTTGCTTCCCTCCTTCTTCTTCTCTGAACTATCCTCTGATTTTTGCACATAAGGTTCCCACTTTTTGGTTCCTGAGTTTTTGGCTTTCTTCTTGTCATGTTTCTCTTGACTTTTGGTGTTGGTGGAAAGGTTTTCCCCTGCCTCCCCATGTACCTCGACGAACCGTTCTGCTAATTTAGTCACGAGGTCAATACGTTCCGCTCCTTGTTCTCCCAGGAACGTCCTGAGAGGTTTAGACATTTGCTTCTTCAGCTGGTCGACCACCATGAGCTCTTCCAGACTCTCATAGTCATGTGCGAACCCAGCCAAATCCATCCACTTATGGAGATACGATTTTAGACGCAAACTGTAGGCGGCAAACAACTTCCCTGGTTCTCGTTTCGCTGCTCAAAATTTTTTCCGGTATGTATGTGACGTAACCTCGAATCGTTTCAGCAGAGCCGTCTTTAACTCGTCATAATTGTTCTCATGTCCTGGTGGCAGGCGAGAATAAACCTCGTATCCGGTCCCGCGTAAACCCTGGGATAGCTTGAGATTCCATTTGTTACACTCCAGACCCATAGCAACTGACATTGCCTCGAAGCGTTGAAGGTACTGGTCAATCTTCTCTTTGTTCTCCTCGTAGACCGCTAAAGGAAACTTCATAGCATGGTACCCATGTCCACCTACTGGTGTTGAGCCTGGGATGGAGGAACCTCCAACTGCTCCCTCAGTTTCTCCATTAGATTGACTCTTCAACTCGAGTTCCCTCATCCGGTACTCGTGCTGCCTCTTCTGTGCTTCCTGTTCAGCTTCTAATTTCCTAGCTGCTTGCTCAGCTTCAAATTTCCTAGCTGCTTGCTCAGCTTCAAATTTCTTAGCTGCTTGCTCAGCTTCCAATTTCTTAGCTGCTTGCTCAGCTTCCAATTTCTTAGCTGCTTGCTCAGCTTCCAATTTCTTAGCTGCTTGCTTAGCTTCCAATTTCTTAGCTGCTTGTTCCAACTCCATCCTTCTCAATTCCAACTCGGCCTTTCGATCTTCCCTTTCTGCTTGACGATACTCTCTCTCTCTCTCTCCACTTCCTGTATGTAATCCATTAGAGCAGAACCCGACAGTCCCATGTCTTCCCCCTTTGCATTTAATTCTAACGTGGTTAGTTTAGGGGTGGCCATTATACAGAGAGGTAAGCTAGCAGGTCGAGTACAATATAACTGCAAATTACTATACAGATATATGAACAAGTACTATAAATCTAGATATTACCACACACAGCACATTCACTCAGTGACAAGAGTAGAATCAGGACCACAGACCTATGCAGACGTGTGAAGTGTGAACAGGTAAGATATTAGTCCTAACCCCTATCCACATTCACTCTAGCTGGATTCTCCAATATGATATCTCCCTCTTATAACTAAAGATCCCGTGTCAAAAGACCCCGTTGTCAGAAGATCCCACTGTCAAAGGTTCCTGCTTGCCGGAGATCTCGCTGTCCAAGGATTCCGTTTACGGGAGATCCCGCTGTCCAAAGATTCCGTTTTCGAGAGATCCCGCTGTCCAAAGATCACGTTATCGAGCCCCCAATAGTGTCGTGTCCTCCTTTAAAGTGTCGTCCCTGGAGTGAAGAGAGTCAACACCCACATTATAATATTTTTCCCCTATCAATATCCTGGAGAATCCACCAGCTTCCGTCCAACACACTCCATCAGCCCGTGGACACCTTTTCCTATCACTCTCTCACTGTCGTACTATGCCCCCTCTCATACTTCCCCAACGCAACATACTCAACAACTCTTGCTTCTAAAAATTAATAAAGATTAATTTATTAAAAGAAAAGTGTAACGTATATGAGACGTGTATGCGAAGAAAATGCGTGATGTGTTCTATACTATGTGTATGATCGGACTTTCAGATAATAGCATAGTTTCTTCATTGCAAGGGCACACCACAGCACATTAAATCATAACCAGTGCACCTCACCCGGTGTCGAAACCCTCTTGCCGGATACTGACTGTCATCTGTAGCCACCTGGTAATCCATCTTCATGATCATCCGAAATAGATACTGTTTGTAAGTACAGATTGATTACGGATTGATTGTCAACTAACTTTGTAAGTTCCTATCGGTCCTAAAGAATACACAAATCCTTTGTAGTGTATTTAGGTTTTACTGTTAATGTTTCTACACTTGATCCTAACTAGTGTTCATATAGGTTCAAGTATATGTCTTATGTAATATTACACTGGAATCTAGCACACGATGTGACTTATCCGTTAATGTTCTCGTTCCTTAAACAATGTTTGTCCGATGTGTGATATATCAACAATTATCACCCATCCTATGTGAACCATACCACGCAGGAGTCGTTATATTGGCTGGCTCTTCTGGGCCATGCCATGGTGAACCCTTCTGAGTATGAGTCCAGCGTAAACATATACCATCTTTCTTCTCGGACGTTATTCCTTTTCCGTAAGAATCATTTTAGAGTCCAACTGGTGGTCGTCCAATTGGAGTGCACTTCTTCAAAACCAGTGTTGAGTTTCCTAGTAACTGGTGGGGAACCTTATGCAAAACCGCCTCATTCCCGGGATGACTACTACACTTTGCCATAACGACACATGCTAGTTAATCTTAAATTAATCTAACACTGTAGAGCTCTCCCACAAACACGTCCATCATAATCCACGGTTTTGGTCAACCCCCCATCTCCAATCATGGTTTATGGCAAAACCTAAAATTGGTCACGTGACATGGTTGACGTCCTGCAGGTGTTATTTGGGCATATCATCCATTGTCAAGAATCTCTTTTTTTTCTGGCTTAGTCACTGTCAAAGTTGTCATCACGTGTTTAGATTCCCAAAACAAGCCAGCGAGTTCCTGTATACTCCCAACAACAGTTGCCAATAACAAGCCGTCAATCTTCTGTCGACTGGTGACAATCACCGCTGCCATTTCTGTTTGATGTCTGGAAACTCTAATGACAGACGGACTGTTGTCTTCCGAGCTGAGTACTTCCGCTTCCAATCCGACTTGTTTATAACCTTTCAAAGCGATGTATGATTCCGCTCATTCACTTCCGAATGTTCCCCTGTTGTCAACCCAATGTAACCCCGTGCAGCTGCAACTATTTACCGTCCTGGGGTTTAACATCCGATTTGTTTATACTGTTAGTTAAAATAGTTGTCGCTGGCAGATAGTCCATTTAATCAGCAAGCCTCTATAATAATCAACTGGTTAAACCCGAGGTTTTATTTTGTGACAGGAAAGAGTTCAGATAGCAGAGTTAAGATAGAGTATAAACATAAAAGTTAAGATAAGGCTAAGATGGAATTGCGAAAGATTGGGAAGTTAAGATAGAGTTAAGATGTCTCCCTTTTAAATCTGCTGGGACAGAAGATGTTACAACAAGAGATGATTGCATTTAGCAGTGCATAACTTGACTGCATGCGTCAGAATGAGAGCTGATCAAGACCCTACTCCAACTTCAAAGTGGTCTAGAAACAGGATGCACCACTACAGTTGGTTTTAGAGATCGAAGAGGGAAGGCAACTTCGATTCAGAAAATGCTATGCTGAAGTCGGATATTTCTAGTACAAATATAGCATTGACACAACGAAACCAACATATTTTTACAGGAGGAACGAGCAGTAGCGGAGGAGGAGGAGGAGGAGAATAAGAATAAAAGCAGGAAGAAGAAGAAGGCCAAGCAAAAGAAAAATAAGAAGCAACAGAAATAGAAGAAGCAGATGTTGAGGAAGAGATATTCCCAAGACACCAAAGAAACTCTTGTGCTATGCCTTTTGGGAACCTCTCCATAATAAATATAGTAAAATATGAATACAGTTTGGTAGATCTGCGGTAAAGCTGTGGAAATGTAACCAAAATAAAATAACACAAAGTAATGCAGCTTTACAGAACAGAATTATGATATATACAGGACGTTGCCGTGACTAGCCTTCATCAGCAATCAAATAAATGCACGAAACAAAACATATACTCCAGCAGACGATCCTCCGGTGACTGCATTAAGGCATAATGACGGGGTGAGAAGAAAAAAAAATATATGAAAAAATGAGAGCAATGAAGAGACAATGTACCACTTCCACACATTTACCTGGGACTTTCACTGAACCGTGACCACCCACTACCCTGGTATCATCCCCCACCCCGGTCCCCATATCCCATAGACTCCCACGGCTATGTATAAAAGAGGATAAAGAATACATTCGTGGTAGTAGTACAGCCTGGGACTCTGGGATAAGTAACAATATATTTTTCATATTTTCATTTTCTTTTCATTGTTTCATCTTTTTATTCTTCTCATCCCGTCCTTATGCCTTAACGTAGTCACCTGATGATCTTCTCCTGTACTATATGTTTTGTTTCGTGCATGTATTTGTTTCCTGATGAAGGCTAATCGCCGCAACGCCCTGTATGTGTCATAATTCTGTTCTGTAAAGCCGCATTACTTTGTGTTATTTTATATTGTTTACATAAGAAATATAACACGATGTGTTTGACAGTAAAACAGGATGCTAAGCTGGGGCATTTTGTAGTTCTTCTGTTCTAACAGACAAGCAATTACTTCGTGGCTTGACAGTGACGCTCTTCAAGTGCTGTGTTTGTCCTACTTTATTATAGGATGTCCAGACATTGACTACAGCCCTGTCCTACTTCAGTCATGAACGTTAACAAATATGACATCCGCTGACTTCCTTCCATCAAAAATTGAACGGCGATGTCACGAACCTGATGCTAACTTCTTCCGTTGTTTGAATAACGAAGACACAAACAATAGATTGCACGATTTATTGCCTGGCATATTTCGCTGCATCTCGTCAGGTACATACTGCAGAATTCACACAACATAAAGTAAACTAACTAGATAAATCCTTCAAGCTGAAATATACACAAGTTCGCACAGTAATGTCAACTATCTACCACGGTAATTTTAAACTGACTAACATGCCTTTCTGTTTGCACAAAGCTGGCTTGTGTAGATTAATCATTATGGCATCAGCAAATTTTAACAAGCGAGTATTTTGTGTGTTAAACAACACGCGAAAGGCACTGTCTCTATCAATCACATGGCCGCTTTCGAGCATGGGCCTAGCAATTGATGAAGCGAGAAGCTTCCCATGTGTCGGCCCCACTAGGCTCCCTTCGCCTGCGTGTAGTATCTTATCAACCCATTGAGGTATGTGTTCCGCAACTCCTTTATTCAACTGCCGCTCTGTTCTGCCGATTTAGGTAGACTGGCACCTACATGTGAATTGGTAAATACAATTGTTTTCGGCGTACAGAGGGACAGGCTCTTTTACTGCTGGGGTAGGAATCGGTGTGGTTCTGTACATAATGACTGGAGTTGAAGCACAGAATGTTTGGCCTACTGCTATAACGAGCCGGTCTTGTAGACGTTGCATTACGTCATCCCCTCGAAAGGTTAGCTGGATGAATACCTTGAGTTTAGGGACTGTAGTTTCGTCTGGTTTTGGGGTTGGCTGTGGCGCTTTATAAATCCTGTCGAGTACCCATTTAGGTTTAAGACATTCTTCAGTTTCAGTTTCCTCTGTTAATGTGTCCTGGGTGCATATCTTCCTAGCACGGTCAAACAGGGTTCGTACTAAGCCCCGTTTGTACTGGACCGGTGTGAAGCTCTGAAAATTTAAGTATTGGCCTGCCCATGTTTCTTTGCGGTGCACCGATCTTTTAATAGTGCCGTCTGCTCTATGTCTCATTAGAATATCTAGGAACGGCAACGCTTCGTTGTGTTCGTGTTCCATAGAGAGATGTTTTTATGCGTCATATACATTATATCCTGGAACTATGTTGCTTGTAGCTCGTCTGTGGTGATAATTAGTATATCATCCACATAACAACGGTAGAAGACCAAGTTGTTAATGTCTGAGGATCTCTTTTCTTCTAAATGTGCCACGAAGATATCTACTAGAATAGGACCAAGAGGACTCCCCATGACCACTTCATCAATTTGGCGGTATGACTTTGTGTATGCCTTTTCTCTGTTGTCCTACTGTTTTTGCTGTGAAGCGTCGCAGACAGGAGGCAGATGCAGTTTTCTGTGTTTCACTTGTTTTGTTGCTTGTACTAATGTCATGTTTGATTTCTTCAATGCCACTTTTACTCCATCTAACAAATTCGTCCTCGGTCGTCCTCTCGTCATGTATCCCGACGTTCATATATAACGTTATAGCCGTTGGTTGATCTTGTTCCATTTTAACTAAATGTCCGAACCATTAAATTCTTTGGTGTTCTATAAAATCAGTAATAGGTGATATCCCTACACTTGTTTTTAGTTTCTCATTTGCCTCTTATCTCTTCTTGTTTTTCCAGCTGCGTTACTTATGCTGCTCATCCCATATGATGTGTTTGTTACGCCTGTTGTGTTCCATATAGGATCGTTTGCTAGTGTAATACTCCGCGTTGGCTGATTTATTCTCCTCTTCTTAGCCTGAGCATGTTTATTTGTACAGTTGCGTGATGCTAACCACTACTTTTATTAGAGGCATTAGCTTGGAGGCCTTACTGAGAACGAGGCCATAGAAGTCCGGTAAACAGGCAGTTGGGAGGCATAATTAATACTTTTAAAAAAAATGCGGATGCGTCGATAAACAAAAGGATAAATATGCTTTCCATGCGAAATAAGACATGGCGTTCTAAACGGGTAGGGCATTAAAAGGAATGACTCAACAGAAATAAACGTGAGACAGAATATGTTGGACACAAACAGTAGCATAAAACCCTGATGTGGATAAAGTGAGTAGGATGGATGGAAGTGAAACTTGCTCGATGAGTACAACGATTTGAATAGGAAAATTAAGACTGGAAATAATTTAGATCTAGTCTCTGAGGCTAACACGCAGGAGAATGAGCGGAGCAGCAGAAGAAGAAGGAGGAGGAACAAGAAGAAGAAGAAGAAACATACATATTGGGGACATGTCACTTCTGTATGTTCCTTGAACCTCCGCACATGAAAAAAACAAAGTTAGTTGCATGTCCTTTACAGCACGTCGCAGTCGATCCCAGCCCTTATTTTGGCCAGTTTATGATTTACTAGGGAATGTTACGTGCAGTAGTTTGTCATTGATTTCCGAACCACCGACGCACAACCCATTGAAATTAATGCAAGGCAGGTTGCTTTCAAATCGTCTCCAGCTTACTTCCAACCCTCGTTTCGGAGATTTGTTAAACGCGTTCACCGTACCTAAGTTACAGCGTTAGCCCGGAACATGACATGGTTTGGTATTATGCTGACAGCTCTTATATTTTCAGAGCTCTGGTGCTCATTTAATTTATGGTATCCTAGTAGTAGTAGTCTCCCTGGTCTAGAGGTTACACGACTTTCTCCGTAATCTCGTATACTCTCGTAAGTAACGTGACATTGCGCGAGAATTGGTAGCGGTTCTCTCCGCGTCGGTAACTTACGGGGTGTGTGGGCCGGTCGCTCAGAAAGCAATGGCAAACTACTGAGCGTAATCTTGCCAAGAAATCAACAATTAGCTGAAAGATGCTGATGTTGACAGCGAACAAAACAAGTAGTAGTAGTAGTAGTAGTAGTAGTAGTAGTAGTAGTAGTAGTAGTAGTAGTAGTAGTAGTAGTAGTAGTAGTAGTAGTAGTAGTAGTAGCAGCAGCAGCAGCAGCAACAGTAGTAGTAGTAGTAGCAGCAGCAGTAGAAGTAGTAGTAGCAACAGCAGTAGTAAAAGTAGTAGTAGCAGCAGCAACAGCAGTAGTTGTAGTAGCAGCAGCAACAGCAGCAGTTGTAGTAGTAGACTATTGTCAATAAACAAACATTAGTATTTGCTATCAGAGACGGCCGACTGAGTGGCATGTTATTACGTGAAATGATACTTCATACTGTAAGTAAGAGCTGCTCTTGTTATACAGAAGTATACACTTAACGTGACTAGCGGATAACAGATGTCACGTTAAGTGACTTGTCCGGAGTCGTTTTTGTTGTTGTAAGCAGTTACGAAAATCCTATCTCGCGAACGACCGAATGGTTAGGATTCCTGTATTCCATTCGGGAGATGTGGGTTCTAACCCTCGATAAGTAAGTTAGTTGCATATTCTTTACTGGATATGTCGCAGTTTTGTGGCGGTTTGTGATGTTTTGGCAAGTTTACCTTCAATAAACGACCGGCATTTATACCATTTTTGTGAAAATCAACTCAAGGCGGTCTGCCGCCAAATCGCCCGCAGGTGTGTTTCGAACGCGGTAGGTGGGATTATGAATTGCGTCCAACAAGCTCAAGTTGACCACAGCTTACTTTAACTACATACAGGTTGACATTTACAGGTGTATGAAGAAGTATTCAGACTGCCACACTTCATACCACAGGTATATCGGTTACAAAAGCCTCCCAAAGGCATGAAATGGAATATTGCTCGGATAGCAAATCCATTACGTGGAAAGTCTGAATCAAAAGCTCACTGTGTGGGCTTCATAAAAGGTGGAAAAAGTGTCCTAGTGGCACGAAATGGAATATTGCTCGGATAGCAAATCCATTGCGCGGAAGGTCCGAGTCGAAAGCTCACTGTGTGGATGTCATCTGCACACTGCATTCTTCTGGTTTCCGGAAGAACAGCCTATGGTGAACGGAAGGCCCAATATACGGAAGTGAGGCTAAGCAGCCATGTGCAGGGCGTGACGATTCCTTGGGTGAGCCCAGTACCAGAGTGCTATGTGTCGGCTCTGCAAGTATGGAAGTCTCCTTGGATGGCGGGGAATGCCCATGGTCTGCCCCTGCCTTCCCATGAGGGCTGACCAGGATGTCTTTGGCTGTTCTATATGGGCCTGCTGGGATGGGAGATAGCACCACACCAGTGAGAGTCAAACGTCCTAAGAAACCCCCGGGAAGGTTAACCCGGTCAACAAATGCCCGCAGAAGTCGGATGTGTCGGCCTAACGGCGCAAGAACGCAGCTCTGCTGTAAACAGGCACAACGCAGTCACATCCGAGAAAAAAACTCCGGATGAACGAAGAAGAAGAAGAAGAATTGCGTCCGTAACCATACCCCCACCCCTCCCCTCCCCTCTATAAGGCAAGGAATTTCCATCGGGTATGAAACAACGGCTTGTGCACTGCTGGGAGCCGCAGTGGCGTCGTGGCAGTCCTGGGTTATATGTTTGAACTCCCCCATCGAGGCTGATTTTTTTTTTTTTTTTACATTGACCACATTACCAAACGCGAGTACTGATTAGTCTACACGAATATGGGGCTAGCACCATATGCCCAAACCGCATTTCCAGCAGGTAACAATGGTTCTTTACTTGACTGACAGACATTGCGAGTAGCATGACTGCTCCAGGTTTAGCGGCCTGTAATCCTGGTTGTGGTAACCAGAGAGAGAGAGAGAGAGAGAGAGAGAGAGAGAGAGAGTAGGGAGAGAGAGAGAGAGTAGGGAGAGAGAGAGAGAGAGAGTAGGGAGAGAGAGAGAGTAGGGAGAGAGAGAGAGAGAGAGTAGGGAGAGAGAGAGAGTAGGGAGAGAGAGAGGGAGAGTAGGGAGAGAGAGAGAGAGAGGGAGAGAGAGAGAGTAGGGAGAGAGAGAGGGAGAGAGAGAGTAGGGAGAGAGAGAGGGAGAGAGAGAGAGTAGGGAGAGAGAGAGAGTAGGGAGAGAGAGAGAGTAGGGAGAGAGAGAGAGAGAGAGAGAGAGAGTAGGGAGAGAGAGAGAGTAGGGAGAGAGAGAGAGTAGGGAGAGAGAGAGAGAGAGAGTATGGAGAGAGAGAGAGAGAGAGTAGGGAGAGAGAGAGAGAGAGAGAAGGGAGAGAGAGAGAGAGAGTAGGGAGAGAGAGAGAGAGAGTAGGGAGAGAGAGAGAGAGAGAGAGAAGGGAGAGAGAGAGAGAGAGAGTAGGGAGAGAGAGAGAGAGTAGGGAGAGAGAGAGAGAGAGTAGGGAGAGAGAGAGAGAGAGTAGGGAGAGAGAGAGAGAGAGTAGGGAGAGAGAGAGAGAGAGAGTAGGGAGAGAGAGAGAGAGAGAGAAGGGAGAGAGAGAGAGAGAGTAGGGAGAGAGTAGGGAGAGAGAGAGAGTAGGAGAGAGAGAGAGAGTAGGGAGAGAGAGAGAGAGAGTAGGGAGAGAGAGAGAGAGTAGGGAGAGAGAGAGAGTAGGGAGAGAGAGAGAGAGTAGGGAGAGAGAGAGAGAGTAGGGAGAGAGAGAGAGAGTAGGGAGAGAGAGAGAGAGTAGGGAGAGAGAGAGAGTAGGGAGAGAGAGAGAGTAGGGAGAGAGAGAGAGAGAGAGAGTAGAGAGAGAGAGAGTAGGGAGAGAGAGAGAGTAGGGAGAGAGAGAGAGTAGGGAGAGAGAGAGAGTAGGGAGAGAGAGAGAGAGAGAGAGTAGAGAGAGAGAGAGTAGGGAGAGAGAGAGAGTAGGGAGAGAGAGAGAGTAGGGAGAGAGAGAGAGTAGGGAGAGAGAGAGAGAGAGAGAGTAGAGAGAGAGAGAGTAGGGAGAGAGAGAGAGTAGGGAGAGAGAGAGAGTAGGGAGAGAGAGAGAGTAGGGAGAGAGAGAGAGAGAGAGAGTAGAGAGAGAGAGAGTAGGGAGAGAGAGAGAGTAGGGAGAGAGAGAGAGTAGGGAGAGAGAGAGAGAGAGAGAGTAGAGAGAGAGAGAGTAGGGAGAGAGAGAGAGAGAGAGAGTAGAGAGAGAGAGAGTAGGGAGAGATTTGTTTTGTTGCTCTCGCTCACTTTGAACTCAAGCGTAGTCCACACACACTACTTCTAGTAGTGCTGGACTGAATTTTGCGTGTGGATTAGCTTTTCCTATTAACAGTGTCCTTAGCCATTAGGCGAACCCATTCCGACTTCAGAGGTATTTGTAATTTATTGACATCTTTTTATTGATCAGTATATTTTCCATCTTGTAAAAGGCTAATTTCGCCATGGCGATTCTTGTTCTAATCTCTTCAGTGGCAAACTACTGATCGCAAAATTGCTAGAAAAGTCAACATGGCATTGATCGATTGATCACAACGTCCCGCAAACGAGATGCAACATTTGTATGTTAGTTTGCCATTTCTGTCTGAACGACAAGTCAACATTTACATCCAACTGACCGGCGAGTGAAACGAACCCACTACACCGCCACCAGATGAGACAGTTTAATCGTGGTAAACCTCTCAGCCTAGCCGGCCTCTAATGAACACACTGTAAAAAAAAATGTTGCGTGTTCTTTGTAGGACGTTGCCATCAACCCTAACCCCTCGTTGATTTATAAGGCAATTTCACGTTCATTAGTTTGCCATCTCTCATACACAGATACAATGGCGTGTCCGATTCAGCGGTGTAACTTTTCAAGTTTGATCGGGCAGCTTTAAACTTTGAAACGTCTGGATGTCTCGTTTATCTCATTGAAACCTGACAGCTGTAATAATATACCATGAGCAAATATGGACTTTGTCATCAAGCGATGCTACAGGCATTATGGGATAAACTTCTCTCGCACCACACAAAAAGACTTGTCAGTCGTACGAGAGGAATTGATTACACATTTTTATTGCCACTGGCTCTTACAATACATCAATGCACAAAACTGTCTCTAATGAACCATACATGAATACACAGAACTTCCTATCACGAGTCGTCCCTAGCTCTACTGCTAAATCTATCTAGTCATCTAAAGAAATATGCATCGACTCTAAGCGATGTGTTCCCTACGAAGTCTGTCTCCCGTCTGACAATTCTCCGCGTGCTGATTACACAGTACGCGGAAGGACCTCGTGCGCACTTCGGCTTTTGCGTGCTACATCATTCAACACGCTTAGAGTAGTAGCCTACTCTTGAGTTCTATTCTAGTTCTTGGTGTCTATCACGTTGGCGTGATTATACCGTGACCAGAGTGCTTACTCTCTGGTTGACACTCCCGTGTCTCATGAGAGAACTGTTTGACAGTTCCCCTCCCTATCTACTACCCTGCCCTCATGTTGGGGCACTGGGTTACCTCTAATCTACTTGAGGTAGACCACTCATTCAGGGTGGTCTTCCCTCTTATCTATCCTAGTCTTTGACACACACCCTCCCCTCCTGTGTTGCGTTCCCAACTTTGACTCATGGTTGTGACGCAAGAGGTTTCTAAAAATTAGTGTATCTAATTTTTGTCAAAGACTACTTGGTTCTGGGTAACTCAATAGACCTCTACTGACTATTGTCACAATGTAGTATTACTTTACTTGGCTACTGGTGATCGCCACAAACTTGTCTGGTTGGCGTGAGCCCTCTTCTCAATCGCAATATTATATTATTTAGAGGTTTGTCTGAACCGGACCATTGTCTTATAAGACCTGCCCTCAAATAGCAAATTAACTCACTACCCATACAAAGTTGATTTTCTTAGGATCAACACACGAATTGCTTCATGTCCCCCATATAATATTAAACAACCCTTGCACAAGCTGTGTGCGACAGGCTTTACCTATCTCGCTTCCGCGTGTAAAGTTATCTTTCACTGTTAAGTTAGTGTTTCGTTGTCTATTGTGTCCCCTGACCCAGAGTTATCTCCCATTGTACTAAAAAATGTATGCACTTTACATGTTTGTTTTCCTGGTTGTTTGCGTGTTTGGATGTAACTAATAATATACTTTACCTTGTAACATGTGTGTCTGTCTATAATTTGTATGTAAGTCAGTTTTCAAGTGCCATAATCCGGTTAAATGTGGCCACAAACAAGTGTTTAACACTAATTTGTGACTAAGTTTCCGTCTTATGAGACTTAAAATACTTTCCCTAAGGTCTAAACTAAACTACACATAACACATTCGAGACAGCATATTTCAACATTGAAAGCAAACGCTTGACGCAGACAAATAATAAAAAGTCGCGTTGAGCGGCAGAAAAAATCTGCTTGTTGTCTTCCTCTCCATTGTATATTTTCCATTTTCTCTTACTTTCACACTTCTGTCACACATCTTTTATCCTCCCAATTATTTAAAAACCTTGAAGTGACACTGTAGAAGTTTGGCTCAGTTTGAAAAGAGTTGAGCTTAATGACTGTGCGTAACTTACTGCACTAGTCATGTATTTACAAAATATTTATATGGATGAAATAGGGTTAATAGTTTGTACCCTGATACTACCAAACACTATATTCTACTGAAATATTAATACTAATTCTATAACTATGTATATTCTTATCTAAGTTAATCTACTTTAAGCGAAGTAATCTAACTAACTGAGAAAATGAAAATGATGTGAGATGAGTTATGTACCTTTCTGAAATGAGTAATGTGACATGTAACACAATTATAAATAATGGGTTATTTAAAAAAAAATGTTTTATTGTCTAAATGAAAAAATATGATTGGTAATTTTACTATACATGGTGTAAATCATGTATGTTCAAGTGTATCATCCTATAAGGTATTAAACTAATTTAATCCTAAATGATTAGGTTGTTAAA
Source organism: Cepaea hortensis (assembly GCA_963921405.1). Classification (NCBI taxonomy): domain Eukaryota; kingdom Metazoa; phylum Mollusca; class Gastropoda; order Stylommatophora; family Helicidae; genus Cepaea; species Cepaea hortensis. Next base: position 17,069,814 of record OY992886.1, on the reverse strand, counting down.
GTGTTTAATAAGATGGAATGTATTAATGTGAAATGAAATGAACTAACTGGTACTATTCCTATCTAAACTTTTTATCTTAGTCTTTAATTAGCTGTTGTTAAATTTAACGTACTATCCTAAGTAATTGGGTAAATTTAATGATTTATCTAAACTTTAAAAAAAATCTATTATATTCTCTAATTCTATTCTAAATCTATATTAAAGTAACTAATCTAACTATAATTTATCACTATATTAAAAACATGTTATAATACATATCACAATAAATAAATATATATACATGGTGTTTAACTACCTCAGTTTAGTGGTTGCCATAACGTTCAGAAATTGCTTTTGTTGGCACAGTTCATAGTTACACATTTGTCCTGGGTATATTAAATAGACTACACAGTCATACTTGTGTCTTATGGGTATTCTTCCACTCGTAGAGTCCGCTGGTGTCGTAGACATGTATATTTGTGTCTGTTATTTGCGCATTGTTCTGACACTGCTCTTCCATGACTAACCACAGATGATTCACCGGAACACAAATGTAGCATAGTGCGTAACGAGCTGTCTATGTACTCACGGTGATTCACATAATCTTGGAGCAAAGTTCTTATCTTGCTGTCTATGGACACATGGTGGTTCACTGTTTTTAGCACACAGTCCTGATCATACTGTCTATGTATTACATAGGATATTTTACACAGGATATTTTAAGTGTACTAAATTACATCATCTTAGACTACATTTTCATGTGGAATATCAGGTATTTCTACCTCAGATGGTCGACTAAGGGTATCAGCAAGAATGTTGTCCCTACCCTTAATATGTTCTATACTAAAAGTATAATTTTGTAATATTAACGACCACCTGTAGATGCGGTCATTGCGATGCACCCCACTTTGTATGACCGTGATTGGGGAGTTGTCGGTCTGTACTACGAAGTGATTACCCGCTAGAAATCGATGTAACGTCCTTACTGAGTAGATGACACTTAGGGCTTCCAACTCTGATATGGAATATCTGGACTCAGCAGGTGTGATCTTGCGGCTCACGTAGCAAATTGGATGGAAGATGCCATCATAAAATTGGCCTAGTACTGCAGCGATGGAAATCCTGCTGGCATCTGTCCTAAGATAATAAATGAGCCTATGATTAGGCAAACGCAGAATTGGTACATTACTAAAAAGGAGTTTCAATTTTGACAATGCAGAAATTAATAATGCATCTTTGACATCTAATTTTACCGATGCTTTCAACACATTTGAAAATACACTTGTGATTTCAGCTAAGTTCGGTATGAACTTACTATAATAATTTACTAAACCCAAAAGGCTCCTGACCTGCTTCTTTGTTGTAGGCATGGTCAGGTTCATAATTTTAGTAACAATTCTATTGTCAGTTTTTAGTTGTCCTTGTGAAATGACATGGCCCAAAAAATCAATTTCTTGTAGGCCCAGTTCAACTTTGCTAGGTTTGACAGTGAGACTGAAGAGTCGCAACCTATCGAAGACATGTCTGAGTTTCAGTAAGTGTGTTGTCCAGTCATCTGTATGGACACAAATATCATCTATATATGTCACTGTATTCGTCACTCCATGTAGTAAATCTCTAGTTAGGCGTACGAAAGTGGCAGGAGCGTTACGAAGTCCGAAAGGAAGAAACCGCCACTCGTAAAGACCTAAAGGTGTTGAGAATGCAGTAAGATGGATGGATTGAGTCTTCATAGGGACCTGCCAATATCCCTTAGTAAGATCTAATTTAGAGAAGATTTTGGAGGTGGACATATCAAGAATAAGATCTTCGCAGGAAGGAATTGGTTCTGCGTCGATCTTAGTGACATTGTTGAGTTTTCTATAGTCCACACAGAGACGAATTGTGGAGTCTTTCTTCTTGACCAAGACGATTGGAAAGGAGTACTCATGTAGATTTCTGGATGATTCCACTAGCTTCTAAATTAAGAATTTCCTTATTTAGACTTTCTCTGTAGCTAAGTGGGATAGAGTACGGCCTGCATTTGATAGGCTTAGAGTCCGAAAGAAGGATGGAGTGCTCGATCCTGTCCGTTCTAACTGGAATGTCGGAAAATATGTCCTTATACTCCGTCACTAATTCTATTGTCTGTCGTCGTTGCTCTTCTGTTAGTCCCGGTTCTAACCGTATACAATCTAATGTCGCAGTCTTGTCTACAATTGGAACCGGTAGTTCCATTTCGTCGTCGTCTATCTGATTCAGTACGGTGGTGGTGCTAAGTGCGTTTTCTGCATGCTCACTAAGTGTATGCATATCGTCGGCCTTGCCAGTCTCGCTAACTAGTGTAGTTGCGTTATGTATGTCTGTCGTCTCATCAATAGGTGTGGGTGCATTATGTTTGTATGTCTCTAGTTCTGTCTCTTGTCGTGAAAAGTAGGGTTTCAACATGTTGATATGAAATATCTTTAAGTGTCCGTTTATCGATATTTCATAATCGACATCTGAAATTTTTCGTACCACTTTGAATGGCCCTTGCCATGAGGTCAATAATAAATTCCGTTTGTCTGGGAGTAAAAGCAGTATGTCTTGATCTGGTTCAAGATTAATAGTTCTCGCACCTTTATTTGCGTATTGGCGGTAGATTTGACCCTTCCTCTCCAAAGCTGCCTTGGCTATGATACACGATTTCATAATTTTTCCTCGTGTTTCTGTTACCATCTCATAAGGTGTTTTTGGGGTTGGAATTTCAATTGTATTAGTTATTAACTGATGGTAAATTGTTAGGGGTCCACGTGGGTTAGCCCCGTATACTAACCCAAACGGTGAGAAACCCGTGCTTGAATGGGGAATCTCCCGATAGGCGAACAGCACTGTTGGCAACAGTGTATCCCATTCAGATGGGTTTTCTGCTGTCACCTTAGCCAGCATATGCTTTAGGTCTCCATTAATTTTCTCTACGATTCCATTGCTGGCTGGATGATAAGCTGTTGTAAAATGCTGTTTAATTCCTAACATTTTTGTAAGGGCTTGCGTTGCAGCCGATATGAATTGGGTTTCTCGGTCGGATAAGATGGTACGTGGAAATCCGAATCGTGAGAACAAATGTAGAAATACATTGGCAATATCTTTGGAGGTGATGTATTTCAAAGCTACTGCCTCAACCCACCTTGAACATAGCCTACTAGCGTTAAGATGAAGCGATTTCCTTTGCTGAACACCTGGTTCAGGGGTCCAACAATATCGACCGCCACACTCTCGAATGGCCTAGAGGCCAGTGTTGAAGGTTGTACTTCAGCTGTAGGATGTTTACCCTTACGTACTAACTGTTGACAGACATTACATGAACGACAAAATACTTTTATGTCATTACAAAAACCCGGCCAGTAAAAATGAGCCTGAATTCTGGCCCTGGTTTTATCGTATGCAAGGTGACCAGCAAACGGTGACTCGTGTGCAATCTTTAGCACAGTTTGGCGGTGTTGTACAGGTAACACCGTTTGCTGAATCTCATGGTTGTCAGTTGTATAATAACGAGTAAAGATCCCATTATTAAGTCTAAAGAACCATGATGCGTTTTTTGTTACTTTGGCTTTTTCTTTTAATAGTTTTAGATACGGAGACACACTCGGATCAGCTTTTTGCTGGTCTATAAACTTTTGTCTGGTGGTATCATCCGTGCTAGTTGGTGATAGCAACAGTAGTCTTTCCTCCTGTAGTGTGTCTTGGTGTTTAATAGTATCTGCTCTGGTTGTTGCATTTGCTGCATTTAACATTTCCCATGCAGCTATTTCTTCGTTAGTGCAATGCTTCAATTGGGGTAAGCATCCCAAAATTAAATCAGTACAAGGGTTATCTAAAATAGCACATGTAAAGGTACCAGAAAGGAAAGGAGTGTTAATACGGGCTCTTGCCAGAGGGTAAATTTCAATATTACCCGAAAAAGTTCGGCATTTGACTGAGTCCCCTGTATAATCATTTGGGTTCATCAATTCCTTTCTAAGTCCGATAAGAGTGCTCCCACTGTCAAGCAAACATTGGCATGGTATTTCATTGACCATTGCATTGTGGAACACCAAATTGCCTCTGGAGGCTAATGCTGCATTTACACTCTCAGTGGAGAATGGTACTGTATGTCCACATTCTAATTTTCCGTCTGCATGAAATTGGTGACATCGCTCACAACTGTCACAGCTTAAAATATCGTTTACACAACAAACATCTTCAGATTGATTAACAGGTAATTCATTCTCGACCTCGCACTCAGTCTCACTCCCACTATCAGAAGATGTATCAATTAACATTGCACTGTTGGCTTTCATTCTTTGGCGGCCTAGGCACTTATTGGAATAATGCCCGTAGCTAGAACAGAAGAAACATATGACTGCCCGCCTGTATGCATTTCTCTTGTTTTGTTGTTTCTTAATGACCATCTCAAGATGTGTCGGATAGTTTGGTGATTTATCACACATAGCATAAGTATCATGAAAAAGTTGGCAATACACACATTTAGGTAATTTTTGATCTTTCTTGTCGACTCTCTGAAATGGTTTTTTATTGCTACGATAGCTTTTAGGTTGGTCCTTAACAAAAGAGACTATTTCAGAGTCGATGTTTGATGTTTTAAAAATATCTCTATTTGAGGAAAAATATGCGGAGCCTTTCTTCTCGAATTGCTCTATTGTTTCGATGTCTGACTGCTGCAGGAATTCAGCGAAAGGAGATGGAATTGTAGATATGACTTTATCCATGGCTATTAAATTTTTAAGTTTTTCAAAATCCTTTCCTATTTTTGCTGCACTAAGCCATCTATTCAGTACGATTTGGACATTCGAGACATAATCGATGAAGGTCTCACTTGGTTTTGGTTTTAAGTTAGAAAATTGCACTTGATACCCAGGGGCATCAAGTAAAAAATGTTGCATAATCCTATCGTGAATGTACTGATAGTTAGATCTAAGATCAGTTGGTATTGATTCAATAACTTTAAGGGGCTCCCCACTGAGGTTTTTCATGTAGATCATGGCCCACATATCGATTGGTACTTGATGGTATTTCAGCTGATATTCGACATTTTCTGTCCAAGCTGATATGGAATCTTCTTTACAGAATGGCTTAATAATATGTTTGTATTTATTAAGTTTATTCTCTTCTTGCTGACTCTTTAGTTTTGTAGTGGAGATCTCTAAGTGTGAATCTACTTCCATACCTTTCATCTTCACCTGTGTCTCTGATTCAATCTGTATTTGTTTTTCTTTTACTCTTGCCATTTCATCTATCTCTCTTTGTTTTAACTCTCTCTCCTGATCTAATTGTTTTTGCTTTAACTCCCTCTCCTGATCTAATTGTTTTTGCTTTAACTCCTTGTCTTGTTCTAACTGTTTCTGTTTAGTTTCTTCAGCTAATTGTGCAATCTCTTTTTGGTGTTGTCTCTCTTGTTCTAACTGTTTCTGTTTAGTTATTTCAGCTAGTTCTACAATCTCCTTCTGGTGTTGTCTCTCTCGTGCACGTTCATCTCTATCAGCATCTTTTGCTTCCCTAAATTTTTGATCAGCATATTGCTCTAATTCCTTTCCTGTGTGTCCTAATTCCTTGCCTGCTTTTATGAAATCAGCTAAAGTTGACATGTTGTTGAATAATTAGCTAGAGTTGATAGGCACTCAAATATTTACTCAGGTATCTTAGACTTGTTAAGTCTTTAAATGCCTGTGTACAAAAAATATTTTTAGATTACACCCTGAAAAAGAGATGCATTATTAATTATATTGCATTCAAAAATACTTTGGGTATACTCATCTTAACAATCCAGAACAATCAGGTACAATCGTTTGGCCTCTCAGGTACAATCGTTTGGCACCTCGACATACACCTCACGTTACTTCTCTAAACAGCTCTTGTTATACCTGGTTTACAAGAGCATCAATAATTAACCATTTGCAAACGACATATGACTTTGACATTTGTTTGACATTTACAATTACATGCCCCCGGACAACACAATGTGGTGTATTTAATAATAAATGTCACTGTCCTGTCTTCGTTCTAATGTCTTCTGCGTTCCCAAACTATTGCTGTTTAATTTATGATAGTGCTGTGCCGACCGAAACCTATTTGCATAAAGAAAGTAGTGCCATCGTGACGGTAGAAAATAGAATATGTCCAGAAATAAATAAATAAATGCTTTAAAATAAATATAAAGGTAATAATACTGTTCAAATTAATAGATATATTCAATAAATAGCTTGTATCAACAAATAATATTTAGTATAATTCAAAGATTCAGGCGAGCAGCCGCTTGGCGATTTGTAAACAATATGTTGCTGATTGCAAATGGCCTAGGGCAGCTGTGGGTCAACCGCGATACGTCACAGGCGCAGCGCTATTTTTAGATTGGAGAAATCGATATTGTCGCCGGCTCATATTTTTATGTATTGCTCCGCCGTGAATCATGTTTCATAAATACTCATAAATAAACAAATAATTGTCGAAATAAATGATACAAAACTATAATAATAATACTTACAAATCAGAAGAAAACATGTTCATAAAGCACAAAACATTTCAATAAGCGTAAATAAACGTTAATCGGTCACGATGGGCACAGCTCGCATCTTGTTCTAGTCTGCACATGCCATTTTTCACCAACATAAATTAAACCCTGTGATTAAATGACAGTAATACTATTTTAGAGCCGTGGGTGAGTGTTTTAGCTTGAACAATTGTCCAAGCCACACTTCTGACACCACTTTTATCCTAGCCTGTCATCAAGCGATGCTACAGGCATTATGGGATAAACTTCTCTCGCACCACACAAAAAGACTTGTCAGTCGTACGAGAGGAATTGATTACACATTTTTATTGCCACTGGCTCTTACAATACATCAATGCACAAAACTGTCTTAATGAACCATACATGAATACACAGAACTTCCTATCACGAGTCGTCCCTAGCTCTACTGCTAAATCTATCTAGTCATCTAAAGAAATACGCATCGACTCTAAGCGATGTGTTCCCTACGAAGTCTGTCTCCCGTCTGACAATTCTCCGCGTGCTGATTACACAGTACGCGGAAGGACCTCGTGCGCACTTCGGCTTTTGCGTGCTACATCATTCAACACGCTTAGAGTAGTAGCCTACTCTTGAGTTCTATTCTAGTTCTTGGTGTCTATCACGTTGGCGTGATTATACCGTGACCAGAGTGCTTACTCTCTGGTTGACACTCCCGTGTCTCATGAGAGAACTGTTTGACAGTTCCCCTCCCTATCTACTACCCTGCCCTCATGTTGGGACACTGGGTTACCTCTAATCTACTTGAGGTAGACCACTCATTCAGGGTGGTCTTCCCTCTTATCTATCCTAGTCTTTGACAGACTTTGATCCTTGTTTGTTGAGGCTGGCTGGAGTGGTACACGCAGAAATATCGGTATCTGGAGACCGTTTGCGGCCATTAAAATAACAGGAGTAATATACACATGTATATCGATTGGTGCACAACAGAATGGAGCAAGCAAAAGCTGGATTTCAGAAAATGAAAAGTTTCTTATGCAATAAGTTACTATCATTGAATGTAAGAAAGAGAGTGCTGAAGTGCTGTATAGAACCTGCTGTGCTGTATAGAACCTGATGTGCTGTATAGAACCTGTTTTGCTGTATGGCAGTGCATCTTGGAGTGTAAATGAACAAATTAGGAAGATCTTGAAAGCAACAGCGATGTGGTTCCTAAGATGAACGTTGCGAATTCCTTAGACGGCCAGAGTAAATAACGATAAGTTTCGAAGCAAGAACCGGTCTGTGGTGTGATAAAACATTCACATTTTGAAGGCCGGAGTGCACGGAGGAAAAGGTGGTCAGTCATTTCCTCTGATAGCAGACGGCGATCGCAGGCGTTGCAACTCCACCCGACGGCTCTCTTCACATTATTAGCTGAGCTCTGTATCAAGTCCACTACCCCGGCCGCCCCATAGTAATATGACCAAATCTAAATCTATGTCTTCGCTGGCTTGTTGGTTTTGTCATGCCTCAACAATCTAGCACATAAAGCGCGTCATTATCTCCCTGAGATCGTGGTAGATTATTCAGCCCAAAGACGCATGACATTTATTTAAGCATGTCCCTTCACGACAAACATACCTTTGTGATTGTTGGTAAACATATGCCGGGGAGATAAATGAGATGGTCTTATCTTACCTTCCACGTTCACATAAAGCAGTGACATGTTCTAAATTTGATATCATGGGTAGTATTTCTTTGAACTCAAGCGTAGTCCATGCACACTACTAGCACTGGTCTGAATTTTGCATGTGGATTAGCTTTCCCTATTACCAGTGTCCCTTGACATCAAGCGAACCCACTCCAACCTCATAGGTACTTGTAATTTACGTCCCCAAGTCAAGGACGAGAATTCAACATTTTAGTCCAACTGGCCGGTGTAGGGTTGAACCTCTGTCAGTCATGATCCTGTAGAAAACGGACGTTACACAGACTCAAGCCTTTATATATCAGACAGATCAGAGTAGTCATGGAGTTAATGAAGTCAGTGGATCAACACAATGGCCATATATTAAACGGTCGTGGCCAAGCCAAGTATTCTAGTTATAGTGTGTGTGTTTTTTTTGTTGCCTCAATATAAAATTCAATATCTCAGTAACCAACTGAGGGAAAATGATGAGATTTAGTATATAACCTTATCATTATGTCCACCCAACAAAAAATTTTTTGTTCTGGAGATTTTACAGCAGATTTCAAAGTTTGTTTATATGCGGTATATTAATTACGACTTAGAGATTACGTCCACCAATTTAACAGTATTACAGCTTCACCAAGACACGTCCCCGCATTTTTTAAAATGTTCACGTGATTTCCGTTTTGAAACAAACAGCCCGCAGATTCAGAGGTGTCTCCAAATGGGGTTTCTTTCATGAAACGTGATTATATAAATAAACTAGCTGACAAGGCCCGGTTTCTGGCGGGGATCTATCTATCTATCTATCTATCTATCTATCTATCTATCTATCTATCTATCTATCTGTCTGTCTGTCTGTCTGTCTGTCTGTCTGTCTGTCTGTCTGCATGTCTGTCTCGCTGCCCGGCTGTCTGTCTAATATATGTGCGTCTGTCAGTATCGTCAAACCACCCACCCGCTGACTGTATACTGAGATTGCAACAGAAGCATCCGTGCAGCGGGTGGAGGAGATGATTATAGGTGACATGCGAGTAACGATAGACTCTGTAGCATCTACAATAGGGTGCTCACATAGTTCAGCATACAGCATAATGCATGATCGATTGAAATTTAAGAAAGTGTGCTCAAGGTGGGTACCCAGACAATTGAAGGAGGAACACAAAATGAACCGATTTGGCCTGTCCTTGCATCATCTCTGTCGATACGAAGATGAAAGGAGTGCTTTTAAACATTTTCAAGAAGATAGGTGATAATGTGAATTCTGAATCGTACTGTGAAGTTCTATCGATGTTTCATGATGCAATTCGAAGAAAACGTCCAGGACTGCTGACTAGAGGAGTGTTGTTTCTTCATAACAATACCAGACCACATACGGCTCGATTAATTCAGGAGAACATTAACCAACTAAGGTGGGAAGTTCTGGAACATCCACCTTACAGCCTCGATTTAGCCCCTAGCGATTTCCACTTTTTTTTGGTCCATTGAAAACCCACCTTGGCGGGAGACATTTCGCGAATGACGCCGAAGTTGACTGTGAAGTGAAAACGTGGTTTAGAAAACAGAATACGCAGTTCTATGCAGCCGGTTTGGGAGGACTGATAAAACGATGAGATAAGTGCATCAATGTTGGTGGAAATTATGTTGAGAAATAAAGGGACAATGTATGTATAAAAATAAACTGGGGTCAAGTTATTATCATATTTAGTTATTTTTCTACAACAATTTGGAACTTACTTAATGACTTATATATATGTGTGTGTGTGTGTGTGTGTGAATATATAAATGAAGCTTGTAATGATAAATGGCTGGCCTTATCGTGCTACATATCAGCCTGTTCAGTCTAAATGGTGATTAAACTAACCTTAATTAAGTCAGTGTGTTGTGATGATTTGTATTGACACTTTGGCTTCAGCTATTGAAACAGTCAGGGGCATAACGTTTTTGGATCAACGCTTACAAATAATAAATACCCCAGCGTTAAAGAGTACTTTTGATAAAAGAGGTTGCAAGATGTATTAAAGAAGTTGAATGTATAATTACCCAAGCAAACTCATCATTTCACAAGATGTAGAATATTCTATACCTTTGTCAATGAAGGTGAGAAAGAGAGTCCTTAAAAGCTACATCGAGCCAGCCCTAATGTACGGATGTGAATCATGGGCAATCGGTAGATTTATGAGGACTTATGTGGAAGCTGCAGAGATATGTTTTTATTGAAGAATGATGAGAGCATCAAGCACAGATAACACGCTTAATAAAGATTTATTGAAAGAAGTCAACGCACGTAGAGAAATGGTTACTGGGATCAGAAGACAATTTGCATCCTTTAAGCACACCTGGCAAACTGTCATTTACTGCCAATATAGTACCTTGCGGTGTATGGCAGAGGGGTCTTTGAGCCTGAGGAATAAAGGCCGCCTGGCTAGTGTAGTCGCCGCGAACTGTGCAGGTTAGGATTTTCTTTTTACCCCCGACAGAAAAAAATCCGACACCTTACCGAGGGATCGAACCCTGGCCTCCCGAATGAGAGTCCGGCGTTCTAGCCTCTCGGCCAGCCGCTCCTCTAAGCACACCATGAGAAGGAAACAGCTAGAGTGCGTCGTGATTAACATAGCGATGAAGTGGAAGAGAAACAGGGGGAGGCTAAGAGAAAAGATGATAGACACTTTGACATCCTGGCATGCTGGAACGTCTGTATCATAGAAGATTGGTAGTACTCGAGACAGGAGGCTGTGGACAGACGTGATGACCAACGCCACATGGCATGGACTGTCAGGAGATGATTATATGTAGAAACAATGTCGACCTTTGCAGTCACAGTAATATCATATAAATATGTTTGCATATCCTTTACGGGACATCGCTGTCAACATCAGCATCTTTCAGCTGATTGTTGATTTCTTGGCAAGATTACGCTCAGTAGTTTGCAATTGCTTTCTGAGCGGCCGGCTCACATACCCCGTAAGTTACCGACGCAATTCAAACCACTGCTGATTCTCACCGTCGTCACGATTTTTACGAGAGTAGGCCTATACGAGATTACGGAGAAAAGTCGCTAACCTCTAGGCCAGGAAGCCGGCAGTAACAGTAATACCAATGTATATTTCTTCTTTTCAGTCCACGATATACATTATTTCTATTGTTTATAACCTGCATTTCATATTCCTGCCCCCCCCCCCCCCAATCATCTCTCAGTATATACAGCGTAGATAATGATATGCCAAAGAATTATTCCCCCCCCCCCCCCTTAATCATCTCTCAGTATATACAGCGTAGATAATGATATGCCAAAGATTGCATCGTGTGGTCATAAGATAATCTAGCTTACATTATGCCGGCGACTCCATTTTGACAACAACGGGTCAAACGGAACTACAGAAAATGATCTATATGGTAATTGAAGAAATTAATAAAAGGGACACGGTTTGAATATATGAAAATATTGACGTGATGGTAATTATTATTAATGAAGTGGATCGTTCCCTCGTGTAAATGTAAACGTCTGTGCGTGAATAACGTCAGATTGAAGAAGTATATCTTAAATAAAAGACAGAATAGGAAAAATTAGAACTGAAATACCCCCGGGAAGGTTAACCCGGTCAACAAATGCCCGCAGAAGTCGGATGTGTCAGCCTAACGGCGCAAGAACGCAGCTCTGCTGTAAACAGGCACAACGCAATCACGTCCGAAAAACACTCCGGATGAACGAAGAAGAAGAAGAACTGAAATACATACTTGCGACTGGAAAGAAAAAAAAAATTATTTATATTACGCACAAACAATTTAACATATCACAGTGAAACCTGGACAATACGTAAACAAGCAAACAGCATCACTTGATGCCTCACTAATAAAGAAAATACATTGAGCAGCCAAAATGAGTAATCTGTGTGTGTATGCCCGTTCAGTATATGTACAAAATATGTATTCAGATGGGGAGGAAACCACGCCTAACTCGATAAAAAATCATTAAAATGTGCAGACATTACGGCTTTGTAGACTGAAACGGAGCAAGATCTTCAAGAAATATTCAATCAAGTAAAATAAAAACAAACAAACATGAACAGTGAAATTGGCTTAGGTATAAATATAAAGAAATATAAACTATGATAATCAGCAAAGCCAATTTTCATAATTCTTGTACCCAGGAAGACATTGGAACGTGGGTAATAGGAAAAAGAAAGAGTTAATAATAGCTCGTAATGGCAGAAAGTCGCCCGTGTGTTACCGGGAACAGCAAGGGACGCGGAGATTCCGGTGCTAAGTAGGCACCACTGTGTGGGTCGGAAACACGGAGAACAACTACACGAATTACTAATAAACTACAGACATTCACTGATTGGTGCATGGGCAGAGTAACGGAAATAAAATGGTATGGCACAAGCACCAATGTGGAGGCTATGGAGAAAACTAGACTAATCCCTGTGAGTCAGGAGGTGAGGAAAAGATACTGGCGCTGGATAGAGTATCCATACCTGAGGACAATATAACTAGACTCTCTCTCTCTCTCTCTCTCTCTCTCTCTCTCTCTCTCTCTCTCTCTCTCTCTCTCTCTCTCTCTCTCTCTCTCTCTCTCTCTCTCTCTCTCTTCTGGAAACCACAATGCGAACGAAATAGAGGAAGACCTGAAACATATGGAGAAGAGAATTACGGAGAAGATTAGTATTGGGAGGACATGGGGGGAGGTGCAGGAAATAGCAACAGATTGGACAGCTTGGCGTGGGTTAGTTGACGGTCTACACCCCAATGTGGGATAACAGGCAGAAAAAAAAAAGAAGAAGAGGATGGCAGATTTTATATGTTTTAAAAAGAATAATGTATGAATAGTTTCATGGGCACCTTGCCGTCTTGACATACGATAGTTTGTTGACTGATAAGGCCAATTCGCGCTGTAAATGTTCGCCCACAGTGGATGCATGTGAACACATGTGAACACATGGTCATTTCCACCATCATGCACCATCTTACGTCTCACACGCTCGGCGTGTGACTTATCTGCAATAATTTTCTCCTTTGTCTTTGTTCCATTTCTGATATTTGCACTCCTTGCAACACGTTCAGCGGCGACTTGCTCCCAATGTGCATTATCAATACCTGTATCAATCATGTCCCGCTTACACACATCTTTGTATCGTAATAGAGGCCGACCCTGAGATCTCTTACCCATCTGTAATTCACCAAAAGAGATGTCCTTTGGTATTCTACCATCATCCATCCTTCTAACGTGTCCTATCCATCTAAGCCTACGAAGACTGAGTATGGAATAAATCGTCACACAACCTGATCTTTCCAATACTTTGGTATTTGTGATTTTGTCTTGGCACTTAATACCAAGTATTCTTCGCAGACACCGCATATGAAAGCTGTTTAAACGTTTCCGAGACCTGTTAAGACCAGGGATGGTGTTATACCTCTTCATAGCACGAAGCCTGGGCTAAAATATAGAGACCATGTGTTGCCCATGCAGCATGATCCCTCTCTCGGCCTGTCTAGTTCACTCCAGAGGAAAGATATGAATAGTTACAATAACAATAAACATTCTGACACAACTTCTCACATAGAGAACTAAACTACGAATGGAAAGTAAAAGTGATCAGTATTTCATAGTCTTCATTATTGTGTGCTGTGAGGAGATGGAGACCAAAAACATAGGGGTCTCCGTGGTTAAGACTTCTGTATCGCGTTCTTAGGTCGTGGGTTCGTTCCCCCGACTGCGTCGTCAGAGCACGATGACAATTTTTCCGGACACTCCCAGAGGTCACTGCTGGAGCTACAGAGTTCGTGCTTTGTGCGATGCTCTCGGCAATAGACAAGCCGTTCTGTAGAGAGAGAGAGAGAGAGAGAGAGAGAGAGAGAGAGAGAGAGAGAGAGAGAGAGAGAGCAACCCAAGCGGGGTAACACCTGGTGCAGTGAAGTCAGTCCTGTCGACTTTAGTACTTTAGACCAAGAACATGATGGATAGACATCACAACATAATGCACTAAATAAAATAAATATGACGCAATCAGGGCAACACAATTGGCCTTGAAACTCAAGCTTAGTCTCCTGCACTTAACGGCAAGTGTTGATCAGGGGAAGTGATATATAATTTACAATGAGATCGACAACAAACAATAGTAAAAAGATGAATAATGAGCGAGGGAACGGCGAGGGACATGCTCACAGAAGGAAGCCAACGTTACGTGTGGGTAGACAACATTAAGATGTTGTGTTATGTTATGTTATGCCAAACGGCATCACTGCACATTGGGCAGACCCATGCCTGCTCAGTCCTCCCATGCAGCAACTGTGCCAAGTATTTCTGCTCACTGTTTCCATGAGGATTTGGTTTTACCTCTTCTTTAAGACAGCATTAAGAGATAGGTTAGAACGCCTGTTTGGGCGCACGTTGAAGAAAATGTTGAATTATCATCCTGACGGCCCCTTAAAACAACGATAGCACTTGATAAGGATGACTGACTAACAACAGTGAAGGTAGCCTCATGGCAGTTACTGGCGTTTGGGCCTTTATATATCTAGACAGTGGCGAAAGGAGTTGAGGTAACTATTTCCCTTCCTCGTCTTTTCTTCCCAAACAATCCCCAGAAAATTCTGAACATTATTCGGTACCCATTTTATGAAGCTGGGTTCACCAACAGTAGTAACATCGCGCAATTTGCTCACCAGAATTACCTTAGATAAACATGTTTTGGAACGATTTTTTACATGTTAACAACCCGTTATGTCAGCAACCAGTTATTATCTGTGCAGTGTTTGCAGTCAGTTTTTCGCTGTAGCCTTTAGGTGATAGGCTACTTCGTGTGTTTCAATAGTTCTTTAGTTTGGTAACTTTCTCCGACGATTCCACATGCCGCCTGGTATTTTTTTACAAGTTGTAAGTACTTTATCCTCTTCACGTGTCACGTTGATTCGCGTGAACTACCGTATCTCGCCACGTATCTCGTTTTCTTGTGAGTAAAGTGAAGAAAGACTAAATTACCCGTTTCCACACCTTGAGGAATATTGTGTATATGGTGCCAACCACTAATCAATCCATCCACTCATCCATCATCATCTTCTTTTATTCCTTGTTCTCCTTCTCTTCCCTCTCCTTTACGCTCCATTCCTCCTCCTCCACCTCCTCCTCCTCCTCCTCCTCCTCCTCCTCCTCCTCCTCCTCCTTCTTCTTCTTCTTCTTCTTCTTCTTCTTCTTCTTCTTCTTCTTCTTCTTCTTCTTCTTCTTCTTCTTCTTCTTCTTCTTCTTCTCCGTACACATTCAGACGTCAGTATGAATACATCCAAAGAAAGCAACAGTCATCCTGAGCATGTTAACATCTCCATAGAGTTGTCTTCAAATGGAACGGGCTTGGGTCAAGATTCTTTTCTCTGTTTTGAATACGTTGGGCACCCGTATAACAAATATTTAGCTGTCATTTTACAAGTCCCACAGTTACATTCAGCAGTGTCTCATATCTTTAGTTTATTAAACTTGTGTTGTGCCCAATGCTAAATCTGAAGATTGTTTAACTCAACATGACATGTAGCAAAATACATCAAGATAATGGTCACATTTATCTTTAGCATTGGCAGTTTTTGGCCATACATATCTTTAGCATAATCTGTTTTTGGCCATGTGTATCTTTATCTTTATCAGATTTTTTTGCCATATTTATCTTTAGCATAAGCAGTCTGTGGCAATATTTATCTTTGACATAAGAAGTTTTTAACACGTCTTAGAGTTCTTGATTGTCTAAGAACGGTCCCGTCAAACATGTCGACTTCTTGCTGCGCTGCATTGTCGCACTGGTCGAAACGTTTAGCAACCAATGTGGTAGTGGAACGGACGTTGTCACGCCTGTGGCAAATCTAGATGCTCAGTCTTTATTTGATGCTGTTGTTATTAATGCTGATGTTTTATAATCCCTATTCAGTTTCAATTTTCATTCTTCCTCGTCCTCGCTCGTCTTCCTCCGCATCCTCTTTCTTTCTTCTTCTTCTTCTTCTTCTTCTTCTTCTTCTTCTTCTTCTTCTTCTTCTTCTTCTTCTTCTTCTTCTTCTTCTTCTTCTTCTTCTTCTTCTTCTTCTTCTTCTTTTTTTTTCACTTCCTCCTCCTCCTCCTCCTCCTCCTCCTCCTCCTCCTCCTCCTCCTCCTCCTCCTCCACCTCCTCCTCCTCCTTCGCCACCGCCCTCCTCCTCCTTCGCTACCGCCCCCCTCCTCCTTCGCCACCGCCCCCCTCCTCCTTCGCCACCGCCCCCTCCTCCTCCTCTTTCTTCTGCTATCGTTATGCGTCTATTCCGACAGGGGTCACAAACGGGAATGTTCGCATGAGATCTTCACCGAACCTCCGGAGTTTTTCTCGAAGGGTCGCTCCAGCGGGCCTTAGTTTCAAACATTATCTTATGATTTATGGCATGCTTTTTCTCCATGGGTTATAAGTTACTGTTACAGATTGTTCTTCTCCTGCCTTGTATCCCCCAATGGAGTACAGGTCCTTAACCGGCTCTCGCCACGCCCTTTGTAGAACTTGGTCATGATTGGTTGAACTTTGTAGTCTTGGTCATGATTGGTTGGATTTCGTAGAACTTGGTCATGATTGGTTGAATTTTACAGCTACAGTGTTCTACGGGATGGGATAGCCAGTTTCACACCAACCCTTCTTAGTCGTCTCCTGCGACATGCATGATAGGGAGCTGTGTTACTATTCTGTGCTTCCTGATAGCACACGGGTGACTGTTAAAGATGAAGAGAGAATTAACTATTTTAGCCTGCACCGTATCCATTTGAGGAAAGCTCTACGGAGATACCAGCAAGCTCAAGTTGACTGCTGCTTTCTTTGGATTTATTACTATTGACTTCTGATGGTATAAGAAGAAGAAGAAGAAGAAGAAGAAGAAGAAGAAGAAGAAGAAGAAATGTTGAAGACGATTTAATAAAAGTCATACATCCGTCATTATTCCGCATTTACCGCGTCGTATTTCCTACAGCCATAATTGTGAGTCTCATTTCATTACAAAGTCCCAATAATAAAACGCTAATCATTTGTGAAGTAAAGAGCGCAGCGGTAGCCGTGGCTAGCAAGCTTGCCTACCAGCCTTATGGTCATGTATTCGAATCCCTAAACATGCAAACATGTTTGTTTTACCCAGGCTCCCGGATAGACCCAGCCTAAATGAGTACCAAGACATGTTCTGGAAGGTAAAGGCGGTCCGTGGGTTATTGACTATATCACCCATCGCGTGTCGATTGATCTAAAAATACGGGGCCAGCACCACAGACCCAGTGGTCGTCCCATGTACCATGGCGTTAAAATGGGTTCGTTACGTTAACAATAAACAATGAAATGTCCCAAAGCGGGAACATGCTATTTGTCGGTGTTGGTCAGTTAGAGGTGGCCTGGGATTTGAGTCATTAGATTTGTTTTTAAATTTAACATTAGAATAATTACAAATGTATGAGCTGGCTACGTCGACCGACGCTCAGGTAGTATCGATCTACTCTCGGCATCAACTGTGGCTTAGTGCTGACGGAGATAGACTTTCAGCTTTGTCATGCAATTTTTATACCTGGTGTACGTATACAAACGGACATACATACGGACATGCAGACACACACTACACACGCGGACACGCACACTACACACGTGGACACGCAAGGACACACCGATACACGGAGACACGCTGACACACACGACACACACAACACACACGGACACAGACACACATTACGCACTCACACACACGGACACACTGCGCACACAGATATAAACTACAGACACACACACAGACACACACTACACACACACACACGGACACACTACACACTACAGACACACACACAGACAGACACTACACACTCACACACACGGATACACTACGCACACAGACACACACTACACACCCACACACACGGACACACTACGCACACAGATATAAACTACACACAGACACACACTATACACCCACACACACGGACACACTATGCACACAGATATAAACTACACACAGACACACACTACACACCCACACACACGGACACACTACGCACACAGATATAAACTACAGACACACACACACAGACACACTACACACCCACACACACGGACACACTACGCACACAGATATAAACTACAGACACACACAGACACACACTACACACGCGGACACGCACACTACACACGTGGACACGCAAGGACACACCGATACACGGAGACACGCTGACACACACGACACACACAACACACACGGACACAGACACACATTACACACTCACACACACGGACACACTGCGCACACAGATATAAACTACAGACACACACTACACACACACACACGGACACACTACACACTACAGACACACACACAGACAGACACTACACA
Organism: Cepaea hortensis; assembly: GCA_963921405.1. NCBI lineage: Eukaryota > Metazoa > Mollusca > Gastropoda > Stylommatophora > Helicidae > Cepaea > Cepaea hortensis. The sequence continues at coordinate 17,051,320 of OY992886.1, read as the reverse complement.
CTCACACACACGGATACACTACGCACACAGACACACACTACACACCCACACACACGGACACACTACGCACACAGATATAAACTACACACAGACACACACTACACACCCACACACACGGACACACTATGCACACAGATATAAACTACACACAGACACACACTACACACCCACACACACGGACACACTACGCACACAGATATAAACTACAGACACACACACAGACACACTACACACCCACACACACGGACACACTACGCACACAGATATAAACTACAGACACACTACACACCCACACACACGGACACACTACGCACACAGATATAAACTATAGACACAGACACACACTACACACACGCGGACACACTACGCACACAGACACACTCACACACAGACACACTCACACACAGACAGACACTACACACCCACACACACGGACACGCAAAGGCACATCATTTAACGGAAACATGCTAACCATCATGGTTAGGGACGGTATTGGAAAGGCACGTACTTTTCTCATTATACATTTATGAGAGAGAGAGAGAGAGAGAGAGAGAGAGAGAGAGAGAGAGAGAGAGAGAGAAGAGAGAGAGAGAGAGAGAGAGAGAGAGAGAGAGAGCACCCACTTATCCTTCCTTCCTAATTACCCATGCAATGTTATTCCAGCTCGCATCAATTAAATAAATATCGTTTACTGTAGAGGACTTGGTCATATTTCTAACTAGGTCGTTGTATCATTCGTTTTAATCATCATCATCACCTTTCACTTCTGCCGTCAAGCTTCGCGGGGGAGCAATAATTGGCGCTCCAGCGCAAGATAGGTGGCACTGAAATGGATGGCCGGAGTGTCAGCTTGCCCGATGACAAATGAGCCCCGTGGGACCTCAATGGAAATTGAGACCCCGGTGACAAATTAGCCCCGTGGGACCCCGATGACAAATTAGCCCCGTGGGACCCTGGTGGAAAATGAGTCCTGTGGGACCCCGATGACACATGAGCCCTAGACCCCAATGAAGTGGACCCACTTAAACATTTAGAAAATATGCTAAATATCTCAATACCATTTTAGCAGCCTTGTCTTCTGGCAAAAAAATATCTTTAGACCCCGGTCCGCCACTGCTTATTTACCACAAGAGGACAGATTAGCTTACTGACTTATGTGACCACTTTTCCAGCCTATTCCACACTTTTTGTTTACAGATAATTCTAGACCGGGTTTTACGGAACGGGTCCGTTAAGACGCCTCCGTCCTTGGGAGACTTAGCGCTTATTATTGAGAATTAAAGGAATGGTATACTTTAAATTAGGAGTTGGTACCACGTACGTGTAACCAACCTACTGGCATCAGTATCCAGACCCCTTGACTTCTGCTGTGAGAGGCCGAGCACGTATGGACTTGTCGGGATTACAGTAGCGTCGATTCTTCGTGGTAATCACACCTTTTTCAACCTAACATGAAACACTTTTCTTCTAGATTGATCTTATTAGAAGGCATAGTGGCATAGAGGCTGGTTTACTTGCCTCCCAATTTATTATTTCTGGGTTCCAACCTCAGTAGTGGGAGTGTTGCATTTGTTCCCAATGTCTGTTTGTTGTTGTTGTTCTTCTTCTTCTTCTCCTCCTCCTCCTCCCCTCCTCCGTGACACACAGATAATCCGTCACTTGAATGCGTTGTTCGCTCTTGCTCCACAGAGGTTTATACATCACCATCCACGACCTGGGGCATGTGTATGATATTTTATGCAACTGGCCAGTCAATGATGTCAAGGTATGAGGCGTTCATGTTTATCACCTGTGTTGATTCTCATAGACTTCTATTTGTGACATTACTAGTGGTATAGTGGTTAGTCTGTGTGTCATGCACGCTAACCAAGAAATGGTCAGGGTTCAATCCTCAGTGGGACGCAGAGGTGTTTCCAAGGCACTAGGGCCAGGTTCTATACTGGCCAAGACTTACTAGCACGTCCTAGTCGTGCATCCTGGGCAACAGGTCCCTTCGGGGTTCTGGCTAATGTAGTAGGATCGCTGATTCTTCTGAAGCCGGAGAGTATCTGCCTGCACGGCGAGGAACCACCAGTCTGCACACCAATAAGCCAGACATGGGACAACGGATACCCACGCAAACCTCAGGTCTGGTATGACATCACACTGATGTTGGACAACAGGATGTCTTCATCCGACATACAGGACTTCATGCTGGAGTTCAAGCCAGCGAATGCAAGCAAGCAAGCAAGCAATCCTCAGTTGTAGCAGGATTTGTTTGTTCTCAACCAGTGCAGGTCTGGAGTTGACTCAGCCTCATAAAATGGGTATTTGGTAATTTTCAGAAGCAATGACTGGCACTTTGCCATCTTCCTAGATGATAGTTTGTAAAATAGACATATATCTCTCCATAGCACAAAGCCTGGGCTGGATTAAGAGACCATCTGTTGCTTATGCAGCATGATCCTTCTCTCGGCCTGCCTAGTTTACTCCAGAGGAAAGGTAACACAAATACGTTTGGAACAAGACATGCTGCAGAAGCTGCCGGATCAGCAAACCAATACTTTGTCTGCCTGTTGGAGCTTCGATCCTAGACCAGTTGCCAACCAAGGCTTAGAGCCTTGTCTGCCCTGCCATGACATTTAGTCTTTAGGCTGCATTTCCTCACACTAGGATGATGCTGTACCCTACCAGTTGCTCTCCTCGACCCCAAGCTGTTGGCCAATGTGGAGTGTCGGATTTGGTGAGCACCGCCCTACATTCGGCGCTAACGGAAAGTAGGTAATACCATCTACAATAGCAGCTTAATAAAAAATATCAGATGTACTTTTAAAGTAATGGAGACTCATGACTGGATCAGGTAGCTGAAGAAGAGTAAAAGAGTGGTTCCTGAGGAGCAGAACACAATAGATTACATAACCACATATATACAAAATACAAAGTCTATTCCAAGATCAACCTCTGATTGGCTGGTAAAAATAATCCTTTCAGTGCTTGCATAATTCAGTATTTTTTGTTTAGCTCACTACACATCAACCTACAGTTGCATTTGTTCAGTGGTTACGAAACACGAATGAATAAACGTGAGCACTGTTATTGCCTTTTGTGGTGTGATTAATTTTCTTCAAGCAGAGATTCATCGTCGATTGTGTTATGTGTACAGTGGTAATGTTATGAGTGACACTTCTGTGAGGGATTTCTGCAAGTAATTCAGAGATGGGCGTAAAGATGTGCACGATGAGGGTAGACAAGGACACCATTCATATGTGACAAATGAGCTCATATCTTGACAAAGGGTTACAAAAACTCGTGCCATGGTACTGTGTGGGAAAGTAATGCAGTGATGTATGCAACTTTTGTATGCATTTAGATGTTATTGTCAATTTGTTTAACTTTTTACCAGCCAGTCGGAGGTTGATTTTGGAATAGCCCTCATACAAGATTGGCTAATCTGTCATGTGCACATGTGGATTGGTGCCGCAGGCTGCAGATCACATACTCCAAAACTGCCCTATATATAACATATCTAGGCAAACCTTCTGGACAAGAGAAACAATAGTAGTGGAAGATACACTGTGGACTACTGAGTGAATTAAAAAAGACTGAAATTTGTATACAAGAGACAATATTTCTCTTCCATTTCATCGCTATGTTAATCACGACGCACTCTAGCTGTTTCCTTCTCATGGTGTGCTTAAAGGATGCAAATTGTCTTCTGATCCCAGCAACCATTTCTCTACGTGCGTTGACTTCTTTCAATAAATCTTTATTAAGCGTGTTATCTGTACTTGATGCTCTCATCATTCTTCAATAAAAACATATCTCTGCAGCTTCCACATAAGTCCTCATAAATCTACTGATTGCCCATGATTCACATCCGTACATTAGGGCTGGCTCGATGTAGAGTTTAAGGACTCCCTTTCTCACCTTCATTGACACAGGTACAGAATATTTTTCATCTTGTGAAAGGATAAGTTTGCTTGGGTAATTCTACATTCAACTTCTTTAATACATCTTGCAACCTCTTTTATCAAACTACTCTTTAACACTGGGGTATTTATTATTTGTAAGCGTTGATCCAAAAACGTTATGCCCCTGACTGTTTCAATAGCTGAAGCCAAAGTGTCAATACAAATCCTCACAACACACTGACTTAATTAAGGTTAGTTTAATCACCATTTAGACTGAACAGGCTGATATGTAGCACGATAAGGCCAGCCATTTATCATTACAAGCTTCATTTATATATTCACATATATATATATATATATATATATATATATATATATATATATATATATATATATATATATATATATATATATATAGGAGGGGAAGTCAATAAGTAAGTTACAAATTGTTGTAGAAAAATAACTAAATATGATAATAACTTGACCCCAGTTTATTTTTATACATACATTGTCCCTTTATTTCTCAACATAATTTCCACCAACATTGATGCACTTATCTCATTGTTTTATCAGTCCTCCCAAACCGGCTGCATAGAACTGCATGTTCTGTTTTCTAAACCACGTTTTCACTTCACAGTCAACTTCGGCGTCATTCGCGAAATGTCTCCCGCCAAGGTGGGTTTTCAGTGGACCAAAAAAAGTGGAAATCGCTAGGGGCTAAATCGAGGCTGTAAGGTGGATGTTCCAGAACTTCCCACCTTAGTTGGTTAATGTTCTCCTGAATTAATCGAGCTGTATGTGGTCTGGCATTGTTATGAAGAAACAACACTCCTCTAGTCAGCAGTCCTGGGCGTTTTCTTCGAATTGCATCATGAAGCATCGATAGAACTTCACAGTACGATTCAGAATTCACAATGTCACCTTTCTTCTTGAGATTGATTAAAAGCACTCCTTGACAATCCCAGACCACTGTCAGCATAACCTTCCCTGCTGATGGCGTAACTTAGGATTTTTGGACACAATGCGAAGAAGGATGTTTCCATTGCATTGAAGCACACTTTGATTCGAGCTGGTAGTGATGCACCCATGATTCTTCCCCAGTGACAATCCTGTTCAGCAAACAAAAGAAGAAGGAGGTTACTGATGAATGTGATAGTAGATGCACAAGACAATGTCAGACTCAGCACATTAAATCATTGTGCATGCAATGGGCGTTGTTGACACTATCACGCTGACCGCGACTACTTTCCAAAACATCTTTTGATACTCATTTTATACTGGGTTGACGTGTTGGTATGGGAGCCGGTTGTTCAGAAAGCAATGGCAAACTACTGAACGTAAAATGTGCCTAGTAAATCAACAGTAGCTGAAAAATGCTGGTGTTGACTGCAACGTCCTGCAAGGGATATGCAACATCATTTTAAAAAAAATTTAAAAAAAGAAGAGGAAGATGAAGACTCATGCAAACCTGATTAGATTCACAGTGCAGATTCTCTCTTTCTTTGTCTCTTTCTTTCTCTTTATTTCTCTCTCTGTCTCTCCATCTCTCTCTCTCTCTCTCTCTCTCTCTCTCTCTCTCTCTCTCTCTCTCTCTCTCTCTCTCTCTCTCTCTCTCTCTCTCTCTCTCTCTCTCTCTCTCTCTCTCTCTCTCTCACTTACTCTGTCTCTCTATGCGTGCATGGTTTAAAATAAATACTGAAAGGTTTGTTTATTGTTCTCACATCCTGGGATAGTGGTCTATCCTACTTGGACAAGGACAAAAATTTGAATGAGCTGTGTCCACGTTGTGTGCATTACAAATCCCTCAGCAGTTGGACATTCCCAGGCATATATCCTTCCATTATTGTTATATGCCTGGGAAGAGAGGAAGAGGAAGGCCAAAGAGAAGATGGGTGCAGGATGTGGCGGATGATCTCCAGATGGGTGTATCAGACACGGGACATCTTGCTTATGATCGAGAGCTTTTCCGGAAGGTTGTTATGGCAGCGAGGTTCTGCAAGGGACATGCTACTGAATGAATGAATGAATGAAGGAAGGAAGGCAGGCAGGCAGGCAGGCAGGCAGGCAGGCAGGCAGGCAGGCAGGCAGCAGGCAGGCAGGCAGGCAGGCAGGCAGGCAGGAAGGAAGGAAGGAAGGGAAGGAAGGAAGGAAGGGAAGGAAGGGAGGGAAGGAAGGAAGGAAGGAAGGGAGGGGAAGGAAGGGAGGGGAAGGGAGGGGAGGGGAAGGGAAGGAAGGAAGGAATTGAAGGAAGGGAAGGAAGGGAGGGAGGGGAGGGGAAGGGAAGGAAGGAAGGGAAGGAAGGAAGGAAGGGAGGGGAGGGGAGGGGAAGGAAGGAAGGAAGGAAGGGAAGGAAGGAAGGAGGGAGGGGAGGGGAAGGAAGGAAGGAAGGGAGGGGAAGGAAGGAAGGAAGGAAGGGAGGGGAGGGGAAGGGAAGGAAGGAAGGAGTTGGACATTGAAAAGAGCAGACCAAAAGGCTGCTGCCAAGGCCAAATTTGAAAATTATAAAAACTACCCACAGCAAGAATATTTACAACGTGTATACACACCTTTAGATGCGTGGGGCTGCGTGGTCTCGAGGTATGGTGTCTGCCTCGAGTGCTGGAGGTCCCGGGTTCAAGCCCTGGTGATGCCGGGATTTTTTCTCGTGAACTTCTAGTAATAAATTTCCCCTGGTCTCTGGGTAGTGAGATCAGACGCCCGTGTGTATTGTTGCGCACGTAAAAAATCCCTTAGCAGTTGGAAATCGAAAAAGAGTAGCCTAACGGCGCTGCCCGGGCAAAATTTCGAGTTAAAAATCTACCCAAAGTATTTCAGGATCCTCGGCGGTGCTACGGAGTTCGTGTACTGAGCTGAGTTTCTCCAGACTCAGGTTTGAGTTAGGAGTAGAACGGAGCACTTATGGGTTGCACCCGTGTGCCGTGATGTTGATCCATCTACTAAACTAAACTACTAAACCTTTAGATACTTGCCAGGGCTACTATGCACTCGTCTTTGCCTTCTTCTTTGGCCATCTTCACTTCTCTGGGCATTTCCTGGTACCCGTTTTAGGCTAGCAAGCCCAAGTCAATTTAAATACAAAATCCCTGCCTTAATGAGGATTTGAACACATTGCCACCAGGTTGGTAGGCAAGCAGCCAGCCACAGTGTTAAACATGTTAATATTACCATAATGTATCAGCTTGTTAGTATATAACAAATATCTGTTGATAAACACAGGCTATAGTGGTCACTGATGGAGAGAGGATCCTTGGCCTCGGAGACTTGGGAGCGTATGGCATGGGGATTCCAGTTGGTAAATTATCCTTGTATACTGCCTGTGCTGGGATTCAGCCCCACCAGTGCCTGCCTGTCATGATTGATGTGGGGACCAACAATGAGGTATGTGCTCTTAGCACTGTTGTTGTGTGCTTGTGGTTGTGAGGTAAAGATTATAGTTATTGGCTTCACCTGGATGCTTGCAGAAATGCAGTCCTTTCAGCTGTGGATAGGATACAAGGAAGGCAACATGGTGGCAAAGGCGTCTTGATATAGCAAACTGTAGATCCGAAGACAGTGACTGAGATCAAACGTTGGGGAAAAGAAGCTGGCTTTCTCCTGGTCTAGTTGAAAGGTGCTGTGAGAAGTAATTAGATCATGATGCACTGAGTGAATGATGTTTCATAGGGGCAGGGTGGCTGTCAGATAGTCATACATAGCAGCTAATTTGTGGGACATTTGCAGTCAACGGTCTTGAAGCTGGCATATAGAGTTAGGATGCATTACAGGAGAAAAACACCTGGGAGTCGTGATTCAAGTGGGCCTACCCCATCGAGAGTATACAGAAGATCAAGCGGCTTTAACTTTTCTGGAAGGGGAACCACTTCTGATGATCACAAGACTGCTGTTATGCTTGCTCTATGAGGAATTTTAACTACTGGGCAACATATGGGTTCAGATTATTTGTTCACAACACCAGCTCTATAGCAGACAGCAATCAGGAATCTTTAGATTCTGTAGACAGACACTGCTGAGAACAATTGTGGAAATGATACAATAACAGTGAAATATTTATTGCAGGAGTATCCATTACATTATCATCATTTTCATGTGACATGATGAAATGTGCAGGTGATTATGTTCTTCCTCATACATCTTTCATCTGTGTTGTTGATAAATTCGATGATTTTCTGTGACACTTTGTGAATTCATTCATTATTTTCTCCTTATGTCAGCCTCTGTCTCTAAAAACACTCATTCTTCTCAGTTGTAAAAATCTTCTTTAGACTCGTCTCTCACATAATGTGACCAGAAATGGTGATTGTTGTGTCAGGACATGACAATAACCTGAAATTCTTTTCAAGAACTATTGATGCCTAATGTTCTTATGTGCAAGCTGGGCATGTTAAAAAAATCTTATGACTTGCTTGCTTGTGTTCGCTGGCTGTAAACTCCAGCATGAAGTCCTGTATGTCGGATGAATACACCCTGATGTCCAACATCAGTGTGATGCCATACCAGACCTGAGGTTTGCGTGAGTATCCGTTGTTCCATGTCTGGCTTATTGGTGTGCAGACTAGTGGTTCCTCGCTGTACAGGCAGACACTCTCCGACTTCGGAGGAATCATCGATCCTACTGATGTTAGCCAGGTCCAGACAGGGACCTGTTGCCCAGGACGCACGACTAGGACGTATCAGCAGGTCTTGGCCAGTATAGATTCTGGCCCTGGTGCCTTGGAAACACCTCTGCATCCCATCTTATGACTGTTGGAAATTGCAAGGAGTAGGCCTTAAGGCTACTGTATTGGCCACTTTGTCTGGAAAGAAGACCTAACCATGGTCCCTCTGATTTCTTGGGCAATGAGAGCAAAACCAGGACTTCCCTGACGAAGGTAAACAAACAGGAAGTCCCATGTACAAGTTGTGCAAGTTAAGAATCTCATAATAGTTTCAAATTGCAAAGAGTAGGCTGTAATGTCACTGCTCTGGACAAATAGTTAGGAAAGAAAACCTAACCATGATTAGATATAACCCAGTACTTTGGATGACATATGAGGAAGTAAATCTTACACAATTGCATGTCAAAGTCAGACACACTGACTGTTTAGGTCATGCCTAAGTTTCATGCTCTCAGCTTGAAATAGGAACACAGAAAGAGACAAAGAAGAAAGAGAACACATGTCACACAATGTGGGAGGCCATTCTGAAACCTCAGCCATCTGCTTCTCTGTGGTTATATAAATGCACAATAGGTTGATGGCAGTATCCAGTATAAACAGTTATGGTGTGCTTTTAGTTGATGTACAATATGTCGAATGATATTATTTATTCTTTATGTGTGTATATGGTCGTGAGTATGTGGCAATACATCTAGGAATGTGTGCGAGCAGAGTAGGAAGAGCTTGGAGATGTGGTTTCTGACTCAGATGTTGTGAATACTTTGACAACTAACAATGATTGCCTGGAAGAGGCTAATGACAGTAGAATTTTTACGCAGACAGTCATCTGTGGTCATATAATGAAATGGGAGGCATTGAAAAACATCATGACAGCTAGAAAAATCAGTGGTAGAAGAGTCAGATAGAGGAATGATAGAGGAAGGTCTAAGATGGTAGCATGTAGGAATTTCAACAATAGAATTGATCCAGAACACCCTGTGAAGAAAAACTAACTCAATCAGCAAATGTGGGGAAGAAGATGGAAATGTTAGCTCAAACGTGCACATTTTGCAGCTCTAAAAATCTCAATGCAATGACATCCATAAACAAAAATATCAGAGAAATTAGGAAGGGAAAGAAGAAGTTCCAAAGCACCAAGGACCGAGATCTGTGAAAAGACATCACCTATGCCATTAAGCAAGGTATGTAATGATGATGCCGGCTCCATGGCCGAGGAGTTAGCAGCTTTCTCCGCTAACCCTGAATACTCTCGTCACGTGACGCGACGAGAATTAGCAGTGGTTCGAATCGCAAAAGTGACTTATGAGAGTATGGAGCCGGTCGCTCAGAAAGTCGTGGCGTGCTGATGAGCGTAATCTAGCCTAGGAATCAACATACAGCTGAAAGATGCTGGTGTTGACCGCAATATCCTGAAACAGGATGGAAACGCGGGGGGAAAAAAAAAAAATTTAATGATGATGATGATGATGATGTCCAAGGAAAAGGATATAGATTTCTCTTAAGCTGGCTAACATTGAGTTTCTTTCACTGTGAATGAATAGTCTAGAATGTGCCTATGCACATATATATTATGTGGGAAGGAAACAGGCCACACACCTCATATGTTGTAGCCTAGAATATGTGAAGTCCTAACACTTCACATCCAAAATGACAGTATTTTCTATGGGACTTTCTTTACATTTACAAGTATAAATGTATATATGAGTGTGGTTTAAGGAATGCTTGATGGTGGATTGGTTTTTCATCATCATTCTCAAGTGCCATTTCCATATTCAAGATCGACTTTGAGGAGTCTCCCGCACCCTATATTTTGTGTCTTCATGGTGCATTCAAACAGGCTTCTTCCACTCCATCTCTTGATGTTGTCCACCCACGTCTAAAATTGACTACCTCTAGTATACTTCTTGAATACTTCTCCTCCCCATTCATTTCAAAAAGAGCTGTGTCTTTTTCAATGGCTGAGGTGTAAAGGAACTGTGTCTCTACATCACCTAAGCATTAATCTATCTTTGCAGAGTATCCGCAATGATCCTTTGTACATCGGACTCAGAGAGACTAGAACATCAGGACCTGCATACGATCAGCTGATCGATGAGTTCATGCAAGCAGTGGTGAAAAGGTGAGCAGTGTTCTGTGTGGTCCGCTCTGTTGTTTCATAATCTGTAAGCTGAATACAAGCTGACTGGCATCGAAGAGATGGACAAGTGGTAGAGGAATGGAGGATTAAGTTTGTTGCATACCCTGGACAGGACGTAGCAGTCAGCGTAGCAGTTTGTCATTCCTAGGCAAGTTTATGACCAGTAGGTTGCCATTGATTTCTGAATGACCGGCACTCATACCATTGTATGGAAACTAATGCAAGATGGCCTGCTTCCAAATCGCGCAGCAGCTGTGTTTCACACACGGTATGCGGGATTACGAATTGCATTCGTAACCCTCTCGCCTCAGAGCTGAAGGGTACCTTACTCAAAAGAAAGGGGATATATGTGTGTGGGAGTGTCAAATTATAAGCACACCTCAGTAGAGAAAATTAACACCTACAAATAGCTAGACAACTTTCACTTTTCTTCCTCCCTATCTTTTTTTTATCCCTGGCTTCTTGTCACTGCTACAATATTAACAACTTAAGTTGTAACTGTGACACATCCCTACTTCCCATTTTCTGCCACACATTTTTGTTTGGTTCATACCTACTTTTTGTTTGGCACAGAATCTGTTAATATAACACATACTCAGCACGCTCACCCACACACACCCACGCCCACCCACACACACCCATGCCCACCCACACACACCCATGCCCACCCACACACACCCACGCCCACCCACGCCCACCCACCCACACACACCCACGCCCACCCACCTACACAAAAACACACACAGACAGACAGAGATAAGATGTATATTTTTTTAGGGTGCTCATTCGCTTTGAACTCAAACATAGTCCATACACAGTACTTCTAGTAGTGCTGAACTGAATTTTGTGTGTGAATTAGCTTTCTCTATTCAGTTATCAGTTATCAATTGAGGTATCTTCATTGCACTCCGGACAGGTCCATAGGTGCTCAGATCCTCCCCCCAGTATATGCATCAGCGTTCTGTGGCTAATAGTGCCAGTTCTGTGTTGGTTGACGAGGCACCTCATTTTCCCAATGTACCTCTCGTGTCTGGCTGTGCCAATTCTTACTCCCAAGTCTTTCATCCTGGACAGCGATGTGGGTTCACTGACGTCAGTCTTCTGTTCTTGGCATGTCTTTAAGGACGTTAATAACATCGGCACGATCCATGGGCTGGCCATCTGCAGGGGGTGCGGAGGCAGCCAGTTTATCAGCTCGTTCATTTCCCTCGACTCCCGCATGTCCCGGGACAAAGATGACGGTGACTTTACAGACAACAGACTTCCTCAGCAACTCAGTCCACTGTCTAAGTACAGATCCAGCTTCGACCTTCCGAATCATGTTCATTGAATCACTTAGTACACACACGTTGGTATAATGCTGTGATTCCAGCCATATGAAAGCCTGTGTAACTGCCATCACCTCCATCGTCATGCTGCTCGTGGGCATAGTGTGGGCACCATTGGATTTGTGGACGGTTCGGCCCGCTGAACGGGCTGTAAATGCCCATGCACTTCTCTGCTGCTTTACAACAGATCCATCTGTATAGATGAGGACTTGGGGGTTGTCTGCGTGTTCATTGATGAGCGCGTTAACCTCTGCATTGACAGTGACAGGATGCATTCGACACACGTATTAGAGAGAGCTTTCTCTATTACCTGTGTCGAACACACTCTGACTTTAGGGGTACTTGTAATTTATGTCCATGAAATGGGCAAGATGTAGAATTTGTGGGAACATTTGGAAACATTCAGCAAGCCATAGAAGAGCTGGCCTGAAGTTAATGTTTGTTTGAAGCAATCAAATAGCTAGACCTTCTTCTTGTCATTCCCTCTGTCCCTCTTTCAGGTGGCTCAGTTTCTCTTTGTCACTGTCTGTCTCTTTCCCTGTCTCCTTGCTCTGTTTCTTCCTTTATCTGTTATTCTATCTCTCTGTCTGTCTGTCTGTCTGTCTGTCTGTCTGTCTGTCTGTCTCTCTCTCTGTCTCTCTCTCTCTCTCTCTCTCTCTCTCTCTCTCTCTCTTTCTATCTATAGCCCCCTCTCCTCACTCTCTCTCTCTCTCTCTTTGTTTCTCTCTTTCTGTCTCTGTACTTTTCTCTTTCTTTCCCCCTCCCTTCACTCTCTGTCTGTGTTTCTCTCTATCTCTCTCACTCTCTTTCTCTTTGTGTCAGTGTATCTTTCTCTCTATGTCTCTCAATCCATCTCCTCTCTCTCTCTCTCTCTCTCTCTCTCTTTCTTTCTGTTTCTCTCTTCATCTATATCTATGCCTGTCTCTCCCTGGGTGTGGGATGTGTTGGTGAGGGATATGTGTGTGTGCGGTGCGTGAGTTGGGAATATTGCGTTGTAGGGGATGTATGTGATGTGCGGGTGGGGGATTGTGTAGTGGGGGATTGGGTTAAGGCATGTATGGGGGTGGAGGATGTATGTGTGGGTGGTGGGGTGTGTGTGTGAGTGGATTGGGGATGTATGGGTAGTTAGGGAGATGTGTGTGGGGGGAGGGGGGATTGTGTGCGTGGGTGGGAAATATGTGGTCAATGGAGATGTGGCTGGGGGATGGGTGGTTTGAGGTGTGGATGTGGAGAGGATGTGTGGGTTAGGATGTGTATGTGGGTGGACGTGGGATATGTGGGTTGGTGGGGGAATGTTTGTGGGTGGCAAGTGTGTTTTGGTTGGGGGAACAGGTGAGGGGAGTGTGGGTGGGGGATCTGCGGGAGGGGGATGGGTCGGTTGGTGGGGTATGTATGTGTCCCTTGGAGTGCGTGTGTGTGGGTAGGTGGGGGTGATGTATGGATAGGTGGGAGATGGGCCTCATAACATGGTAATTAGCCTTGTTTATGTTTACAACATTCATTTCACAATGTTTATTTTTCTTCCTATGTAAATGTATAATGCTCTTGATGAACGAAAGACGAGTGATTGGAAGGGCCAAATGTAAGACTGGCCTGCACGCCCAATTTGTGACCCTAATAAAGTTGATTTGATTTGTCTCATCAGACTGTCTCTGCTTCTCATTCTTTGTATTGCTTTCTCTCTCCTTCTTCTCTTCTTACTCTCTCTCTCTCTCTCTCTCTCTCTCTCTGTCTCTGTTTCCCTCTCTGTCTCTCTTCATCTCTATCTCAGTCTGTCTCTTCCTTCTCACTGTCTCTATTTCTGTCTGCCTCCCTTAATCTCTATTTGTCTACATCTCTGTCTCTCTCTCCCTCTCTCTCTCACCTCCCCACCTCAAATATAAACTTTACTGTTAACCTAAGGGCTGTTAGATCTTGTGTGTATGTTTTCCAGATATGGCAAGAACTGTCTGATTCAATTTGAGGATTTTGGCAATCACAATGCATTTAGATTTCTGGAGAAATACAGACTTGATTACTGCACATTCAATGATGATATCCAAGGTTTGTATATCTCTCTATGTTGGATAACTACTTAACGGAAGAAGTGGGCGGAGCATATGTTGAAATGTCCTGAATGCAGTGATGTTGATTCTTGATTTGATATTTCATATGTATATTGGATAAATATATAACTCACCACTGGCAAGGTCGATCGTATTTCAGCATGAACTCTAACCCTTGTCCATGTCAGATTGGAAGCACTAGACTCAAGTTTTGCTCTCGTTTGAGCTCGTCAGTTGTGCATATCCCTGACTGGACCCGAGATCAAACTCCGGATCACTGGCGTGTGAGGCGGGTGTGCAACCACTGACCACTCGACTCACACTGGACGCAACCAATTATCATACTAGAATATCACATCACCCATCGCAGGTTGTAGCTCAAAATCTGCCTTATCGCCGTGACTGACATCAATCAATCGATGTAGCCCTGAATGATCAGGTCTTCTCGATCTGGCAAGGCACACCAAGTGCCTAAAGTCCTAAGATGTTTTTGGGGATTTTTAATCTTTGCACAACTTACACTTGGGACCTCCTGTTTTTCAGTTATCAGAGAAGGCTAGAAATCCGATTTCACTACCGAAGAGATCTGGGAGACATGATATCAAGAGATACCAGTAGTTCTTGAGAAAATCTGAGGCCCTATGCTGAGATCCAACCCTGTATCTTTTGAGCCTGAGCTGAACACCGTAACGCCTCAGACAAGGCAGACCCTGACTATAGAAAATATAGATTCTTGTGAAGCTGACTAAATCCACTTTCTGCTGTTGTTAAATTGTAAATATAAATGTTGTGTGTCCTTTACAGGACGTTGCAACCAACCCCAACCTCTGATTGATCTTCTAGGCAATATTACATTCACTAGTTATCCATTGTATTCTGAACAAAAAATGTGAACCGGGTTACTTTGATCTTATATTACTTTGTATTTTATATACAAATGTTCTCTCCACTTATACTTGTTTG
This sequence comes from Cepaea hortensis, assembly GCA_963921405.1. Lineage (NCBI taxonomy): Eukaryota > Metazoa > Mollusca > Gastropoda > Stylommatophora > Helicidae > Cepaea > Cepaea hortensis. Next base: position 17,036,302 of record OY992886.1, on the reverse strand, counting down.
TATTATTGCAGGCACAGCTGCAGTTGCAGTGGCTGGAATTCTGGCCAGTCTAAAGATCACAGGAGTGCCCATCAAGGACAACGTTTTTGTGTTCCAGGGAGCTGGAGAGGTATGATGGAGGGATCCGGGGTGTAGTGTGACTACCACGAGTTTTATAGAAATGTTTGTAGTCATGTCTTAAATTCATAAATCTACATATTTAAATGTTGTGTGTAGCCAGTGTTTCTATATGGAGATGAATGCTGGGCAATGTGTAATGCAGTGTTGAAGAAGCTGTAGGAGATGGAGATGTGGTTGAGAATATCATGGACATGGAAGAAACTAAATATTGAATTGTTTACAAGCTGCAGATGTTATAAGATCACTATAATCAAAATCATAAAGAAAAGACCAATGAAATTGATGAGTCATATAAACAAAAGAGGTGGAATAGAGAAATTAATTTTATGTGGGAAAATACTAGACGAGAGGCAAAGGCAGACAGAGAAAGAACTATGTGGAAAGCTTAATCAACTGGGCAGCAAATATTAATATAAGCAGCATCAGCATCATCAAAATATCAGATGACAGAGAGTTGATTGGAGAGTCATGATTGCCGATGTCTTCTCCAGACCAGGAACCTGAAGAAGGTCTGGGAAGGAAAAATCGGGGGCTGAGTGGTCTCGAGGTGCGGTGTCCGCCTCGAGTGCTGGAGGTCCCAGGTTCAAGCCCCGGTGAGGGCCAGGATTTTTTCACGTGGACTTCTAGTAACAAACTTTCCCCTGGTCTCTGGGTAATGAGATCAGACGCCCGTGTGTATTGTTGCGCACGTAAAAAATCCCTTGGCAGTTGGACATAAAAAAAGTGTAGTCTAACGGCACTGCCCGGGCAAAATTTTGAGTTAAAAATCTACCTAAAGTTAAAGTTTTTCAGGATCCTCGCCGGTGCTACTGAGTTCTTGCACTGAGCTGAGATTCTCTGGAACCAGGCTTGAGTTAGGATTATAACGGAGCACTTATGGGTTACACCCGTGTGCCGTGATGTTGATCCGTCAACTAAACTAAAATTTAACTAAGAAAATATCGTGAGAAAGGTATCTGGTCAGCCCACCTCATCATTCCATAACCTAGTATATGTGACGACCTAATACTTCAAATCCCTATGGCAGTGTGTGTCTTGGGATAACCTTTATCATCAGATTTATGTATTCATTCATTCATTCATTCATTCATTCATTCATTCATTCATTCATTCATTCACTAGCATGCCCATTTGCAGAGCCTCACTTCCATAACAACCTTCAGGAAAACTTCTTGGTCATAAGCAAAATGTCCTGCATCCGACACACCCATCTGGAGATGATCTGCCACATCCTGCACCCAAATTCTCTTTGGCCTTCCTCTTACTCTCTTCCCAGTCAAAACCCCTCCATTATTGTTCTCTCCAAACTTTCATGATGTATCAAGTGACCAAAGTATTTAAATTTTCATTCTTTTATCGTCTTAAGTAGCCAACCTTCTTCAATATTCAAATCTTGTCGTATGGATGGATGCATTTGTTCTTTTCTGTATGATTTATGTACATGTTATTTATATTTCATTTGACCATGTTCATCACACAAATGAGATGTTTTTACGCAGGCTTCCATAGGTATTGCCAAATTGCTCATGAACACAATGGTGAAGTCTGGCCAGACGCCCGAGGATGCTCTTAAACAGATATGGCTGGTTGACTCTAAAGGGCTGGTTGTTAAGGTTAGGATATTTTGGCCATAATTATCATTTATGAAGGTCATTAGCTTGTATTTGTTTTCCTCTTCCAAACCTCATTTATGAGTGCCCCCCTTTTCAAAGTCATCATTAGATGGGAAATAAAGTATTATGTTAATGCGAATTAACGTTTTGTTACAAAACTGTGTTGAAAATATCTTGAGACAAAATAAGTTGAACTAGTTTCTTTTTCTTCTTTGTTCGTCTAAAATGTTTGTTCTGGACGTAATCATGTTGTGCCTGTTTACAGCAGAGCTGCAATATTTGCACTTTTCGAGTGACACATCTGACTTCTTCAGGCTCTTGTTGACTGGGTTAACCTTCCCGGGTGTTATGTAGGATGTTTCACTCTCAATGTTGTGGTGTCATCCTCATCCCTTTATCTTAGCTGGCTCATTTAAAACAACTGAACACATCCCGGTTAGCCCACAAGAGAAGGCAGGGGCAGACCATGGGCATGCCCCACCAAGCTGAACTAGTTTGATTCTTGTGTCGTGGGATTTAGAAGTCCTCAGGATCTCAATAAAGTGACGTCTATGTAATTTCTAAATATAGTTATGTTAGTATCTTTTTATTTTAGCGTGCTGATGAAGTCTTTTTAGCTGCAACATTCATTCTGTCACCTGTGTTGGTGTTCTTGTACGAGGGTAAGTTAATAAATAAGCCACAAATGGCTGTAGAAAAATAACTAAATATGATAATAACTTGAAACCAGTTAATTTTTGTACATACATTATCCCTTTATTTCTCAACATAATTTCCACCAACATTGATGCACTTATCCTATCATTTTATCAGTCCTCCCAAACCCGCTGCATTGAACTGCGTGCTTTGTTTTCATTTACCTGCCATCCCACATAACTGTGTGACTTACTTATTGACTAGCTCTCGTAACTTTTTCTACCCAGCTATGCACCACTTTACCGGACAAACATTTGTCAGCATAAACACTGAAAACCCACCTTGGCGGGAGACATTTCGCGAATGACGCCGAAGTTGAATGTGAAGTGAAAACGTGGTTTAGAAAACAGAGTATGCAGTTCTGTGCATCGGGTTTTGGAGGACTGATAAAAGGATGGGATAAGTGCATCAATGTTGAGAAATAAAGGGACAATGTATGTATAAAAACAAACTGGTTTCAAGTTGTTATCGCATTAAGTTATTTTTCTACAGCCATTTGTGGCGTCCTTATTGACTTCCCCTCGTAAATATACATATTGCGTATCCTTTGTAGGACGTTGCGATCAACCCAACCCCTGATTGATCTTCTAGGCAATTTTATGTTCAGTAGTTTGCCATTGCTTTCTGAACGAAAAATCAGTGAAGTCCAACTGACTGATGTAGGGATTGAACCCACTGCCCCGCTGTCATCACATTGGAAGATTAAGTGCAATAAGTCTCATAGACATGCAGACCTCTTTGTTGATTTATTCACTGAAAATACAATGGCCAAATGGAATGATCAAATATTGTGAAAGAGGCCAAACAACAGAAGAGTCTTATCACAAACATTAGAAGGAAGTCAGCTTGGAAAGGAGCACCCACTTTTAAACTTCCAGTGTGTTGATGATGAGGTAGCGGGTTCAATCCCTACACTGGTCAGTTGGACTAAAATGTTGACTTCTCGTCCTTAACAGAAGCCTGATAACACTTCAGATCAAAGCGAGTGAGCGAACAGAAACAAAATGATATAGAGGAATATCACTATCAGAAATGATTGGCAGTACATGAGACAGAAGATTATGGACAAATATGATCACCAGCATCATATGGCACCTTTTATTAAGAACATGTGCTCTTATCTATTTGGCCACAGTGACCTCCCTCGATACCATGAAGTGAAAGTGCGCAACATCTTCTCTTTGGTTTTTCCCTGCCTCTGACCCCTTCCGACGTTCTCATTGTCTTGATATACAGAACCTGTCTCTTTCTCTTTTTGTACCCAGAGAATATGATTGAATTATTCTTGTGTGAATGGCCAGTTGTCTTTTTGAGTTAACTTCTTTCAGGATATCTTCATCACGCTTTTTATCCATCCATAGTATTTTCATCATGCTGCTGTAAAACCACATCTCTGCAGCTTCCACATAATTCCTCATCAATCTGTAAATTGTCCATAATTCACTTCCACACATCAGGATTGGCTCAGTGTAGATGTTAAGAACTTTCTTCTCACCCTGATTGACTAAAATATATTGCACAGAATATTCTTCTTATGAAATTTTGATTTTGCTGGAGTTATTCTGTGTTCAGAAAGCAATGGCAAACTACTGAACATAAACTTACCAAGAGATCACAACAGCAAAACATGCTGGCATTGACTGTACGTCCCGTAAAAGATATCAAACAAACTTCTTTTTATTGTTCTACATTTAACTTCTTTAATACATCTTCCACCGGTCTCCCTGGCAAACGGGTTAAGGACGCTGTTCATAATCCCATCTACTCACATGTGAAACATAGCTGCGCGAGATTTGGCAGCGGATCGCATCACGTTGGTTTCTTACGGAAAGGTATGTGAGCCGGTCGTTCAGAAAGCAATGGTAAGCATAAAACTTGCCAAGACATCAACGGCAGCTGAAAAATGTTGGTGTTGACTGCAATGTCCTGTAAATAGGATATGAAAAAGAAAATACACCTTTCATCTGTTGTTATCAAAGTACATAAATCGTAATACAGTACCCAAGAGATCAATTATCATCATCAAATGCCTTGCCAGCTGGCATGGGCGATCCTGTTTCTCCAACAAACAGCGATCTCCAACAGCAGGGATGATGTCATGTGTTGACTCCCTTCCATGCCATGACACAAGACTTAAGGATTTTCTCTCGCTGTCTTCCCTTAACTCTCTTTCCATTTCATACGTAATTGTGTTATAGCAAATAACATGTCCCAGGGCATAGACTGTACGCCAGGTGCACACACATACTCATCAGTTAACAGCAAGCTGGTACTGTCAATCAGTGTATGCAAATGTCTTTATCATAGAAAGATGTGGAGCACCTACAGGCGTGTCCTGAGTACATCAGCCCCGGTAAATTTTGTTGTTTTGGTGCTCGCTCACTTTGAATTCAAGCGTAGTCCATACACCTACTAGTAGCACTGGACATAATTCTGTATGTGGATTAGCTTTCTCTTTTGCCAGTGTCCCTCGTCATCAGGCTCTCTGACTTCAGAGGTCCTTGTAATTTACGTCCTCAAGTCAAGGATGAGAAGTCAACATTTTAGTCCAACTGACGTATAGGGGTTGAACCTGCTACCTCGGCATCAACACATTGGATGTATAAGAACGCACGTTCTTATCCATTTGGCCATGCTGACCTCCTGGCCAATTTTTAACATGCAAATCTTCCCCCATGTGGATCAAACTCATGAACTATGGGCTAGTCAGACAGCTTCTAGCAACTGTACCACCATGGCAGTCATTTTACATTCTTCTTTGTTGTTTCTGTTCATGAATTTTTGTTAATATTTTATTGTGATGAATTCTTGATTTTGTAGAATCGACCAAAAGGTGGAGTGACGGAAGAGAAATCTCTATTTGCCAAGGAGCACCAACCATTGGATAACTTGGAGGAAATAGTCCAGGGTTTAAAACCTACAGCTATCATTGGTACGATATTCTCACTGTGATTGCCTTGTTTGCTCATGTCGGTTAACAACTTTGAAGCTTCAGATTTCAACTTCTTCTTCTACACTTTACGCTGCAGGCCATTTGGCAGCAGACCGCCTTGCGCTGGTTTTCATTCAGTGGCATGAGTGCCGGTCGATCAAAAAGCAACGTCCAACTACTGAACATAAACTTGCGAAGAAATCACTAACAGCTAAACAATTCTGGGGTTGACTGTGACATCCTGTAAAGGATATGCAACTAACTTTTTGTTTTTTAATATTCAAAGACACATTTGTGCTCCAGCTGACATAATTTGTGCAAGTTTCACATCAATTTGTTGTCACAGGAAATACTTCTATTGTTTGTTTAGTTCTCTGACTGTTGTTGTTCTGTATGTTTCTATCTATAAAGGTTTTAATTGTTTTAGTTAAATGTACTTCTTATCAAAGTTGATGTAGTACAGCGATGTTGTTTAATGTTGGGTTTATAAGCAAGTGTTGTGCTTCATAGAAATCAGTTTAGCTGAATGGGTAAGAGTTTTTGCTATTAAACCTCCGGCACGCTGATGGTGAAGTAGTCAGATTATTTTCTGCACCAGTCAGTTGCACTTACTTGTTGACTCCTCGTTCATAAATAATGGCAAACTACTGAATGCAAAATTGCCTAGTAAATCAACTTGGGGTTGGGGTTGATTGCAATATCCTGCAAAGGAAATGCAACATTTAGAATTTTAGAGCTTCATTGCCACGTTGTACTGATTAGTAATCCTTCTGTTTGTCTCATCAGGTGCTGCAGCCATCCCTGGGGCTTTCACAGAGAAGATTCTGACAGATATGGGCAAGTTCAACAAGAGACCTATCATCTTCGCCCTGAGTAACCCAACCAGCAAAGCTGAGTGTACGGCTGAGCAGGCATACAAGGCCACAGAGGTGAGGCTCTGACGTTTTTGGGGTTTCTTTGCTAATTTTGTTTAGATAGACTTGACTGGATTCTCTCGTAATTTGGAAGGTTGTCAGGGCACCATTCCAACAGACTGACTTCTCCTGTTGGGGCACCATTCTAAATAATTGACTTTTCCTGCCGTGGCACCATTCCAACTAATTAACTTTTCCTGTCGGGCACCATTTCAGCTCATTGACTGTTCCTGTCGGGGCACCATTTCAGCTCATTGACTTTTCCTGTCGAGGCACCATTTCAGCTCATTGACTTTTCCTGTCGGGGCACCATTTCAGCTCATTGACTTTTCCTGTTGGGGCACCATTCCAACTAATTGACTTTTCTGTCGGGGCACCATTTCAGCTCATTGACTTTTCCTGTCAGGGTACCATATCAGCTCATTGACTTTTCCTGTCAGGGCACCATTTCAGCTCATTGACTTTTCCTGTCGGGGCACCATTTCAGCTCATTGACTTTTCCTGTCAGGGCACCATATCAGCTCATTGACTTTTCCTGTCAGGGCATCATTTCAGCTCATTGACTTCTCCTTTTGGGGCAGCATTCCAACTCACTGACTTCTCCTATAACTAGGGAGGTTGTTTGGGCACCATTCCACCTCATTGACTTCTCCTGTTGGGGCACAATTCCAACTCACTGACTTCTCCTATAACTAGGGAGGTTATTAGGACACCATTCCAACCAACTTCTCCCATAACTTCGGAGGTTATTAGGGCACCATTCCAACTGACTGTTTCTCCTATAACTCTGGAGGTTATTGGGGCACCATTCCAATCAACCAACTTCTCCAAGAACTTGGGAGGTTATTGGGGCACCATTCCAACCAACTAACTTCTCCCATAACTTGGGAGGTTATTGAGGCACCATTCCAACTGACTGCTTCTCCTATAACTTGGGAGGTTATTGGGGCACCATTCCAACCAACTAACTTCTCCCATAACTTGGGAGGTTATTGAGGCACCATTCCAACTGACTGCTTCTCCCATTACTTGAGAGGTTGGAGCACCATTCCAGCTGAGCTTGTGGTATGCCATGAGCAGTATTAATACATTTTTCTCCATGCCATCATCTCAGTCCATCCAACATAATTTTTCTTGGTCTGCCTTTGTCTCTTTTCCCATTGATCTTTCTAATTGTCACAATGTTCTCCAATGACTTTCTTCTGAGAGCAGAGAGCTAAGAACGGCAGAATGTCAGATGGGCCTGCATGCCCAATTCTTAACCCTTTGACAATAAAGTTTGTCGTTCGTTCTCATCATATGACCACAGAAAGCTATTTGTCTCTTTTTTATTGTTGTATATAAAAGGATTATTTTGAATGTCCAGTAAACACCTTGATTTTTCTGACAGGACCGGGCAGTGTTTGCTAGCGGCAGCCCTTTTAGTGAGTACACTCACAATGGTCAAACATTCTACCCAGGACAAGGGAACAATGCCTATATCTTCCCTGGTGTCGCCCTGGCTGTGATTGCCGCAGACATCAGGTGTATCACAGAGGATATTTTCTTGACATCAGCTGAGGTAAGAAGAACCTACCCCTCTCTCTCTCTCTCTCTCTCTCTCTCTCTCTCTGTCTCTCTCTCTCTCTGTGTGTGTGTGTGTGTGTGTGTGTGTGCGCATGCAAGAGAGAGAGAGAGAGAGACCAGCTGAGGTCAGGAGAATATACCTATAAGTGTGTGTGCGTGCACGCGCGCGCTAAATTTAACTGTGTTTCATTGATTTAGTTATATAATAAAATCCGGGAAGGTTAACCTGGTCAACACATGCCCGCAGAAGTTGGATGTGTCGGTCTAGCGGTGCAAGAACGCAGCTCTGCTGTAAACAGGCGCAACGCAATCACATCCGAAAAAAAACTCCAGATGAACACAGAAGAAGAAGAAGAAGAAGTTATATAATAAAACTTATTTTTTTCATGCATTGACTAAAACTCTTGCCTGCCAGCATGGTAGTCATCCCTTGGAGGCAGATTTGTGAAATTGACCTGGGTTTCCTAGTCATTGACTAAAACTCTTGCCTGCCAGCATGGTAGTCATCCCTTCGCGACAGATTTGTGAAATTGACCTGGGTTTCCTAGTCATTGACTAAAACTCTTGCCTGCCAGCATGGTAGTCATCCCTTCGCGACAGATTTGTGAAATTGACCTGGGTTTCCTAGTCATTGACTAAAACTCTTGCCTGCCAGCATGGTAGTCATCCCTTCGCGACAGATTTGTGAAATTGACCTGGGTTTCCTAGTCATTGACTAAAACTCTTGCCTGCCAGCATGGTAGACATCCCTTTGAGGCAGATTTGTGAAATTTACCTGGGTTTCCTAGTCATTGACTAAAACTTTTGCCTGCCTGCATGGCAGTCATCCCTTCGAGGCAGATTTGTGAAATTGACCTGGGTTTCCTAGTTAGCCCAGCATAAAATTAGTACCACGAAATGTCATGGGAAGTAGAAGCGGCTGGTGTAATAGTGACCACATCAGCCCACGAGTGCCAGTTGGCCTATAAAGATATGGATCTAGCACCATTTTGCCCGGGATGCCTCAAGGCTTAGAATAGGGGCCGTAATTGTTTTTTAAAATCATTTATTTCCCCTTATATTATTGATGTAATTATTTAATAAAGCTATTACTTTCCCGCTTTTGAAATTCATCACGACACTTGGGAGACTGCTGGCAAAAACCGAAATTCGTGGCGTACATTATTACGCAAGGGTGTAGTCATTTGTGAAGCAAACAGGACTGCAAGAACTGTGTAAAAAAGGCTGGACAAAAAAATCACTGCAGGAGATCCTCCCACCTCCTGGAACATCAAGCATTCTTTGCCTACATTGTCAAAAAAAATTTCGAGCCAAAATAGGCCTTACCAGCCATCTTAAAACTCAGGGCTCCATACTTTCGACCCCACTGGATGAAATGAATAGTCATCATCATCCTTGATGGACAAACACCATTACTTTCCCTTGATTGACTTATCCCCCACAAAAATTGCGTGTTCTTTGCAGATTGTTGCAGTCAACCCCAGTCCCTTTGGACTGTTTGTGATTTACAAGGCAATTTTACGTTCAGTAGCTTGCCATTGCTGTCTGAATGAGAAGTCAATATTTAAATCGAACTGAGGAGGTCAGGTTGGCCGAATGGATAAGAACACATGTTCTTAAACATCCGGTGTGTTGATGCTGAGGTAAGGGGTTCAACCCCTACACCTGATAGTTGGACTAAAATGTTGACCACTTGTCCTTGACTTGGGAAAGTAAATTACAAGTACTTCTGAAGTCATAGTGGGTTCACCTCATGGCGAGGGACACTGTTAATAGGGAAAGCTAATCCACATGCAAAATTTAGTCCAGCTCTAGTAAAAAAACAAAGTGTATATGGACTATGCTCGAGTTCAAAAGCAAGTAACTGTAAAAAAAAAAAAAAAAAAATAAAACTATTGGGCATGTGGAACAGAAGAGAAAGTTTAAGGATGTTAAACCTCTCAGCCAAGCCAACCTCTTTACTTACTTATCCCAATAAAGCTGTTATTTCCCGCTTATTTTCAGTCTTTAGTAAAGATGGTTACGGAGGAGAATTTGAGCGAAGGAAGAGTCTACCCACCCTTGAACACAATCAGACAAGTCTCGCTCAATCTCGCAGAGGACATTATCAACTACGCCTACTCCCATGGCCTGGCCTATCGTCACCCCAGGCCTGAAAACATCCAGTCTTATTTAGAAGAATTTGTATTCAGCACAGACTATGAATCATTTCTACCACCGGTCTATCCCTGGCCAGAATTTACTTACAAGCAGCCAAAGTAAGCGACACACGCTGCGGCAATTTGTCATACCTGTACGTCAGTGTACTAGAAGTTGTTATACATCATATTAGAAAATAAATGTGATATATCACGTACCTAGCCTTTTTAATAAACAGATATTTCTTCACTCACTTTGATAATTTCATAGAAACATGACAATTATTTTGTATTATTTATCAAAGATTGTAATGTCACTCAATTATTTTTTTATGACTAAAAGCGTGCAGTGGTGTTTTTGCTACCTGTTATATTTTGAAATAAAATTGTAATATTTAAATAAAACAAGTTCCTCGGTTGGAACCTGCTGTGTGTATGTAAAATGTGAGAACCATCACATTTGTATAGGCCTGAGTACACTGAAGAAGGTGTTCAGTCTTTCCCTGGCATAATGAACGGTGAGCCAGGCATTGAACTCTGGTCTGACTGCTTATGCCATTGTTAGCGCTACTTCCTAACCATTACATGAACGACGTGCTCACTCAGTTGTAACATGCGTTGTCTCATTTGGTTATTGAAAACAATGTTTTCCTGTAGTGAATTTTAATAACGAAGACACCAACAATAGACAATGCCTGACATATCTCACAGTATCTCGTCAGGCACATACTGCAGAAATCGCACAAAATAAACTGAACCAATAAGATAAATCCTTCAAGCTGAAATATACACATAATCACACAGTAATTTGAATTATCTATTTCTAAACTCATTTGGTTATCTTATTAATTTTTGTTGATTACATTGTCTGAGTGCAGAATGTACTCATGAATGACTCAATGATTTATAGTCTTTGTTAAATTGCCGTCATGTTTAGAAACATACCACAACTGTGCTTTGTCACATTCTCTTGATTTTGTAACGTTTCATAGATATATTGTTTACAGTTTACTATTCTAAACGTTTTTAAAGTGAATAAAATACAAAACACAGCTTATAACAAAGAGACAATCAACATTTTTCAGCCACATTATGAGAATGTGATAACTGGAAAGATTTGTGAAAAGAGAGATAGAGGAAGACCGCAAGAGAAGATTCTTGACAGTATTTTGTCCTGGCACGGAAGGGTGTCAGCACAGTAATTGATACTCATGTGTATGAAGATAACACAACTCATGTGTATGAAGATAACACAACTAAGTATTCTTAGTTTGTTGCTGTTGAATATGTATATTATTATTTTGTCATATGACCGGTTTCTACGAGTTGACATCATAACATTCCAGACAAACCTATAGAGGCCTTGTCCCCCACAACGAATGTCATAAATTCTAGCTACTGATTGTTCCAACAACACACTGGTTGTAACATGTTAGATTGTCCTCTCATACATCTCTCCTGGCTGGAAGCACACTTACATCCAAATTCAATCATCCTTAAATATGTTGCTTCAACTCTTATTGTATCTTCAGCTTGCAGTCGTTCAGTCTTCAAAATAACTGCATTGTCCATCATGATTGTTATAGTAACACACTGGTTGTAAACATGTTAGATTCATCGCCTCATACATCCCTCCTGGCTGGGACCACACTTGCATCCAAATTCAATCATCCTTAAATATGTCGTTTCATCTGTCATTGTATCTCCAGCTTGCAGTCATTCATAGTCTTCAGAATGTCTACCTTGTCCATCATGAGTGTCCCAATTACTGATGCGCTTGAAGCCAACCAATCCACTTGCTTGTTACCTCACATGCTGTCATGACTCAGACAATATATCCCTTAAGTCTTTGTAAGAGAAGTGTCTATGCTTGGTAAGCATAGACCACATCTGTCCATTGTGAACTTTATGCAGTAAGGATTGCCAGAGTATTGACTTGGATGTCTGATAATGGGAGTGGTGGACATTTTGATATCCCTGGCCGTAAATGTTTGACTTGTGTGGGCATTTCAATTATTCTGCATTGCTGGGATTGTATATATTCAGCGTCTGTCATCAACTGAATGAAAAAGAGCTGTAGAATTGTGATGTGCCTTGTGTGTTGTCTCTGCAATGATTACCTTGTTGCAACTATAGAAAGGAGATCACTAAAATCAAACCAATATACACCAGTAACATAGCCAGGTACTAACATTAAAAGGAGCGAGCCAATAAAATTTCGCCATGACACATAAAATGGCAGCCAGGATGACTATTAGCGCACAAGTTAATTAGGTATCATGTGTCCAAAATAGGACATAGGAGAAGTGGTTTCACACCCTGCAACCTCCCTAGCTACTATATATACACACACACACAGTGAAGCAGTCACCGAGGTCTTGTAGTCAACTATCAGCGCCAGATTGCCTCCCACTGCTGAGTGAGTTGTCTTTCCTTTGCTGGAGATCTCACTTCCAAGGACAATCATCCATATACATTTGTTTAATTTTGTAGACAGACAACCACATCGTTTTACACAGAATCCATTGTATTGTGCTAGGTTTATATCGTCATATCCTGTTCAACCCTGTTGGGTTATAATTGGGACATAGTATCTATTAGTATTTTAAATAACGGGTGTTTATATTTAATAATTCCTGTCTTTCAGACAATGATGATATCATATTCCACTGTCCACCATCATCTTATGTTTGTGTGATGTTATACTTTTTATATGTATAATTGTCTTTATTATTCTCTTTATGGCTGACTCGGTTACAGGATTATTATTCTGAGCCAGGGATAGACCGTAATATAACTTTTCTGAGGTTGAACAGGGTAGGGGCAATGGTAGAATCGATTTCGAAATTTTGATATTTCACATAGTGTAGATTACCTTTTTTTGTGTGTGCTCGCTTTGAACCCAAACGTAGTCCATACACACTACTTTTATTAGTGGCTGGGCTGAATTTTGCGTGTGGATCAGCTTTCCATATTAACAGTGTCCCTCGCCATCAGGCGAACCCACTCCGACTTCAGAGATATGTTTGTAGATTATGTAATCCTGATATTTTTCTATCAGCATATTTACAACTTCTTCAGTAAGTGATATAAATATATAGGGTGTATTTTTAATGACTGGTGTTTTTGAAAATATTGTCGTTCCAAGTTTTGTATTTACCTTTTATGTTGCAGAGGGTGAATATAAAACTTGGACAAGGCAATATTTTCAAAAACCCCAGTCATTAAGAATACACCCTATATTAGTACATTACTTTACAATACTGATTCTCTGTATAGACAAGTCTGGGTTTGTGTGGCTTAAAACTGGAACATGTCGTTTCTGAATGCTATATTTATTTAAGGGACTTGATATTGGGGACCAAGGTAGTATAGAGTCAAAACGCTTGCTGCAGGCCTGCTGGTCATGATTCCATCTGCATCACAGTGGATTCAAATTATTTAAATTGACTGAGGTTCTGCATCAATTCTGTCGATGATATTCCTTAGTCTTTTAGGCATCCAGCATCAGTTTTCTCGAACTGTCTCTGCTTCTTCTCCAGCTGATCTTTCCAGTCGCCATGATCACATACAGCCAACAGGGTCTGTGGTTAATTGCAACGTCTGGCTAAAAGGCATGTAATTTTATTGTAATGCATATTTAGTGTAATACACTCGTTTTGAAACCTTTTATTTCTTTGAGATATTTTTCTGATTCTTGTATTATGTGTTTCAGTATGTTATCTCTTCACTGATGTATACATATTATGTTCTGTTTGTGATGGTTCTCATAAGGATTTATTTTATTGTGAGAAATCCACTGAATGTCTTTAATAAGAAGTACATTTGGGATATAATTAGTTTTGTTGTTGTTTTACATCCAGTTTGCTGAGATGCATGTGGAGTGGAGGTTAGAACAAGAATTCTTGCATGTTACACAGAATTAGTTTTAAAATGTGGTTGTGAAGCCTGGACAATTAGCCCAAGATTCACAGACGTAGTACCTGTAGCCTTTAGTAGTAGACACCTTGCAGTCTTGACAGACTAAAGTATGTGAGTGGAATGTGGCCAATATTCCATCACAATGTCTGGGCAGAGCTTCAGAGATCATGTGATGCCCAAACGACATGACCCCTCCCTCGGCCTAGTCTTGTGTATTCCAGAGGAATGGGTAACCAATACGTCTGGCACAAGGTAGGCTGCAGACGCTGGCGGCTCAGCGTCAATCCACCGAGACCTCACCACCACGAGCCGGTGGCGAGTTATGGCCAGACCCTGACACCCAAGGGACCCGGCTTAGAGACGTTCAGCCATGTCCCACAGGTGAGGGCCTTGTACGAGCCCGGACCATGAGGGCGCGCACATCTGTCAATCACAAGTGTCCGGACCTGTGTAAAGCGTGCACTATCGTCAGACTCCCCACCTGACTTATAGCGGTCCCTGCGACCAGCGGGAATAGGTCCGCCATAGCTACTGCAGGAGATATTGCCTGTCTATTTGCAAGCAAATCTCCCATACTTCCACTGTGCGGATCTCGCGACCAGCGAGAATAGGCCCGCCGGAGATTTAAAGAAACGATAAAAGTAGTGGTTTTATTATATTATTATAGCCTGTGTGTAAATCACGTGGAGAAGATTCTAGAAGAGAAAAGCTCATTGGTAGAGTTAATTGATTCAGTGTCCCCCCAAAAAGTAGGTTTGGACCAAACAAAAATGGATGGTGAAAAATGGGAAGTATCACAGTTATGACTTAAAAGTTGTTAATATGGTAGCAGACATGTATTATATATCAAATTAAAGGGGATTGCATAGGGAAAACTACTGTATATAAGCCCCTGGCAGATACAAGAAGTTGCCTGAGACAATTAATCATCCTATGGCACTTAGTCAACTAAAACATTTGACAATACAGCCACAAGCACATGCCTGGAGATGTGGTTTTATAGAAGAATGCAGAACATTCCTTGGTCAGCCACAGTGGGTCAATGTTTAAGTTTTGAAAGAGGCTAAGATACAGACTTCACAGAGAGGCAGTTATTTTTGGCCACATTACGAGAAGAGAAAAACTAGAACATGTGACAACTGGAAAGATTTGTAGAGGAAGACAACAAAAAAGATTCTTGATATCCGTGTATCATGGCATGGAAGGGTGCAACATAAATTGAAACATGCTATTAGAGATCGCAAGACACTTGATCATGATGAGGTTGTTGTTATGGAAACTAATATGAACTCTTATTGTATATGTTTAAAAACTGTCCTTTTTTTTACGAGCCATTTTTGAGAATCAATATCAGGCCGTGACTCATGACAATAATTTAAAGCTAACTGGACGCAAAGAATAGGCACACATATTCAGACTACTACTGATACCATTAGTAATGGGACTCTTCGCTGGTTGTTGAAGGTGAAGACAGAGCATGGGAATGTCCCGATTGCTGTAATGTCGGTTCTGGATTCAGCTCATTTGAAGCCGATTGCTTCTGACTGACTTGTAGAAATGCTACCGGGGTGGAACACAACTCACATACTTTACTTAATATGCGCTCGTAGCGTCTCAACCACTA
This sequence comes from Cepaea hortensis, assembly GCA_963921405.1. Lineage (NCBI taxonomy): Eukaryota > Metazoa > Mollusca > Gastropoda > Stylommatophora > Helicidae > Cepaea > Cepaea hortensis. The sequence goes on along the minus strand of OY992886.1, from coordinate 17,020,778 downwards.
CAGCCACTTTGTGTTATTAAAAATAGTAAAGGTTCCTTTTAAAAACCCTAATAGGCATTGGGCGTATGTTACTAGAGACACATTTGTATAGGTCAACTGGCAGTCATGTGATTTGACTACTCGCCAACTTGACTTGCCAAGACGTTTCAGGGTAGCCATTTTAGGTTGGGTCGACCTCAGAGTCTGTTTCATTTTTAAAAGTCCTAATCCGCCTCAATGAGGATTTAACCTCTGGCCACTGGTACAGCAGGTGAGTGTCTGACCACTATGCTACTGTTGCGCTCTATGTGAAATATGGTAAATGGGGGACAATTTTTGAGCCACTTCAACGTGTCTTTAGTATACCAATAGTCTAACGAAATATTTCTTTAATGTAAGAAATATTTACAATGTAATGACTTTCTTTTGTTTGTATTGTAAGAAATATTTACAATGTAATGACTTTCTTTTGTTTGTATTGTAAGAAATATTTACAATGTAATGACTTTCTTTTGTTTGTATTGTAAGAAATATTTACAATGTAATGACTTTCTTGTGTTTGTATTGTAAGAAATATTTACAATGTATTGACTTTCTTTTGTTTGTATTGTAAGAAATATTTGGTGCCTAGTGAGCTGCCTTGTTTTGGTTTAAGAACTATTTACAATCAGAGTTTGATAGTGAGAAATACGTGTGAATGTTTCTAAAACCTTGTTTCATTATTACTGTTTTCTTACTTTGATGCTTGTTGTGAATCTCCACAAAAATGTACACATGTTGACTGACATTCACAAAATAAATTTTGAGCATCTATTGTTTTGAATCCTTTTGTTTGCTAGACTACTTGTTTTGAAATGTTTGAAATATAAAACACACATGGTCTCTAATGCTCCATTGCATCTTCCTGTGTTACTGGGGTAGCCATAACAGTAATTCATTTGACATACATACATTGCACCATACAGTTTCCTGCTATATATGATGTGATATGATAATGCTATCACATTTTGTAGACCTGAGAACAAGGAGAAATAGGTGGCCAACCTTTCCATCACTTTGTTAGTCGACAGATCATCCTCATTGCACATCGAACCATTTCCGTATACTCCAATATCTGTTGGGAGAGATGAGAGGGAGAGAGAGAGAGAGCGTGACATAATCAGAGGTGAAAAATTAATAAACATAATTCAGCCTTTTCCCACAAGGAGCCAACGTATTTAATTCGCAAATATATCATCATCATCATCCAGTGCCTTGCGGGCTGGTGTGGGCAATCATACTTCACAAATTGTGATCGACGGCATGGAGAAATTCGAATGTTGACTCCCTTCCGTGCCATGACACAAGACTGTCAAGACTTTTTTCACACTATCGTCCTCTTATCTCTATTTCCACAAATCTTTCTGGTTGTCACAACAGGTTCCAGTTTTTGTCTTCTCATAATGTGGGCAAAAGAAATTATGACTGCTTCTTCCTGTTTGCACTAAGTTGTCTTTGCTACTTAGCTTCCCTCAAAATGTCCAGATTGCTCATTTAGGCTATCCAATTTCTTCTATAATACCACATCTCCAAGGCTTCCAGGGATGTTTGTTCGCTTATTTACTAATTGTCCATGAGAAATATAATGTAGGCTAAGAAAATGATTGAAAATCAGTTGTTCAAGATTTTTCTGCCCCAGGATATTTTTGTTGTTTTTTGAGCTCATTCACTTTGAACTTAAGCGTAGTCCACACACACACACATACTACTTCCAGTAGTGCTGGACTCAATTTTGTGTGTGGATTAGCTTTCCTATTGACAGTGTCCCTCGCCATTAGGCAAACCCACTCCAACTTCAGAGGTACTTGTTAACATTTAAGTCCAACTGTCTGGTGTAGGGGTTGAACCCCTTCCTCAGCATCAGCACACCGAATATTTAATAACATGCGTTCTTATCCATTCATCCATGCTGACCTCTGCCCCAGGATATAATAATACATGTGCAGGTCCAGAGTGCAACAGTGTTGATTCTATTTAATAAATCAATCAAATAAACACTTTATAAACAGATTTATTTTTCTTTATTTACAGCTGTTAAGTAACAAATAATAATAGCAGTAAGGCACTTCTGTTAAATGAACAACAAAAGCAGTAAAACTGTAAAGTTGCCATACAAAACACCCAGATAAGTATGAGAAAATACATATTTACAATGTCATAAATGCACTCATTTTAGTTTTTTTTTAAAAACACACTTAACTGTACTGGTACAAACAGCATGACTCTTAAATAAAACTACAAATATGTTTTGACATGTGTTTTTCTTATACCCAGTTTTTAAAATTAACAGGAGGACTAAATGGCAGTGTGTTAAAGGAGTCTATAAGGGAAGAAAAGGAGTGTTGAAGTGCTATCCAGAACCTGTACTTTTGTATGGATGTAAAGTGTGGACAATGAGCAGACAAGTTGAAAAACATCTAATGGCAGTAGAAATGTGGTTTCTGAGGACAGTGCAAAGAATATCATGGAAGACAGAAAAACCAGTGAGCAAGTCCTACAAGAAGCAAATGAAAATCGTAAAATGAGTAGAGAAAAAAGACATTTTTTGGACACATTACGGGAAGAAATAAATTAGAGAACTTGGTGACAACTGGCAAGATTGAGGGGAAAAGAACAAGGGGAAGACAGAGAAGTAAATATCTGGATGGATTGGCCACATGGCATGGTCGAGACAGGAACACCGAGCTGATCCACGACTCTGATGATCGAGTGTGATAGCAAAACATGACCGCCCATGCTTATCGGCATGGCACATAATGATGATGATAAGAGAAGTATAGTAACACTGTAACCAACCCTGCATGCCATAAGAGGCGACTAAGGAAGATTGGCGACCTCATTCCAAAGAAAACCTTAGCTGCAAAAGGCTTGGTGTGAGCTGCTTGCAGGCCTATACTTTATTGGGAGATGAAAGGCGGTAGAAGGACTGAAATGGTATGGCATAATCTCCTAGATTGAGCTGAAGGAGACAACCAGATAAATTCCAACCAATCAGGAAGTGTGGAAAGAATGCTGGGTATTGGGCAGAACACACACTGAGACAACCAGATATCAAAGACAGAAAGTTCTCAAAAGTTTTTTTTAAACCAATAGCACACCCACACAAGGACGCCAAGAACATACCGATGAGAGAATTAGAGCTGGCGCTGAATATTGAAAAGACATGGAAGGAATTACAATAGAAGCTGAGCTGATCGAGACAACCAAATTCCAACCAATCAGGAAGTGTGGAAAGGACACTGGCCCTGGATAGACACCAGTTAATATCAAAGCCAGAAAGCTCTGCAATAAGAAAATACAACATTTTTAAAATACACACCCATACAAGGACGACAATAACACACGTATAAGAGAATTTGAGCTGGCGCTGAACAACAGAACAGACATGGAAGGAACTACAAGGAACAGCAAAGAATAGGAGGGCTTGGTGTGTGGTGGGGCTGCCCTGGTGTGATTTGAGGGGAGGGGCTTGGCGTGATTTGGTTTTTTTTTTTTTGGTGCCTTGGTGTGATGAGGGCTTCGTGTGATTTTTTTGGGGGGGAGGGGGGGGGGAGGCTTGGTGTGAGATTGTGTATTTTAAAAAAAAAATTTAGTCCCACAGCAGATATTGCTGTAGGTGTGTGAAGTATTAGGCCTTCACATATTCTAGGCCACAACATAATTAGATGATGTGACCAGTTCTCTTCCTTGTTGGCTTTAGTTCCAGAACATTCTAACATGTGTCCAGTACTGGTCAGAACAAAATCCCGCCTCTGCTGGGAACTGAACTCAACTCAGCAGACAAGTTAACTCAATACTATGCCAGCATGGTTCTGCTAGAAAATTTCCCAGGTGTTCTGGGTGGGCCTGGTTGAAGGTACTGATGATGCGGGATGTTCTATAAAACTACTTTGAAAGGTTAAGCAGTAAAGAAATTTCAGGAAACTCTAGGGACCTAAAAAAAAACAAGACTGAAGTTCATAAAAGAGACAACAATGCAGATATAGACAAATTTGAAGAAAAAAAAAAAACCTACCACAAAAGGATTCAAATAAAATACAACACTGGACACACACTAAGGAAGAGGAATTTCTAATCAATTCAATCTTTGGTGCCCATTTTTATTAAATTAGATTGAACCAACAGCTGTTCGCTGTCAGAACACACTAAGGATTGAACACAAACTGCTGTGATGGTAAAACAACACTCTAGCCACTGTATCATCATGAATCAGATAAATTAAACTTACTTAAAACACACACATATATTCACTCCAAAATAAGTTAATCCACATGAGGTTGAGACAATGTCATGCACATGATATGTAGCTAACAGCTACAGTTGGGATTGTCTATCCTCCACCGTGCTAGTATTATAGTGTCTCTGATGCAGTTTCGTTGAGTGAAACTGGTAGCTTTGACTCTCCTCTTGTTAATTTTGCATAAGTATACAGGTGTTCAGCCTGACGCCATATTTGTCCGTGTGTGTCTGGAGTGGACAATGTCGGCTCTGAGATCCCTTAAATTCTGCTTTCCCACAACTGTGAACACAAACAGAAGAAAGTGTTAGCAATTCATTAATGTGAAATACAAATAATTCAGCAATATGAGATTACATAACACAAAATTGTTGAAAAAAAATTGGGATTATTAAACCGTGAAGAAAAACTTGGGTCTTTAAATCAATGTTAAAGGTGCATATCCTTTACAGCAGTGGTTCTCAACCGGTGGGGAATTCCCCCCTAGGGGGGAATTTTGGGGTTTCCAGGGGGGGAATGAAGATTATTTCAAGATCGCGTTAATACAAGAACCGATTACTTGATCTTGTTTTTCCTTTCATACTTTACGCTTCTGTACGCATCACCCTTCTGAAATTCATTTTATAATGTAAGTAGATCTGCAAATCACATTTTATGTACATGTCTAGACTTGTTTTAGTATGTGCTATTAAATTTAGCTTCAATTATTACGTATACTGTGTAGGGGCAGGGGGAAATTTTTAGGGAGGAAATACAAAAGGGGGGGAATGACGTTCTAAAAATATGGTAAGGGGGGAATGATGTCCTAAAAATATGGTGAAGGGGGGAACGGACCAAAAAAGGTTGAGAACCACTGCTTTACAGGATGTCACAGTCAACCCCAGAATTTTTTTGGCCATTTGATTTCTTGGCAAGTTTACATTCAGTAGTTTGCCATCGTTTTTTAAATGACCGGCACTCATACCAATGTATAAAAACCTGCATACTATGGTCTGCTTCCAAATCACCCACAGCTGTGTTTCAAACACAGCATGTGAGATTGTGAATTACGTTCGTAACCCCTTTACCCTGGTGCAGGCATATAAAATATGCCCCATAGCAAAAACCTGTTGTGGGTGGTATGTGAAGTGTTCGGAACATCACATCTGTTGTGGGTGGTATGTGAAGTGTTCGGACCATCACATCTGATAGGTCTGAGTGCATGGAGGAACAGATGGTCAGTCTTTTCCTCCCGTGACGAACGACAAGAGCCGACAAAGCTGTGTTTCTATACACTCATGTCATCATTGGCACAATGTTACACTAACCCGTCCGCTGTATCAATGTAAGCTACAGGCAATCCAATAGTGACACTGTTAAGGATTTCACTAGATCACAATAGGAAGTGATGAAACCAGCTCATTTCAGTTGCAAGTGCAAAAATTAAGGTGATCAGTACAGTGGTGTCGGAAGTGACAAAAGGAGCCTAAGTTTGAATAAGAAGAATACAGAAGTATTGGTGATATAAAAGCAGTGGGTCTTGCCCATGCGTTTAATTATAATCAAAGGAATTAGTTTTCTGGTTGTACAGCATGTCAATGAATGAATCACGAAAATACGAGACATATAGATGGTAAGCTTTACTGAAAGATGTTCACAGAAGTAACGAAATGGACACTGCGTCCAAAACCTTCATCAGGACAAAACAACAAATACACACTGATACACCATGTGTGTGTATATATATATATATATATATATATATATATATATATATATATATATATATAGTAATTCAAGTACTTTGGTATATGGACAACCTAAGATGGCAGATCTATCACAGAGACAAAGAACAAAATAGGACAAAAACAAACTGCATTTGATAATATGAACATCTGAAGCAAAATTCCCTGTCATTGTGAGTTAGAAAAAGAACTCTCTAGATTAGACAGAACCAATTTTAACATATAACTGTGACTCCAGGACAACTAATAAACAAGTAAAAACAATCCAGTCCCTTGAAGTCATAGAAATATGGTTTTACAGAAAAAATGCTGAAACAATTTTTCTGACAGCCAAAATTAGTAATCTAAATGTATTAAATTTTATTAATTGTGTTGCGTATATCCCTTACGGGACGTTGCAGTCAACACCAGCATTTTCAGCTGCTATTGATGTACTAGGCAAGTGTTACGTTCAGTAGTTTGCCATTGCTTCCTGAACGACCGGCTCCTATACCTTTTTCGAAAAAACCAGCACCGCTGTGATTCGAACCCGGGTATACGGGCTCACAAACCGCGTTCGCAAGCCCTTAGCCATAGAGACCGGCAATGTATTAAAAGGGATGAGATAAAAGACGATTTATGACAAACATCCAATGAAAGATTTTGAAACCGTGACCCAGTATGTTGGGGACTTGTGAAACTGCATTCACTAAACCCTAATAAGCAAATAATATTTCAGAAATTTGAATTACAAATTATGTGTAATATTAACTTATTCTGAGCTGTCTGAACACAATGAAGATACTTACCAGATTTGATATAATCACATATAACGCCAAGCAGACAGCATATGATCATGAGGGCAACTGTGTAGGTGATACAGGCAATGAGTGATAAAATTCCCTGGTTCTGAAAGCAATCCTGCAGTTTGAATGGCGGAGTGCTTAAGTATGAGTTGAGATCTTTATGAGCAGAATCATTATTGTTCGAATCTCGTGACCGATGTCTTCTGCTTCTGGATATTCCATGAGTTCCAGGTGCTCCGGGAGCAGCTTGTGAGTGTTGGGTACCAGTTCTTTGTCGTCTGCTAATTCTATCTGTATTCCTAATGGGAATGTTATCGTTAACAGAAGAATTGTCTGAGATATTACTTGCATGGCACTGGTTTGATACTGAGTTTGATTTGTCCTGTGAGACTGTGCTGTTTGAAATTGCCATTTCCACTGAAGAGTTTTTAACATTGTGTGTTAATATATCTGGAATGTTTGATAGTTCAGAACACTGTGTGTGATCTTTGAGCAACAAATCTTGAGTATTATGTCGTTGAGTGTCATGACTTCTGATGAGAGATTTATCACTGTCAAAATCACATTTCTTTCTTAACGGCTTGTCAATGATGTCGTCTCTGTCTTCACTGGCTGAGCTGTTAAAACCACTGTCATCGCACAGGGAACTGGTTCGGCTGGACCGCTGGATGACTTGATCCTCATCATCACTAGCAAGATCTGCAAGTTGTTCTCTACGATCACCTTCCTGTGAAGATGGCAACTTAGAGACAGGTATAATCTTGTGATGAGCTTGGATGGTGGGCGATTCACTCTGAAGGATTATGTCTTTGACAGACATGGTTAGCGATGGAAAGAAGATGAAGCCAAACAGATCCTTCGTTTATGATAGAACTGTTGAAATCATTCAATTTTATGATAAATCTGTTTCCTTCCCAAGTCCTTATGTGGAGTAGATATGAATAAAACACTCTTCAAAAAAGGCTGTTCCTTCAACTTATCCAAGGTCTTTGACAAGTGTTGCTATCTGCAAAGAAACAAAAATAATCACAATTTTAAAAAGAGTTTTATAAACTTTGTTTCATGGTTAAAGAAAGGCTTGAATATAACAGAAGACACATTTTGTTTTCCATGGTAAAATTCTTAACATAGAAAAATGAAAGTTAATTTACACAAATAAAAGAACAGAAATAGCCTCATAATAAAATCATCATCATCATCTTCCACGTTTGCCCTCAAGCTTCATGGGGAGGGATAGTTAACGTTCTAGCACTTTATTATATTGTGGCAACATTTCCCACATAATTGTCTTTTATAAAAATTGTAAGCATGAAGTGAATCTTTCAAAGCAAGAAGTAAATCCTTATTAGTATGGAGGGAATATTTCTAAGTTAAAAGTAAATCTTTTTAAGCATGAATCGAGTTTTGTAATGCTTCAGCCTTAAGGAAATATTTTCTATGTAATTACCTTTTACATACATACTAAATATAGAGTGAATCTTTGTAAGAATGGAAAGAATCTTGCAGCTATTCATAGCCTTAAATATGTTCTATGTAATTATCTTCAACTTTCAATATTCACAGTATTGAGCGAATTTAGTCTTAAAGTAATATTTCCTATGTAATTTACCTTCTACTGTTTTAAAATTATAAGTAAGCAACATATCTGTTACTTCAATAGTTATATGCACTATGTGGGTAAATTACCTGTATGTCAATTCTAGGTATGAAGCAATTCTAAGCATAAAGCACGTAGGTCATACTAATAATTGTTCGCTGCTACTCCCTAAATCCTCTGTTAAGTCTCTTTCTTACAATGCCCACAAGCAGAAACTGTAAGGGCTTTTAAACAAGATATCACAGACAGCAGTACAGGCACACCTTGTCAATCACGCATATTGCATGCATGAACTTTACATCAGACCCTGTCCCACTTTCAAATTTCAATCTATGTCACGTAACAATTTTTTCAGTTCACACTCTAAGATAACATTATCATTCACATGGTCATTACAGCAAGACGGAGGTTTCCTTTTTATTTATATCAGTTTCATTCACCACTGACATTTTTGGTTTGGTTGGTTATTAAGTGAGATTGGTGTAGACCAACCAGGTACAATCTCCAAGGGGATTGTGTTCATGGTTCTCTTTTCTCTCTCCAAGTTAGAAATCAGATGGGTGTGCAAGACTGGTACTGAAATTTCACATCTGAGGAGGCGCATATTAGGTTGTAACCAGATCATGCTGTGGCAGAGCTCAGTCTTTGATGTAGTGGTAATGTTTCCGCCACAGGGTTTAGATATATCAAACCACTGCTCAGAAAGACATTGTATTAGAGTAAAAGAATATAACATCCACAATTATTGTAATCTTTTTTATGCAAGTATATTATTCTTTTGTATGGATGTGAAACTTGGACAACGTGCAGTCAAGCTGAAAAGCATCTGATGGCTGCAGAAATGTGGTTTCTGAGGAAAATGCAAAGAATACCATGGACAGACAGAAAATCCAATGACCAAGTACTACAGGAGACAAATGAAAATCGTAAAATTGATTAGAGAAATTAGACGTAGACAGTCAAAATTTTTTGGACATGTTATGAGAAGAAATGGATTGGAGAACTTAGTGACAACTGGCAAGATCGAAGGGAACAGACCAAGAGGAAGACCAAGAGGAAAATACCTGGATGGCTTGGCCACATGGCATGGATGAGACAGGAACACTGAGCTGATCTACGACACTGGTGATCGAGTGAAATGGCGAGTCATGACCGCCCACACTTTCCAGCATGGCACATGATTGATTGATATTATTATATAATTGCTTATTTCTGTATCACATTCTGTATTTACAAGTTCTCCCATCATCATCCAGTGGCTTGTCCTGTGCAAAAGTTTTCACCCGTAAGTCTTTTTTTTTAACACTCACTCAAGCGTAGTACATACATATGCAACTACTTCAATTGCATTGGACTGTTTATGTTTTTTGCGCGTGGATTAGATTTCCCTATTACCAGTGTCCCTAGCCATCAGGTAAACCCACTCCAGCTTCAGAGATTCTTGTAATTTACGTCCTCAAGTCAAGGACGAGAAGTAAACATTTTAGTCCAACTGACCTGATGTAAGCAATGAACCTGCTACCTCAGCAGACCGGGTGTTTAAGGTCAAGCGCTCTTATCCATTTAGCCATGCTTGCCTCCGCCCATAAGTCTTCTGAAATGTCTTTCTATCGTTAGCTAGATACCACATCTTGAATTGTACATTGTAATCTTCCTTTCTCAATTTCCCTGGTACTCCTCCCTCCACAGTTATCTTTTCCAGATATTCATGTCTTTTTTTACATGCCCAAAATATTTTATTTTCGAAAATTTTATTTCCATACATAGTTACTAGGTAAATCTGTCTGTTCTCTATTTCATCCAATACATTTTGAACTCTTCTGTAACACGTATTCAAATATACTACACATACAAGGATAATGAATTACTAACTAATGAGCATAGAACTTTAGAGACCCCTCTGCTGTGTGTCCACCATGACGAGGTAGAGGGGCTTGTGCGTCCCAATGACCCCAAGAGCTATGCCGACGGTAGCACAGCTACTGGTAGCGCCACCCATGCCGGACAGGTCAAGGGAGAGGGACCAGACCAAGAGACACACAAACCTGCTGCCTTGTAGGTAGACTGGGAACAGTCAAAGGCTAGGGAAAGCACCCCGAATACATGCTTGTCGAAATCTGATGTACTGAGCCACAGGCTTGACAAAGCAGTGCAACAGTAAAACCTGCTGCCCTGTAGGTAGACTGGGGACAGTCAAAGGCTAGGGAAAGCATCCCGAATAAATGCTTGTCGAAATCGGATGTACTGAGCCACAGGCTTGACAAAGCAGTGCAACGTAACTTAATTCATGATGTCACAAATCAAAATTAATCGATATGGTGCTAATCCCGTGAAGTCCCATCAGGCGGCGATAGTGCCGGGCCCCCTGCCTCGAGGGGGTCCACCCATGACTACTGGTGGTCACCTTCCCCTGTGCTGTGGAGTCAAGGCACAGAGGAGTAGGTTAAGAGCTATTGACCAAATACCCCGGACACTCAACATACTACAGTGGAATGCCGAAGGAGTTTATAAGAAGAAAGACTCTCTAACACAGCGTCTTCATAAAGATAGAATAGATGTGGCATGCATTCAAGAGACACCTCAACGTCAATCACAAATTCTCCGTCAGAGGATATCAGGCCACACGTTTTGACCGCGAAGGACACAAAGGAGGAATTCTAATACTTACACGAAATACAATACCTTGCAGCGAAGTATCTGTGATCTCTGACAACCAAACGGAAATTATAGGTGTTGATATAATGATAAAGGACGTGAAAATAAGAATCTACAATCTGTATAGCCCAGCAGATAAGGACCTTACACTCTCAAAACGCAAACACACAACATCCATTGCATAGTGAAATTAGGAAGGTGAAGGGCAGCAGGTTAAAAAGAGGACGGTCGTGGATGGGTCAAGCCGAAGACATTCTTCAACAGGTGTGTTCACTTGAGGACTTAGAACCTGGCGAGGAGTGGGTGCAAGTGCCAACAGACTTCTGCACATCCTTTTCAGTTTGCATCCAACTAGATAGAAAATGCAGACAAGAAAATCCGGCTGCTGTTGAGGCTGAAGTACAAGCGTTGATTTTCGAGAATTCGCTAGACGGTGACGTGGTCATCTATACAGATGGGTCGGTCGTCCGACATGTGAGAAGCTCATGGGCCTTTACAGCTCGGGCCGGAGGGAGAATTGTGAAGGAGGACTCTGGTGCTTTCACTGAAACCACAAGTAGCCTGACCATGGAAGTCATGGCAGTAAGTAAAGCAATAACATGGCTCGAGACACAGACATTCACTAGGGCTTGTTTCCTTAGCGACTCAATGAACATGATCAAGAGGATAGAGGAGGGGTCGATCCGAAGAGAATGGTTGCTGCCTCTGAAGCGGTCTCGGCTGGCAAAGATTAGTTTCATCTTCGTGCCAGGTCATGCGGGAGTACAAGGAAATGAGCGGGCTGACAAGCTCGCAGGTGAGGCTACTGTGGAGGGTGGACGCGCCATGGACCAGGCTGACATTCTGAATGCTCTACGAGAAGTGAGAGTTTTGCGAGAACCAAGTGATGACTGTGAATCTACAACAATGGCCAGACTGCGGGAGCAGCAAATTAAAAGAGGGGTGGCCAAACAAGAACACTACGCAGGAAGCCAAAGAAGATTGATAAACCAACACAGAACTGGCGTCGTTAGCCGCTACACGCTGCGGGATTTGCTGAGGAGGGGATCCGAGCACTTATGGACTGAATGGTTCGATGTGCAACGAGGATGATCTGTCGACTAACTAACTAACTAACTAACTAACTCTCAAACATGAAAATAACTGACACATACTGCATTATTGTCGGAGACTTTAATAGCCGTTCAGAAAGATGGGGATACCCAGATACTGACAAAAGAGGAGATGAATTGGAGGACTGGGAAATAGACTCAAATCTCCATCTACTCAACAAAGCGGATGACACACCAAGCTTCTACTCTAGAAGATGGCTTACCACTTCTACTCCAGACTTAGCTTTCTGCACAGGAGACATCCTCCACAAAATCGATCGCCATGTGCTGGACCAATTAGCAGGTAGTGACCACAGACCAATCAAGCTTGTAATGAATATGGAGTATGTTCCACAGGAGCAAAAGCCCTTGCCCCGCTGGAATTACAAACGAGCAGATTGGGACAGATTTGCCATACTAACAGACAAATATTGTGAAAACATAAATACACGATATGGCAACATAAAGCAAATGGTGGAAAGTCTAAACAGAACGATAATACAGGCAGCCACTGAGTCCATTCCTAGAGGAGCGAGGAAAAATTACAAACCATACTGGACTGAAGAACTACAAAGTTTGGAGGACAAAGTTGAAGATGCCAGGAAGACAGCAGAGAGAGAACAAACAATTGAAGCGAACATCTCTCTCAAAGCCATCTCAGCAAAATATAAAAGAACAGTAAATCAAACAACAAGAGATTGTTGGAGGGAAAAAACAGAAAACCTGAATTTTGACAGGGATGGAAACAAACTATGGAAACTAGTGAAAGCCATGAACAATGAAGGACCTAGAAACAAACAAATAACAATTAAACAAGGAAATGCCTTGCTTACAGGAAAAAAGGCTGCAAATGCACTAATGGAACACTATGCAAATGCAAACCACATTGATATTACAACCGAACAGAAGAAAGCAATCAAAGACAAACAGATACATCATAGAAATACAGAGACAGCAGCAGAATATATGATGGCAAATCTAACAATGGAAGAAATGGAACAGGCAATGAATACCCTAAAAAAGAAGAAATCACCAGGAAAGGATGGAATCACAAATGAAATGCTAATAGGACTAGGCACCAAGGCAAAGAAGAAACTACTAGCAGTCCTAAATAACAGCTGGAAGAGAGGAATAGTCCCACAGGCATGGAAGGAAGCTATACTAATACCAGTCCCAAAGAAAGGAAAAGACCTGGAAGAACCAAATGGCTATCGACCTATCAGTCTACTTAGCTGTGTAGGAAAATTAATGGAACGCATTATCAATGGCAGGCTAACATGGCATCTGGAAGAAAACAAACTCTTAACACCACACCAAGCAGGATTCAGAAAGTACAGATCCACTGAAGATCAAATAACCTATATAGCTCAGGAAATAGAGGATGCCTTCCAAGAGAAAAAGCACACACTAGCAGTCTGGATAGATTTAGAAAAAGCATTTGATAAAGTATGGAAGGAAGGACAAAGTAAAACTGCAAAACATGCATGTTTGTGGAAAAATGTATAAATGGATCAGCCACTACCTTGAGAACAGAACTGCCAGGACAAAAGTACAAGGACAAACAAGCAAAATGATGCTGTTGGAGCAAGGTGTCCCCCAAGGAGGAGTTCTTTCACCAACATTATTCCTAGCATATATAAATGACATCACAGAAAATTTTCCAGCCAGAGTACTTTGCAGATGACCTAGCCATATGGACATCTGAAGAATATATTAGTACAGCTAACAGCAGAATACAGCAAGCCTTATTAGCGCTAGAGGACTGGTCAAAATCATGGCTAGTGAAGATAAGTGAGGAGAAAACAACATGCACAGTGTTCTCCCTCTCAAATAAAACTCAGCAACCTAAGCTGGTATTGAGTGGAAAAATATTGCGCCATGAAGAAAATCCAAACTATCTAGGAGTCACCTTTGATCGTCGCCTGACATGGAAGACACAGGTTGAGAAAAATCGAACAAGAGCAAGGCAGAGAATGGCAATCATGAAAAAGCTTGCTGGTACATCATGGGGAGCAGATGAGAAAGTTCTCAAGAAGTTATATACTGGACGGGTGAGGCCAGTACTGGAATATGGCATTGCAGCTTGGGCAACAGCAGCTAAGTCAAACTTTAACAAAATAAGTAGAGTCCAAAACCAAGGAATGCGAATCATAACTGGAAGCCTGAAGACAACGCCTATTAATGAACTAGAATAGATCACTTGTTTACAACCAATGCAGGATAGAAGAGATAGCAGAGCCCAGCAACAAGCAGAAAAATTTAGAAGATTGACAGACCACCCTATGTACAACAGATTTAATGGTTTTGGAAAGGGAAGACTGAAGCGTAGCAACTTTGTAGAAACTGCAAAACGAAGGATTAGGGCAGATCCTATACTTAACATATCAACAGTCAAGCCCATTTACAATGCACACAAGTTCCCAGCTTGGAGACAGCAGCAACTGCCTGAGATGATAGAAAACATTCCTGGTATTGAGAAAAAGAACACTCAGCATGAAACCGAAAGAAGAGAAATAACCCTAAACTACATAAAAGAACATTACCCAAGCAGGAATTGGACCCATGCATATACAGATGGATCAGCCAAAAATTCAATAGAGAATGGAGGAGGAGGAATTCTCCTAAATTTAAAAAATGGAGTGAAAAAAACACATTCAATGGCAACTGGAAAATTTTCAAGTAACTTCAAAGCGGAGGTAGAGGCTCTGAAAACTGCAGCAGAAATGCTCCTGATGGAGGAAAATAAAGAGAAGCAAATAGCTATCTTCACAGATGCAAAGACAGCTGTCTCAATACTGAAGAGCAATAACTGCACAGAACTAGCTGACCTAAGAGCAACACTCCATGGTCTATGCCAGAAATCCAAAAAAGTTGTAATACAGTGGATCCCATCACATTGCAGTATACCAGGAAATGAAGAGGCTGACAGACTGGCAAAAGAGGGCGGACGACTACCACAGCCTGACATAGACATAACCTATAATGAGGCAAAGAGGTTGATAAAAAGCACTTATAGAACCAAATGGGAATCAGAGCATCCAGGCCATCAGAAGGATGATGCATATTACAAACTCGACCGAAGAGAACAAGTAGCAATCTTCAGACTCCGCACAGGACATAACAGGCTGAAATACCACTTGTTCAATAAACTAAAGATAGGAGATACCGATGAATGTAATTGTAGAACTGGAAAAATGACAGCAAAGCATTTGCTGCAGGATTGCCCAACGTATGCAGAACAGAGAAAGATATTTTGGCCCACACCTGCTTCATTTGAGGACAAGCTCTATGGAGATAACAAGCTCAAGTTGACCGCATCTTACTTTAACTACATACAGGTTGACGTTTAAAGGTGCATGAAGACCCAGAGACATGAAATGGAATATTGCTTGGATAGCAAATCCATTATGTGGAAAGTCCAAATCGAAAGCTCGCTGTGTGGGCTTCATAAAAGGTGGAAAAGTGTCCTAATGGCACGAAATGGAATATTGCTTGGATAGCAAATCCATTACGTGGAAAGTCCGAATCAAAAGCCCATTGTGTGGGCTTCATAAAAGGTGGAAAAGTGTCCTAGTGGCATGAAATGGAATATTGCTTGGATAGCAAATCCATTACATGGAAAGTCCGAATCGAAAGCTCACTGGGTGGATGTCATCTGCAGACTGCATACTTCTGGTTTCCGGAAGAACAGCCTATGGTGAACGGAAGGCCCAATATACGGAAGTGAGGCTAAGCAGCCATGTGCAGGACGTGACGATTCCTTGGGTGAGCCCAGTACCAGAGCACTATGTATCGGCTCTGCAAGTATGGAAGCCTCCTTGGATGGCGGGGAATGCCCATGGTCTGCCCCTGCCTTCCCTTGAGGGCTGACCAGGATCTTTGGCTGTTCTATATGGGCCAGCTGGGATGGGGGATAACACCACAACAGTGAGAGTCAAACGTCCTAAGAAACCCCCGGGAAGGTTAACCCGGTCAACAAATGCCCGCAGAAGTCGGCTGTGTCGGCCTAACGGCGCAAGAACGCAGCTCTGCTGTAAACAGGCACAACGCAATCACATCCGGAAAAAAAAACTCTGGATGATCGCAGAAGAAGAAGAAGAAGAACTTTAGAGAGATAAAGAGTAAATGACTCATTCACGAAGATGTTAATGTTATAATTTATATGACGAGCCTGTCTTGTCAGGGTAAATACTAAAATGTTGAATTACTAATGAAATCTAGTTTACTGATCGTGATATATTTAATTATTTATAACCAACACCTCAGCGTGGCAAATATATGAAAACGAAAAGAATTATTACAGTACTCGTGAAAATAAACATAAACTACAAAGTCAGACAAACAGTGGACTCGATGAGGAAGATGTTTATAATAATTTATTAACAAATCTCGGCATGGCAAATGATGAATTGACAAATCAAATATTGAACATAGTAAAGTATAGAAAAGACTATACAGAATAATCGCTCACAATGTCAATATCATTACAACAACAACACTCAGCTCAGGGTGATCACAATCATAATCAAAAATGAGACAATGAAATATAAAAATAATTAATAATATTTAATAATATAATAAAAATGTCATGACGATTCACTCTGGTTTTTAATATAATCATAATTAATTTACTCACTTCACTTTGTCATGGACAACTCAACAACTGCAGAACAACATTGATGAACATTCAGTTTTTAGTTTAGTGTGATGTATCGGTAAACGTGGTCCACTACATATATACGGTTTCCACACAATAATATTCTTAAGTAGCGCGTTTCGCCTTGTCCCCGGCCGGAACCTACATGTAAACAGGAAGGTTATGTTGTTTGTCAGCTCAGCTTGGGTATTGGGTTATTGACTCCACAGGCTGTTCACGCGCCTCTCACGCCTGGAAGTTTACGGTGTTTTCCGATTTAAAAATAGATCACAGAAGCAGCCAATCAGCATGTCAGAAAAATAAGAGGCGTTTCCCTTGGTCAAAGTTCGGGTTCAAAGTCGAAGATTCAAGGTCGCTATTGTTTCCAGGACTGCACTGCATGCGTGTCAAGGACATTATTATGTGGAGGGTTGACAGATTAGAGGAAACAACGACCATGACATCACATTTGTACATACACTTTTAAACCCACTTTTAGATAAGCTGAAGGTAACCACATTGTATTGAAGCGCATTTCTTATAGTCCATGCTGAGTGGTGATTAAGTCTGTCCAGAGTCCTCAGTATCGTGTGCTGCCAATAATTCCTGATGTGGTACCTCCATGCCACGGTGTTAAACTATTCAGCTTATCTATCTATCTTCTTCTTCTTCTTTGCGTTCATCCGGAGTGTTTTTTTTTCCAGATGTGATTGCAGAGAGTTGTTACGCATCATTGGGTCGAAACCCTTGGGCCAACTCATCCGACTTCTGCGTGCAATTTTGACCAGGTTAGCATTCCTGGGAGACTCTCACATTTGTGGTACTGTCTGCATCCCAGCTTGTCAAGATGGAACAGTCGAAGACTTCACGGTCATCCCTCAAGGGAAGGCAGGAACAGTCCATGGCATTTTCAGCCATCCAGGGTGGCATCCATAGTTGCAGGGCCGACACATAGCGCCCCGGTGCAGGGCTCACTGAGGGAATCGTCACGTCCTGCTCATGGCTGCTTTAATTCCTCACTTCAATATATTGGGCATTTCGTTCGCCCCGGGCCGCTCCCGCACAAACCAGACCGGTCTGCAGGCGGTATCCACTCAGTGAGTTTTCGATTCGGACATGTGCTTGTCGCTATGCCGGGGGACAATATAGTCAGAGCACGACTCTACAGTTCCGGGCACGACGGACATTCGGAAAACTAGCTAGTTAGAGCTGTTCCGGACACGAGCTATTCGGAAAACTAGTTAGTCAGAGCTGTTCCTAGCACGAAGGACATTTCACTCGAACGTTTTGTGCATTGTGCCTGATTTATTTGCACCCGTAGGCCAGGACACCCGACTTGCGTGCATTTTTATGGGTTTGCCTTCCCGAGGTTTCGAGATACGTTAGACTTTTTTTTGCTGTGGTGTCGCCCACATCTCAGCTGGTCAAGGTAGCACGGTCAACGACATCACGGTCAACCCTCAAGGGAAGGCAGGGGCATACCATGGGCATCCCCCCGCTATCCAAGGAGGCTTCCATAATTGCAGAGCCGCACATATTGCTCTGAGACTGGGCTCACCAGAGGAGTTGCCACGTCCTGCTCATGGCTGCTTTAATTCCTCACTTCCACGTATTGGGCATTTCGCTTGCCACTGGACGCTCAGCACACACCAGGAACGGTCAGTCTGCGGGCGACATCCACTAGGTAAGCTTTCGCTTCGGATTTCGGGCAACGCAATGGGTTCGCTAGCCATGCGTTTCATTTCGTGTTATTGAGACGTTTTTCCAGCTTTGACTACACCTGTGAATATAGATACAGACATTCTTCGTGACCATTTCGTGCGACATTTTCTACCTTTTGTTCTCACTCACAAGGTAGGCTACATGAGCTGTCGGTTCAGCACCTTACCTCTGTTCACCAATGAGCGAGAAACGGCCAGGCCCTCTCATTTGTGGATCCCGCATATCCCCCAGATGAGAGCCTTCGAACAAGCATCTGAACTGAGCTTGTAGCGTGCTAACATCTCACCTCCATTTTTCGATAGGTGGGCATCGGCCTGGCTCTCACATCCGACAGTTTATGGCTTAGAGGCGTTCAGCCATATCCCTCGAATGGGAGCCTTAGAGTATGTGCCTGGACCTCGAAACAGCGGCATCGTGCGCCTCATTTAGACTTTGACTGCTATCCTCAGTCTTACCTGCAGAGCAGAAGATTGTGTCTCGTTTAGTCTGGTCCCTATCCCAAGGCCTGTTCGACATGTATTTTTGTTTCCGTCGACAATGCTCTTGGGGTTACTGGGACACGCAAGGCCCCCCTCCCCTACCGCGACAAGGTGGAGACACATGGGGGGGGGGGGGGCTTATGTATCTTATCTTGGTCTCCCCTTCCTTTCGTCCCTTTCAACGTTCCCGTTGTGACGACATACTCCAGCTTTCACCTTTCTTGTCACATGTCCAAAGAATCTGTCTTTCAAGCTATCTTTACTATTCATTCCATTCGTACTGTGTGTTCTCGTAGTGCTTCTATAAAATCTCGTCTGCCTTGAAATTCGACACAGATATACGTAAAATATAATGGCGGGTTATGCTACGGGTAACTTGATTTGACAATGTGTTGGATTTTTTCTACAATACATGCTGGTGTGGCGGGAAACGAGCAGGGGGACAGATTGGCTGGGTCTGCACCGTGCGGTGGGGTATTTGTGCATAAGACAGGCGTGGTCGAGGCCCTAGGGGATCGTCATAAGAAAAGATATACCATCACGGCCTGGGGAGAATGGTGCTGCAGGGAGTGACCAGGGGATCTGGCCGATACTCAAGACTCCGAGGTAAGGCCAGACAGACACACAATCAGACTGCTACTGGTGCCAATAGTATTGGGACTCTTCGCTGGCTGTTGAAGATGAGTGCGGAGCAATGTATGGGAAATGTCCCGAGTGCTGTGATGTCGGTTCTTGACTCAACTCAACTTCAACCACATAGACGTAACTGTGGAGGCAAGCTTCCTCCATGAAATCCCTTTGTCTAAAGACCCGTGGAAGAACGCCCATGTCAAGACAGTTATAGATTGTCTATAATGTACTGAAAGTTAATATTGCGTACAGTGTCGGATTTGGAGGGAGAATATCATTATCATCAAGTGCCTGACCAGCTGGCGAAGGCGTTTATGTCTCTCCACACATCTCAGTCTTTGGTGTTCTGGATCAACTCTGCTGATGTTATTCCTCCATGCCTCCGTCTCAGTCCATCCAGCTTCATTTCTCTGGTCTGCCTCTGCCCCTCTTCGCCTTGATCCTTCCAATTGCCACGATTTTCTCCAATGCCTCTCTTCTCATCACATGACTAAAGAAATCAGTTGCCTCTTTCTTATTGTTGTATATAATGCACTATTTTAATTAGCGTCTTTCAGGCAATCGTTGTTAGTTACGCTGGCAGTCCAAGGAATTCGCAACATTCGGCTCAGGAACCACACCTCTGTTACTTCCAAGTTCTTCCTAATTTGTTCATTTACATTCCAAGATTCAATATAAAAGAACGGTGTTTGAAGCTTGCTCTCTTTGGATTTCAGCGTAGTCCAAAAACGCGCTACTAAAAGTAGTAGTCATAATTAATGAGTGCACTTGAATATTTGTGTGTGTGTGTGCATGTAACCCGTTTTCCAATTACCAGTGTCCCTCGCCAATAGCCGAATCCATTTCGTCTTCTAAGGTACTTGTAATTGTACGTCCCAAAGTTAAGGACGAGAAGTCAACATTTTAGTCAAAAAGACCGGCGCACCGAACGAACCCACTACGCCAAGGTCAGAAGAGAGAGTTTAAGCGCGTTAAACGTCTCAGCCACGCCGACCTTCAATAAAATACCTACAACATATGGGGAAAACATTACCTATATAGGCCTAATCCCAGCCAATCCGTATCTGACTGTGTTGAATCACGATCTGTTGTCTGTCTTTTGTCTTCATTCGTATGCATTATTTGTATGGATTTTTTTTTTGCCCTGGCCATACGGGAGTGCGGGGGAAATGAACAGGCTGATATGCTGGCAGGGAATTGGGGAGATATAGATTGGAAATAGAGACTTTACCTTGGAGGTAGAGTATCTGTGGACTTGGGAGAAATGGTCCAGCGCGTGTGGGATCAGGTGGAGAAGGCGGGGGGGGGGGGAGACAGACTGAGAACCCGTATGTGGAAAGAATGATATAGTGGGGGATCGACAAGGTTCTAGAAGAATCTCAAAACTGAGAGGGAAAACCAGGAGAACTTTCAATCAGATAGCGACGGGAACGATTAGTAGTACGACTCTTGACTGGCTGTTGAACGAGGGAACGAAGCGTGTATGGGAATGTCCTGAGTGCAGTGATGTCGGTTCTTAGCTCAACTCAACTCAACTGTCTTTATTCGTCGAAAGAGGAGCTAGCTGGCTGCTTATGATGACCGGGAGTCTCCAGTTATGCTTTCCATTCCATTTTTCCATGACCCCTACCCCGTTCAACCCCAAAAGAGAAGTTATAATTAGGACCCACCTCAGCCTCAGATTAATAATCATGTGACCAAATCAAACCACGTTTCGGATGTAATTCTGAAAGGGAATGTCACCCATAGGGTTAATGATATCACCGCGGTGGAAGTTATATATGCCCCTCCGCAGAATTAAAATTCCAACACCGGTGTTGCGTAATTAAAAGGAAAAATGAATATTAATATAACTAAAATAAGCTAAATAAAGCAAAGTTAGTAAAATGTATATCATGTAGCAGCAGAACAAGCATCGAAGATGTCGTCAGCGGAAGGAAGAAATGAAGGACAAAGGCAAAAAAGAACCCAACCAGGCATCATCAGTGGAAATCGTCTAAAGCACAAAGAACCAGGAACAATTTAAACCGCACTATCAACCACCATAATTATAACCAAGGCTGAACAAGTCGGCTGAACGAAGTAGAAACATTTTATTTTCTACATAGAGAACAGGTCTCGCGTACCGCTCTTTGTTTCCGAGAACGTGGGAAGGAGAGCTCTGTAATACAGTACAATGGAGGCGGTTCTTCAGGGTCAGTTCAGGCAGGAGGGGTGTCTCTAGCCTCTAGACCAGCATCAGCACAATGTATCCATCCATCATGTGCCATGTGGCCCAGCCATCCAGGTATTTTCCTCTCGGTCTTCCCCTTGGTCTCTTCCCTTCGATCTTGCCAATTGTCACCAGGTTCTCCAATTCATTTCTTCTCATAACATGCCCAAAATAATTGTGACTGTCTACGTCTAATTTCTCTACTCAATTTACGATTTTCATTTCTTTCTTGTAGTACTTGGTCATTAGTTTTTCTGTCTGTCCATGGTATTCTTTGCATTCTCCTCAAAAACCACATTTTCACAGCCAACAGTTATTTTTCAGCTTGACTGCTCATTGTCCAAGCTTCACATCCATATAAAAGAACAGGCTCTGTGTATCCCCTCAAATCTCTTTTTCTCGATGTATGTATCACAATGTATCACTACCATGTATATTTCCATGGTATTATAAGGTGGGTCTCCGTGGCCAAGGCCTTCTGCAGCTTGTCTTATTCCAAGCGTACTGGTGTTAGATTTTCTTTGGAGTAAACTAGGCAGGCCGAGAAAGGGAGTATGCTGCATGTACAACACATGGTCTCTAAATTCAGCTCAGGTTGTGTTCTAAGGAAAGCTATACCTCCATTTCATAAACTGTCGTCTATCAAAACGGCAAGCTGCTAGCCATTATAAGGCGAGGAGTCCACAGTTTCTCCCTTTCCTATTTCTGATACCAATGTTATGTTTCCGATAAATAAAGCTCTTTTCATAGCACAAACGACCTGAACACTAAAGCATCCGACTTACGAGCCGAACTGCAGCCATACAGAAGATTTCCCCCGCCCTTTCCGGGGGCTCAAACAACTTGAAGGTCAATGCATCAGACTTGAGAGTTAAAGTTCAAGGTCTTCTAGAGGATTCGCCAATCAAACAACCCAAGGTGCAAGAAAGATCGATCCCATTACATGACAATCGTAGATAGTGTACAGTGTCCTGAAAGTTACGATTACGTGCTCTGCCTTATTTAGACTTGGCGAGGTCCTAAGCTGTATTAATTTTGGAGGCTTTTTTATTAAAAAAAAATTAGCTTAAATGTAATCTACATAGCTGGTGTAACGGTGTAACACATATTATAGACATGCATGCATGCACACGCACGCACGCACACACAAACACACACCACACACACGCACACGCACGCACACACACGCACACGCACACACACACACACACATACACACACACACACACACAATGCTGGCGACATAAGTAATAAAGTCCACTTTACTTTTATTTCGTTTCGAATCCCCATCCAGATGAGAAGTTTTTTTTGTTTTTAGAGTGACAGGGGTTTCCATGCCAACCCAGCGTAAACATGGTACCAGGAAATGTTCTGAGAAATGCAGGCGGCCGACCTGATATCGACCACACCACACATCGAATGTCGACTGGCCTATAGAAATGGGGCCAGCACCATATACCCAATGAGCATCAAAACTTGGAAAAGGGTCTTTTACTTATGTACTTTATTGTGTTTGTTCCATTATATCTTTACCCCTACCCCGTTCAACCTCTAAATAGAAGTTACAATATTAGTCATTAATAACCCCGTGACCGAGTCAGCCACAAGTAGGATATTATTGATATTAATTTGAAGGGGATTGTTATCCAAAGAGGGTAATGAATATTGTGTTTGCAAAATTAAACAACAATTATGTTAGATGCTACTGCAACCTAAAAACGTTCTTAATTTTCTCATAAGCAAAATGGTGATTTAAATTCCAAAACTGATCTTATCTCATCTTGTTCCTCTTATACCTTGCGGTGTCGAGGTGCTGTTTCTATTTGGGTCAGTCCGATTACGCTTCATTCTTTTTCTTCGAGGAGTGGGAAAAATCTCCTGCCGGCTTGCCAGATCAGTCGCAAGTTTAAAAGAAAAGTTAGTTTACAGGACGTCGCAGTCAACCACAGTTTTTTTTTTTTTTTTTTTTTTTTTTGCTGTTTGTGATATCTTGGCAACTTTACGTTCAGTAGTTTGCCATTGATTTCTGAACGACCGGCACGAATACTATTTTGTAAAAACAACGCAAGGCGATCTGCTGCCAAATCGCCTGCAGATATGTTTCGAACGCGGTATGCGGGATTACGAACTGCTTCCTTAACCTTTTCGCGAAGGAGCCGGCTAGTCACAAGTTGTGTTTTTTTTTTGGTTCGCATATCCTTTACAGGACATCACTATCAACATCAGCATCTTTCAGCTGATTGTTGATTTTTTGACATGATTACGCTCAGTAGTTTGCCATTGCTTTCTGAGCGGCCGGCTCACATACCCCGTAAGTTACCGACGCGGTTAGAACCCCTACCGATTCTAGCGCACGTCACGTTACTCACGAGTGTATCCGGGATTACGGAGAAAGACGTTAAACACCTAGACCAGGGAGACTGGCGTCACAAGTTTAGGACAGGGAAATCTAACCAAGGGGAGTCCGTTCCCCAGGCGAACGAGAGCCCCGTTTGGCCCATGACATCGCAGTAACGGTTTCCCAGTCTACAGTACAGGGAGGTGAGGTTGACTTGTTCAATCTGCGGGTCATCGGTAGGCTAATAATTTTTACTTTTTTCCTTTCCTGAGATAGAATAGCCTACCCTAACCCTACTAGCAGCAGAACGATACCTTGTAAACCAAACACCTCAAACGATATTGTGAAACTGTTTTCCTATCTGGATTGAAAGGTTTAGTTTACTCTTAGACCTGCCGCTGCCTACGCGAGGCTTCAAGGTGAAAAACAACTACGTATGTGAATTTCGCAAGAACTGCGCAATTCAGTTTTAGATAAAGATAATCTGGAGAGCGCGCTGATATAGGGGTCAATGGGTTCACTTATTACAATAGTGGTCTGGATTAAACCCTAACCGTTTAGGACGTATTTGTTCCCGGCTCGGGGGATCTGGGATCGACCAGCCTTTACCGGATGATTTTCACTTTTTCTGGAAGAAATGGCGGCGAGGAAGAAAACTGTTCATCCCGCCTCGTTGTGCTGTGACCGGGAACATGTGAAGGCTTCACACTTTACCTTATCCTACCATGCACAATACCATGATATTTTAAAGTGAGGAGACCAGTTTTGTTTTCCCTTGCCGTCTTTCCTGTTTCTGATACAAATTTGATGTCTCCGATAAATAAAACCCTTCTGGCTTCTCAAACGACCTGAACATTAATGCATCGGACTTAAGGGCTGAAATGCAACCACTCAGAGGAACCCGGCCCCGCCCCCGACCCCCAACCAATCAACCATTTAACCAACGAAATCAACCAATGAGGCTAGGGGATTCCGATTTATGATGACGAATCAATATATACAGGTCCGCATGGCCGGATGGGTAAGAACGCGTGTTCTTAAACATTCGTTGTGCTGATCCCGAGGTAAGCGGTTCAACCCCTACACCGGACAGCTGGACTAATATGTTGACCTATCGTCCTTGACTTGGGGACGTGAATTACAAGTACCTCTGAAGTCGGAGTGGGTTCGCCTGATGGCGAGGGACACTGCTAATAAGAAAGCTAATTGGCAAGCAAAATATCGACATCAATGTCCTCCTGTGTTTGTTACTGCGATTTTATACAGCTATCGCCCCCCCCCCTTCCCCCATTCGCTCGCTTTGAACTCAAACGTAGTCCACACAAGTGACTCTACTTATAGTACACTGGACTTACATTTGCGTGTGGATTAACTTCCCCTTTTACCAGTGTCACTCGCCGTCAGTGCAACCCCACTCCGACTTCAGAGGTACTTCTAATTTACGTCCCCAAGTCAAGGACGAGAAGTCAAGGGCGAGAAGTCAAGGACGAGAAGTAAACATCTTAGTCCAAATGACTCGTTGTAGGGGTTGAAACCGATACGTCAGCCTCAGCACACCGGATGTATAACAACCAGCGCTGTTATCTATTCGTCCATGTTGGCATCCAGCCATTATATGAGTCTTATTTATCTTGCTTATGCCTCTTCTCTCTCTCTCTCTCTCTCTCTCTCTCTCACACACACACACACACACACACACACACACACACATTCTCTCGCTCTCTCTTCTTCCATTATTGATTGCATTCTCGCAATGAATAATAGGATAAACAAGACGCACATGAGGCCAGCTTAAAGGAGGACAATCACGCCCTATGGGTTTATGAAACAGCTGCACAGAATTTCCCCCGCTGTTAATCCTAAGCCCCACGTCGAGGAAACAAAACAGCAGCAAGGTTTCCCCGAACTGTATATATAACGGTTAACCGGTGAAACATTATCAGATTATCTCATCTAATTCCAGCCATTCATAAAAAGTCCCCAAAGAGCTTAGCTTGATTTGGTAGCAGGCCTATTTTCCATTGCAAGAAAGAAAGAAAGAAAGAAAGAAAGAAAGAATTGAAAGAAAGAAAGAAAGAAAGAAGAAGAGGAGGAGTAGTAGGTAGAAGTGGAGGAGGAGAAAGAGGAAGAAGTGGAGGAGAAGGAAGAAGAAGAGGGGGAAGAAGTAGCAGCAGTATTGAAAATAGAAACGAGGTTGGAAGAAGCGATTTAATCCAGTGGTTGAAGTGACGTGACGAATGGATGAGGGCGCTCGCTTTTAAACCTCCGGTGCGCTGATGACGAAGTAGGGGGATCTCTTGATTGATTGATTTCGCTGAAGGCCTTCGCGTATGTGCATACTTATATTAGTAAATAAATACCTTGGTTGGGTAGGTAAATAGGTCAATACAGACAGACAGACAGACAGACAGACAAACAAGCAAGCAGACAGACGATCGTGGTACTTAAATAAATTCATACATACGTAGATATGATACATCAATACAATTGTACGTATATGCGTATTTATTTATGTACATAGTGTGCACGCACGCACACACGTATGTATAATACGCACGTGCACATTCACGCGCGTGCACATGCATGGACGCACGTACACGCATACATAGACACACTCATTCACACACACACAGATAGACAGCCAGACCAGACAGACAGACAGACGGACGGACGGGCAGCCAGACGGGCAGACAGACGGACAGACAGGCAGGCAGACGGACAGCCAGACAGACGGACATCCAGACCGCCAGACAGACAGACAGACAGACAGACAGACAGATATACATAAAACTTACCCTTTAGCTAACAACCATTAGTAGCACTTCAAATATCTATTTTGTTCGCTGTTGTAATTCATTGCACCAAGTATCTACGTCAGCTGGCAATCAGTCCACACACATTGGTTGCATTAGTCGCTATTAGACAAAAGAGACCAACTGTTATAATTGATTACGTAGGTCGTCTTTACCTTATATAGGCGCCGATGAAGCAGTTCAAAGTTCAGCTTTCTTTCATCATACACCGTGAACTGGGTAGTGATATTTTGTAAACAACTTGTTTAGAATGTTTTGTTTGGACCTGTAGTGACGTTTATCCCCTAGGATTCTTGGTTATTATTTTGAAACTAATGGAAAATTAACGTGATTTTATGAAGTAATATTCCGACCTGGGCTTTGGGGTTGTGGGGTTGCTTTCTTGGTCCGCCAGAGAGACCTATAGATTAGAATAGCGACCTTTGCCTGGCATAGACATGCTGAGGTGTACATGTCCGGTCACGGGTACAAATGGGTCAGTGAACTCGGAAGTACAAAGTTCAAACTTCGTTTATGCGTCTGTTTTCTAACACTGAGTTCTTTGTAAAAGATGTTTATGTTATAGGTAACAAAACGTCAAGGAAGTCAACGTTTTAGGGTATGAGATAAAAAATAAGTTACCTATGTGAGTGTATTTCTTAGATTTCTTAGCAACGGCTTCGGGTAGACGAGCGCAACTTGGAGGGTACATGCCTTACCCTGGTGCGAGAAAATGCAACCTAAAGACTAAATTTCATGGCAGGGCAGACCAGGCCCTAAGCCTTGGTCGATAACTGATCTAGGATCGAAGCTCCGCCAAGCAGATAGTTAGAGCATTGCTTTGCTGATCCGATAACTTCTGCAGCTTGTCTTATTCTAGACTTATTGGTGTTACCTTTCTTCAGGTGTAAACTAAGCCGGCAGAGAGAGGAATCATGCTGTATGGGCAACAGACAGTCTCTAATTTCAACCCATGCTTTGTGTTATGGAGTGGTATAACTCCATAAAAAAAAAAAACTATAGTCTGCCAAAACGGCAAGGTGCCAGTCAATATATTACAACACTTAACAATTCTTGGACTTCAATGCACAAAGGTGAACACATCTCAGATGCGACGTGTATGTTAGAGTGTGAATAACACCCAGCTACCCCGTTTCATTCATTATGAGATCCGTTGTTATTTAACTTTCTGTTCTGACGGCGGGGTAGTGGGCTTGTTCCACAACCGGTCAGTTGGACTTAAAAGTTTACTTTTCGTTCAGAACGAAATCTCTGAATTAATTAATGTAGTATCAATTCCTATGTTGCTTGCATCTGTACGAAGAATGAATGGGCGTTTGAGATCTGGAGGATGAAGTACTGGGTTTGCAGTTAATGCCTTCTTGAGAGCTGAATAAGCATTCTCACATTCGGCCGACCATATGTCATTCTCTGGTTACCCTTTTCTGGTAAGGTTGGTTAAAGGAGTGGTGAGGAAATTGAAGTCCTTGGTCTATTTCTGATAGAATCTACATAATGAAACAAAAGATCTGACATCTTTTTTCGGTTTTGGACGAGGTGCTAGTTGTAGCTTGTCAATGTTGCCTTCATGAGGAATCATGTATCCTTGAGATATGTCAAATATAAAATGAAATCAGGAAATATCCTGAGAAATAAAGTCGGCCGGTGGGATATTCACCCAAAGAGTGTTGAATGGTCTATAAAATATGGGACTAACACCATATACCCGGTAGGCCTCTGGGTGTGTAAAGCGGCCCTTTACTTTACTATTACCACAAACCCAAATAGTAAAAATTCAGACAAATCATGATGTTGTCTCTGAGGTGGAGATACAAACAGTTAGGTACAGGATGTATTTTTAATGACTGTGGGGTTTTTGAAAATGTTGCCGCTCCAAGTTTTGTATTTATCTTTTAAGTTGCATGAACTCCACAGAGGGTAAATACAAAACTTGGAACGGCAATATTTTCAAAAACCCGACAGTCATTAAAAATACACCCTATATATGTAGCCCCTGCGAAAAGTTGAGACATACTAAACAGGGACACAGTGTACATACCTTACAACGGGCTGCATAAAGGTGAACATAAATCACAGAGTGAAAATCCCCCGAAACAAAGCGACAATCAACAAAATATTTAATAATAAAAAAAAATAACTATTCTAGGACACAACAAACGATGTTTCGATTATATAAATATTTATCAGGGACGGGGAAACACAAACAGATCTAATGAGAACACATAAAATTATAAAATATAAAATAATATTACAAGACAACTCTTCGATGTCAAGAAGGCACAAAATTCTGAGGTGGAGAAAGGGGTGGTACACACTCCCCTTGAAATAGGTACGGAGAAGAGGAAGAAGAAGAGGACACATTTTCAGTCGAAGCCATGCTAAATACACACAGATACGCTGGCGCTCACACATACACACTCACAAACACACACACACACATACACACACGCACACACACACACACACACACACACACACACACACACAGGGCGTATATTTTTTACCCTTATTCAGCTTTGAATTGTATATTTTTAGAATCACACCCGGGGTCCGTGAACATTCAGGGTAATCATCAGGGTCGTTATTATCACGCTGGCAACAAGAGATCACTCCTTCCCCCAAGCCTTTCTGTTATCTTGTCTTCGGGTTTTCCCGTATATCACAGTAGCAGCCCGAAAAAAAAAAGATGACGAAGACAAACAACATGGATGCCTGAATGGTTTAGTTAAACTGAATAAAATTCCTCTTCAGATGCCACGTTTGTTTGAGGAAAACTCTAGCGATCATGCCTTTCGAACCTCTCTATCGCCTGATAAAATGTTTTTCCGTTTCAGGACGTTGTAATCAACTCTCAACTCGATGTTGATTTTATAGTCAAGTTTATGTTCGGTAGTGGTTTCTGATGAAAATGCAAAGAATACCATGGGCATACAGAAAAAGCAATAAGCAAGTCCCACAAGAAACAAATGAAAACCGTAAACTGATTACAGAAATTAGACGTAGACAGTCAAGATTTTTTTATGCATAAAATTTGGTGGAACTGCGGTAAAGCTGTGAAAGTTTAAACTATATATAATGACACAAAGTAGTGCAGCTTTACATAACAGAGTTACGACACATACAGAACGTTGCGGCGGTTAGCCTTCATCAGCAAACAAACACATTCACAAACACAACATACAGTCAAGGAGAATTCCTGTGACTACATTAGAAGGTGATGACAGGGCGAGAGGAACAAATGCATGGAAAAATGGAAGCAATGAAGAGAAAATGAGAATTGACAAAATGTTAATTGAAAAGAATGTTAGTCGAAGAAAATGTTTAATAGAAAAACTGTTTCTAGAGAAGAAAAAAACTGTATACTCACCTCACGTACGGACCTGTGAATGTCTACGGAAAACTCGGGTGTATTAGTATAACGGTGCTGGATGTTACGGTACAGTGAGCACATAGAAAGAAGGGGGCGGGGTAGGAGGCGTGTAAAATTGACCACGACCCCATTGTGTTGTTGGTCTGGGTGGACTGGTGTGCAGGAACACGTGTACTTACATAGACACACTTCAACAGACAAAATGCTAGTGTATGTGGACATGCAAGAAGAGAGAGAGAGGGAGAGAGAGAGAGAGAGAGAGAGAGAGAGAGAGAGAGAGAGGAGAGCGAGAGAGAGACAGACAGAGAGAGACAGAGAGAGACAAAGATAGGAAAAGTGCCTGCGACCTACCACATGGGGTATATTGTAACCTACGAAATAGTCAGTATGGTTGCTAGTCATACAACGCGCTTCAGGAGCCCCTCGCCCAGTCCTAGAGTTGTTGGGGTTGTGTAAGTTCCAACCACTGGCAATGCAAGTGAAGAAGGTATGCACAGAGAAGCCAGATGTAAGAGGAGAGAGAGAGGGAGAGAGAGAGTGAGAGAGAGAGCGCGAAAGGGGGGAGAGAGGGGGAGAGAGAGGGAGAGAGAGGGAGAAGAGAGAGGGGGAGAGGGAGGGAGAGAGAGAGGGAGAGAGAGAGAGAGGGAGAGAGAGAGAGGGAGAGAGAGAGAAAGGGAGAGAGAGAGGGGGAGAGGAAGAGAGAGAGGGAGAGAGAGGGAGAGAGAGAGGGAGGGAGAGAGGGGGGAGAGAGAGGGAGAGAGAGAGGGAGAGAGAGAGGGAGGGAGGGTGAGAGCGAGAGATGGGGAGGACAAGAGAGAGATCAAGGGAGGGAGAGAGAGCGCGAGAGGGAGTGAGAGAGGGAGAGAGAGAGCGAGAGAGAGGGAGTGAGAGAGGAGGAGAGAGAGCGAGAGAGGGGAGAGCGAGAGAGAGAGAGGGAGAGAGCGAGAGGGTGAAAGAGAGAGAGGGAGAGAGAGAGAGAAAGAGAGAGAGAGAGAAAGGGAGAGAGAGAGAGAAGAAAAGTGCCTGTGATATACCACATGAGGCGTGTGGGGCGCGTCGGTCTACGTGTACGACGTTTCCCTCGTACTGTATCCTATGAAATAATCAGTATGGTTGATTATTGCACAGTACACTTCAGGAGCCTCTCGCCCAGTGTTTGAGTTGTTAGGGCTGTGTGAGATATAACCACTGGTAATACAAGTGAAGTGGGTGGGCACAGAGAAGCAAGATGTAAGGAGAGAGAGAGAGAAAGAGAGAGAGAGAGAAAGAGAGAGAGAGAGAGAGAGAGAGAGAGAGAGAGAGAGGAGAAGTGCCTGTGATATACCACATGAGGCATGTGGGGCGTGTCAGTCTACCCGTACGACGTTTCCCTCGTACTGTCCCCTATGAAATAGTCAGTATGGTTGATTGTTACAAAGCACACTTCAGGAGCCGCTCGTCCAGTGTACGAGTTGATGGGGCTGTGTGAGATCCAACCACTGGTAATACAAGTGAAGTAGGTAGGCACAGAGAAGCAAGATGTAAAGAGAGAGAGAGAGAGAGAGAGAGAGAGAGAGAGAGAGAGAGAGAGAGAGAGAGAGAGAGAGAGAGAGAGGAAAACTGCATGCGATATACCGCAATCAAAATGCGGAGTGGGTAGGTCTACAAATGCGAGGCTTCACTCCTACTGTACTCTATGGAATAGAGGCAGTAAGGTTAATTGCTATACCACGAATTTGAGGATCAAATCTTCCAGTGGTTGTGTTAAAATCAGACCACCGGCAGTATAGTTGGAATATGTGGGTACAGAGAAGCCTGATGGAGAGAGAGAGAGAGAGAGAGAGAGAGAGAGAGAGAGAGAGAGAGAGAGAGAGAGAGAGGGGAAAAGTGCCTACGACACGCCCCTGATGTATGCGGGGTCGGTCGGTCTACAAATACGAGGCTTCACTCATACTGCTCCCTATGAATTCGGGGCAGTAAGGTTGATTGTTATACAACGTATTTGAGGATTAAATCATCCAGTGGTAGTTTTAAAATCAGATCCCTGGCAATATAGTTGGAATATGTAGGCACAGACTATATTGCCGGTGGTCTGATTTTAACACAACCACTGAGTGATTTGACCCTCAAATACGTTGTATAACAATCAACCTTACTGCCCCGAATTCATAGGGAACAGTATGAGTGAAGCCTCGTATTTGTAGACCGACCGACCCCGCATACATCAGGGGCGTGTCGTAGGGACTTTTCCTTTCTCTCTCTCTCTCTCTCTCTCTCTCTCTCTCTCTCTCTCTCTCTCTCTCTCTCTCTCTCTCCATCAGGCTTCTCTGTACCCACATATTCCAACTATACTGCCGGTGGTCTGATTTTAACACAACCACTGGAAGATTTGATCCTCAAATTCGTGGTATAGCAATTAACCTTACTGCCTCTATTCCATAGAGTACAGTAGGAGTGAAGCCTCGCATTTGTAGACCTACCCACTCCGCATTTTGATTGCGGTATATCGCATGCAGTTTTCCTCTCTCTCTCTCTCTCTCTCTCTCTCTCTCTCTCTCTCTCTCTCTCTCTCTCTCTCTCTCTCTCTCTCTCTCTTTACATCTTGCTTCTCTGTGCCTACCTACTTCACTTGTATTACCAGTGGTTGGATCTCACACAGCCCCATCAACTCGTACACTGGACGAGCGGCTCCTGAAGTGTGCTTTGTAACAATCAACCATACTGACTATTTCATAGGGGACAGTACGAGGGAAACGTCGTACGGGTAGACTGACACGCCCCACATGCCTCATGTGGTATATCACAGGCACTTCTCCTCTCTCTCTCTCTCTCTCTCTCTTTCTCTCTCTCTCTCCTTACATCTTGCTTCTCTGTGCCCACCCACTTCACTTGTATTACCAGTGGTTATATCTCACACAGCCCTAACAACTCAAACACTGGGCGAGAGGCTCCTGAAGTGTACTGTGCAATAATCAACCATACTGACTATTTCATAGGATACAGTACGAGGGAAACGTCGTACACGTAGACCGACGCGCCCCACACGCCTCATGTGGTATATCACAGGCACTTTTCCTCTCTCTCTCTCTCCCTTTCTCTCTCTCTCTCTTTCTCTCTCTCTCTCCCTCTCTCTCTTTCACCCTCTCGCTCTCTCCCTCTCTCTCTCTCGCTCTCCCCTCTCTCGCTCTCTCTCCTCCTCTCTCACTCCCTCTCTCTCGCTCTCTCTCTCCCTCTCTCACTCCCTCTCGCGCTCTCTCTCCCTCCCTTGATCTCTCTCTTGTCCTCCCCATCTCTCGCTCTCACCCTCCCTCCCTCTCTCTCTCCCTCTCTCTCTCCCTCTCTCTCCCTCCTCTCTCCCTCCCTCTCTCTCTCCCTCTCTCTCCCTCTCTCTCTTCCTCTCCCCCTCTCTCTCTCCCTTTCTCTCTCTCTCCCTCTCTCTCTCCCTCTCTCTCTCTCCCTCTCTCTCTCCCTCCCTCTCCCCCTCTCTCTTCTCCCTCTCTCTCCCTCTCTCTCCCCCTCTCTCCCCCTTTCGCGCTCTCTCTCTCACTCTCTCTCTCCCTCTCTCTCTCCTCTTACATCTGGCTTCTCTGTGCATACCTTCTTCACTTGCATTGCCAGTGGTTGGAACTTACACAACCCCAACAACTCTAGGACTGGGCGAGGGGCTCCTGAAGCGCGTTGTATGACTAGCAACCATACTGACTATTTCGTAGGTTACAATATACCCCATGTGGTAGGTCGCAGGCACTTTTCCTCTCTTTGTCTCTCTCTGTCTCTCTCTGTCTGTCTCTCTCTCGCTCTCCTCTCTCTCTCTCTCTCTCTCTCTCTCTCTCTCTCTCCCTCTCTCTCTCTTCTTGCATGTCCACATACACTAGCATTTTGTCTGTTGAAGTGTGTCTATGTAAGTACACGTGTTCCTGCACACCAGTCCACCCAGACCAACAACACAATGGGGTCGTGGTCAATTTTACACGCCTCCTACCCCGCCCCCTTCTTTCTATGTGCTCACTGTACCGTAACATCCAGCACCGTTATACTAATACACCCGAGTTTTCCGTAGACATTCACAGGTCCGTACGTGAGGTGAGTATACAGTTTTTTTCTTCTCTAGAAACAGTTTTTCTATTAAACATTTTCTTCGACTAACATTCTTTTCAATTAACATTTTGTCAATTCTCATTTTCTCTTCATTGCTTCCATTTTTCCATGCATTTGTTCCTCTCGCCCTGTCATCACCTTCTAATGTAGTCACAGGAATTCTCCTTGACTGTATGTTGTGTTTGTGAATGTGTTTGTTTGCTGATGAAGGCTAACTGCCGCAACGTTCTGTATGTGTCGTAACTCTGTTATGTAAAGCTGCACTACTTTGTGTCATTATATATAGTTTAAGATTTTTTTAGCACGTTATGAGAAGAAATAAACTAGAGAACTTGGCGACAGCTGGCAAGATTGAGGGGGAAAGAACACGGGGAAGGCAGAGGGGTAAATGTCCGGATGGCTTGACCATATGGCATGATCGAGACAAGAACGCGGAGCTGATCCACGACTCGGGTGATCGTGTGAGATGGCGAAACATGACCGCCCCACATTTATCGGCATGGCACATGATGATGATGAGTTTGATATTGCTTTCTGAACGGGAAACATTCTGGCATGACAAAGTGTCAACGCGGGAATCGATACATTCTGTTGGAGATCGTGGGATGTGCAGAGCCATGTTCATCCATCTCTGTTGGCAAGGCACTGATGCTGTGCGTGCGTGCACGCCCGCACGCTAGCACGCACATACACACGACTTACCATACTTTTATGAACATACAAAAGACGTGCCTCACTGTTGACACCATATTTTGTTCCGGCACTGAATAAATTCATTCAACTTTGAATCGTATATTTATAAAACCCTAGTCTGGGTCTATGAACGATAGAGCAAGTGGTGGGTCTAGGTTGTTATTATCACGCTGAGAATGAATGATCATTTTTTTCCCTTCAGTCCTTATTGTTATCTAACCTTGACATTTTTTTTTCTTTTTAATCTATTGCAGTTGTTAACTGATTCAGTGCCAAACAAAATGTATTTTTGGACCAGACAAGGTACACAATCAAGTAATATAATGTAAACTTCCATTCACAGAGAGTTGAAATTGCGGAAGATACGATTGATTGATTTAGGAACCGACATCACAGCATTCGGGGCATTCCCATAAGCGCTCTATCCCTATCCTCAGCAGCCAGCGAAGAGTTCCAATACTAATAGTACCAGTAGCAATCTGATTATATGTCCGTCTCGCCTTTCCTCTGAGCGTCGATCGTCGGCCACATCCCCTCGTCACTCCTCACTGTCTCATTCTTGCCAGACCATGGTGATCCATCTGCTCCTCCGAGGTGTACACGTGCTCCCACAAGGCCGCAACCACGTCTGCCCCGTCATGCATCAATACTCCACCAAGCAAGAAGAATGAATAAATGATGTAAGTGCAGGCTGAAATATGAATTATAAGGCGACGTGACGACGATTAAATATGTTACACCAGCGTGGAGCTAATGGAGAGAACTAGACAAATACCAGTGAAACCCTTGCCTCTTCCCTTCCTACTTTCACTTTGTCAAGATGTACTCCAGTTTTACATTGCTCACGACGTGCCCAAAAAATGTGGATTCTCTTCTTCTGATGCGAGTAACCAGATCTTTTCATGAGTTAACTTATTTCAAAATAACTTCATTGCTGTTTCCATCCGATCACGACGTTCTCATCATTTTTCTATATAAAACGACATCTTCCGCATAATTCCTCGCTTGTCTGCGAATTGTCCACGAGTCACTTCCATATATCAAAAAAAATATTTAACTTTGCTATTATTCATTCATTCATTCATTCATTCATTCATTCATTCATTCATTCATTCATTCATTAAGTAACATGTCCTTTGCTGAACCTCGCTCCCATAACAACCTTCCTAAAAACTACTCGGTCATAAACAAGATTCCCCACGTCTGATACACCCATCCGGAGATCATCCGCCACATCCTGCACCCATCTTCTCTGTGGCCTTCCTCTTCATCTCTTCCCAGGCATATACCCTTCCATTATTGTTCTCTCCAAACTTTTGTGACGTTTCAAGTGACCAAAATATTTCAATTTTCTTTGTTTTATCGTCTTTAATAGCTAACCTTCTTCAATATTCAGCTCTTGAAGTATGGATGCATTTGTTCGTTTCTTTATTCAAGATATTCTTAGAACTCGTCTATAACGTTTATATTCAAATGCATTGTTCAGCTTGTTTAGTAAGTGTCTAGGTCTCACAGGCGTATGTCGCAATGTTATATATTAGGCGAAAGAAATATTCGACTGGCAATTTACGTTATTAAATGATTATATCTCGTGAAGGTTAACCCATTCAACAAATGCCCGAAGAAGTCGGATGTGTCTGCCGAAATAGCGTTATATACCGCAGCTCTGCAGTAAACAGGCACAACCCAGTTACGTCCAAAACCATTCCGGACGGACGGAGAAGAAGAAGAATGAATATATTATATAGTATGTCCACAAACGAATGCCGTCATTCACGATCAATTATTTTGAAAACTGTCTGTTGCATCGTTATGACATTTTTCCTGCCGTCTTATAGTTACCCCCACCCAAGGAATATGTCGTTGATAGGTTCAAAAGCAACTTAAATCATCGAAAGCGGCGACATTTCTTTGATGTTTTGCTGAAAAACTAGTGATTTCTCGCTAACAAACTTGTTTTTACAGTAAGGAACGCCCCGCCAATTCACATGACGACACAAGGGGTATCCGGATTCGTATGGGGGTGGGTGCAATAAAAGAAGTAGCTTAAAAGTCGACAGAGTCGGATGCATTGCACCGGGTTTTTATTCTATATGGCTCCGTTTCTTTCCGCAGCGCGGAAAGCGTCGCAGAAAGCACGAACTCCGTAGCTCCAGCGACGACCCTCGTGAAATGAAGGACGCGGCCCGGAATCGAACATACAACCTTCGGAGCCCGAGTCAAACGGCTTGACCACTTCACCGCGGAGAATCCCGAGAGGGGTGCAATGTGTAATATTAGTAAAGACAGAGAATTTACAGTGGCATGGGGTAAATAATGTGTAAATAATGACAGGAAAGTAGAAGGAATATATTTCTGACCTTATTTTTCATTTCTTTCTTGTTTCTTCAGCTGCTGGTTAATAATGTGTGCACAAGTATTCATGTTAGCTTTTTATATTGAGTTCGTGAAAGCTTCCAAATAGCTGTGCGTTAATGTGCGTATGGAGTGACCAGAAATGATACCGCAATTTAGTCATCATGTTTCCATTTTTAAGGACCTGTTCAGCTGTCCGTGTAGCTTTGAGTCTTCGTGAAAGATTGTCTACTCTGCTGTTTACCGTTCAGAGACGGAACATGATCACCTGTTTTGCACTATGAAAATAGTTGTCAGTGTCTCTGTAGTGGGCTTTCTTCTTAACGACCAAGATGTTGGTCCTCTTTTCATTGAAGTTTATAGATTGATTCGTATGCACGTGTGTTGTCCCCTAATTTGACAACGTGTTTGCTCTCACGTTTCTTGTTATGCCACAATATGTCAGTTTCCACCGCAATATTACTCTTCTGTTGGTATTCAATGCGTTTAGTGTGTGTGTGTGTGTGTGTGTGTGTGTGTGTGTGTGTGTGTGTGTGTGTGTGTGTGTGTTTCAATACAGTTGTTTGTCACCGCTGAGGGCTTGCGGAATTGAAAATTCATCACCGTGGAATACAAACTGTTGCCATTGACATTATGCTGATGCTGTAATGTTTAGGGCAAAATATCCCAGTTGGTGTGCACATGGATTAAGGTCTGCGATCTGCTCAGACCTTAATCTGTGTCGGACGATTCCAGTAGGTTGATGACTGCTCTAAGTTGCATAAAATTCAATCCATCCTTTCTCCAATAATGCTCTTCCTCTTTCAACATATGGTCCTCACATTTTCCCAGTAACTTTTATCAATATTTAATAGCGCGGACTGGATTAGTATCTTGACGTCAGACAATTTGAATATAGTATTGTCAGCTGCCACCTGTCCTTTAATTTTAGCCCACACAAGTTCTATAGGGTTAAAATGAGAATGGTACGGCGGAAGTCTCAAGCACCCATGACGATGCTCTTCTATCAACTTGTCGATTTAATATTTCTTGCTTTTTGGCATCTGTTTTACAAGGGACAACAATTCTAGCTAGAAATACGTTTCTGGAAATGGTATGTTTTCCATTCGGAGTCATATCTTTATTGCTCCCTTTGTGCTCGATGCTGTAGGTATTTTGTCTTCTTGGGCAACAACATTGATATCATGCATTGTCCATAATTGGACACGACGGTCTATCTAGGGATGATGACACGATGCGGGGTCCTGGGCTTATGTTCATTATGTTGGCTACTGACAAAATCCCCTTAACAGGACAACACAACTCAAGTGAAAGCACCAACAAGTCTTTCAGACTATATAAGACGAACGGCAACGCCTTTATTGCCGGCAGACATCATAGTGCGACTGTTAGTGATGTGCAAATTCGAGTCTTCAGACTGTCACCCACTACTCTCACTATCGCAATGATTCTACAACTCGTACATACATATTTAGCTGGACTGTTAAGCCACTGAGAGTGATAACGCCTGCATTGGTGGTGTCAAGATGTCTAGGGACAAGTACATTTGCCCATACCTCCTCACGTACTCTAATGTGGTTGCGTTTGGAGAATACCTACTGCATTGTATCGTACCGACAAAGTATGATCCTACCTTGATATGTTTACACTGATGAAGGAATCTAGACTTCTGTATTATCTTAACTCTAACTATCAAAGCTGGTAGATCTGTAGTGTCTAGACACTGGTAATCGAATGTTGTCGTCTGTATTGTACGAAGGCTGATGGTCGAATGCCACAAAACTACCGTTGAGTAGTTATGCTACGTACCGTATGACGTGGCATTCGTTTATTCTAAGTGCTCTATTGTGCACCTTTCTAAGACTTTCCTATTTCTAATTATTGATGCACTCGCTCATCATTTTAACTCATCTACGCTGTCATCAGCTCCATGACAGCTTTAAGCACAGTATTCTCGAGCCAATCTCTAAATAAATTACCATTCAACTTATTATGATAATCCCTATTGTCTGTATGCTTTGATACGAACACGAGCCCAGCATTCTGTTGTAAGCCATTATGCGTATTACCAGCATGGGCCATGACCAAAAGCTGTCCTATACTACTGGGCACATATCGCTTTATCTGTCCACCCACTGATTGCCATTCCTTATCACTTGTGTGGTGCGCATTGATCCACACTTCATCCAAACACACTATGCCATAATTTTCTTTGCGCATTTCCCTTATTTCACGTAGGTATCTGCTTCTCATGGCTCCTAAATGCGGTTGCTCGCAAAGAATATTTCTACCGCCCTTGTACTTTCAAAAAGTGAAGATAATGTCCTTATAATTTTCCACAAAGTTGTTTTGGATAGCTCTATGTTATTGTTCTTTCTCAACCAAACCCTAAATTTTCTTACAGTCACTGTTTTTTTTTTTTTGGCATCCAGCATTTTTATAATGCTGGATAATCCTGGATATAAAATCCAAAATTTTTATAATTGTAGGAGTCTCCGTGGCGAAGTGGTCAAGCCTTTTGACTAGGGCTCCAAAGGTCGTGGGTTCGATTCCGGGCCGCATCCTTCGGTTCACGAGTAAAATTTTTCGGAGACTTCTGTGGGTCGTCGCTAGAGCTGCGGAGTTCATGCTTTGTGCGATGTTTTCCGTGCTGCGGAAAGAGACCGAGCCATATGGGATAGAACCCGGTGCAATGAAGTCGACTCTGTCGAATTTTAAGCGACTTTTTAAAGCATTTTTATAATAGCTCGCCTTATGACATCTTTGTCAAAGCTGTCTACAATAATCTTTCTGCCTACCGTTTGGTTATTGCGTGGTGGTTTAATTCCAGATTCTTGCACCCATCGACGAAATGACCGTTTACTCAAACCCAATACATGCACTGTTCTTTTTTTCGGAATTTGTTACAGTATAAAACAGTTTCCTGCGATCAGCTTCTTGGCAAAAATATGTGTACAACTTCATGGCGATTCTTTGAAGTGTATACACAATTTCGCATTCAATCCCATTGAAAAATATTCACACATTTCAATGTTAGCGATAAGTGATAAGATTTTAAAACACACACACACACACACCAAAGAAAAAACAACATATTAATCAGGTTTCATGAAATTTTGAGACACCTCTGAACATTCCTAGTTTAAACAACGCAGGGAGTTGGCATAAGGCCAATCCCGTGAAAATATTCAACATTGAGCGCTGATTGTCTGGCTACGCTGTAATACATTTAAAATTATGAATTTCATCTCAGACTCGTAAATTATATATCGTATATAAACAAACTGAAATCTGATGTAAAACCCCCAGAACAAAATTTTTTTTTGTTGGGTGGACATAATGATAAGGTTTATAATCAATCAATCAATCAATCAATCAATCATGTGCCATGCCGGAAAGCGTGGGCGGTCATGATTCGCCATTTCACTCGATCACCAGAGTCGTGGTTTATAATGTTATATACTAAATCTCATAATTTTCCCTCAGTTGGTTACTGAGATATGGATGTTTATATTGAGGCAAACAAATGTGAATGCACTATAGTTGTCGTGTTGATAAATTCAGTACTGCACTCGTGTGTGTGTGTTTTTGTTCTGATTTTATGATTCGAAAGTGTCACACACACACACACAACACACACACACACACACACACACACACACACACACACACACACACACACGAGCGCTCGCGCCCGCAAAGATATGCGCACACACGCATGCATATACACATACACGGGCGCACGCGTGCGCGAGTATACATACAAACTCACTTCAAGGCTGGGCTATGTGTTAGTGAATTAACGTCAGTTCAACGTTCAGGCAGCAGTCAGACAGTTGGTCTTAGCTCACCTTTCTGACAGCGGTCAGGCAGTTAGCCTCAGCTGAACGTGCAGACAGCGGTCAGACAGTTGGTCTCAGCTGAACGTTCAGACAGCGGTCAGACAATTGGCCTCAACTCTACGTTCGCCCAATAGTTAGTTAGCTGACCTCAGTTCCAGCTGGGTTAGTAATCAGGTGACCATAGTGTCGTA
Source organism: Cepaea hortensis (assembly GCA_963921405.1). Classification (NCBI taxonomy): domain Eukaryota; kingdom Metazoa; phylum Mollusca; class Gastropoda; order Stylommatophora; family Helicidae; genus Cepaea; species Cepaea hortensis. Next base: position 16,979,313 of record OY992886.1, on the reverse strand, counting down.
AGTTATCCTTTCTTACTTTAGTGTCGTCCCTGGAGTGAGGGGAATCAACACCCACATTTTTATTAACCCAATATTATTGTCCTAGAGAAACTACCAGACTCCGCCCACAAAACTCCGTCAGTCTGCAGACACCTCTTTCTCACTCTCACTCACCCCTAGATCATGCCCCCTCTCACTCTTCCCCAACACAACATACTCAACAACTCTAGCCTTAACAAATAAATACAAAATAATTTATTAAAGCAAAGAGTATGGGTGTGAGCGGTATATGTGTGTACTGTGTAGAATGTGTGTCGAATATTCTAGTGTGTGTGTAGATTCAGAGCAGCAGATCAGGAGCCAAGTCAGATGGTCATCATAGCAAGGGTACACCACAGCATGATAGCTTAGTACGTGAACACCTCACCGATTGATGCGCATCTTCTTCCAGACGTTGACTTTCTCCGGGATCCACTGGGTCGACTAGATGCATGATCCACCAAAAATAGTTATTGTATAACCCCAATCCTGGATCTGTCACTCACTGTAAAGACTACAGTCCCTATAGCTCAAATAAGTACGGATCACTGTACCGTGAAAACTAGGTTTCAATGTCACATGTCTCACATTTGTTCTAATCCATGTTCATAGATTGTCACACATAAACTTTTCTAAAGTACCTCTTCACTGTACTAAATTATTCCCCGAGAACTTCATGTTCAATGTTCTTCTCTAGACTAACTTATTCCACGAGAACTTCATGTCAAAATGTCTTTCTCTAGACTCTATTGTTCAGTGTTATGTGGTGAAGAAACGAGTATCACCCACCCTGGGTGAATCCCTATTGTAAAAGAATCGTTTATAATGTTTCTCTCACTTGAGCCCGGTTCGTATGGACCCTCTGGATTCTAGGCCTAGCATAAACAGTGCTGATTGTACTTTCTTCTGGGTATTTATTCATCATATAAACATAAAATGAATGTTCATTGGATGTTCTTCTTAATGAGAGTTGACCTCCATCAAACCCAGTGTAGAGCTTCCTCATAGACGTAGGGGAACCTGTTAGAGAAAGAGACCACATCTGGTGAAGGCCGTCTGATACTAATCCCTACTAGCTGAATGTAGGCCTACTGCCTTGCTCAGAGATTTTTATCAGTGAACCAACTCTGTCATAGAGCAGTGTTGCTCATCCCTTCAATCTGAATCAGGTTACGACAAGGAAAGATCAATAACAGCGTGCAGAACCCCAGTGGGCACCCCACTGAAAGATCCCACCATTGGACACTTCCCCCATCTCCCAACCCATTCTTAAATCTCTCCAAATATCACCCCACTACACGATTCTCACTAGCAGAGCTAATTCCCCTTCCCTACTCTATTCTCAACTAACAGAGGTAATCATCACTTCACTACTCTAGCTAGTTTTACGAAAGCTACTGCTTATATTAATTAGGTTTAATTATACTATCTATTATACCTTAGGCAACACAGCAGTTCTTCTAAATCACATCTACATTTTGCCATAACAGGCACGTGTAAAATTAAATCTAATTAATCCCGCACACGGTAGATGTTATTAAAATCCACAACTGCAGTGACAAAGCACGTCTGCTCTAGTCAACGTTTTCTTCAACACTAACGTACACAAGTCTTGTTTATGTCACAAAGAGCCGGAAGTTCTAGTGAAGTCTTTGATGTCAACACAACAGATGATTCCAAGGGCAGACTATCCATTTCCGAATAGGTTCTCTCCCCTTTGCACAAGCCATGCAAAAGTTGTCTCGCTTGTTTCAACAACCAAAACAAAACACACCAGATGGTCCCAGGGGCAGATTATCCATTTCAGAATAAGTTCTTATCTCCCTTGTTTTTAATCAATGTTCCCAGTTGTCTCCTCCTGTCCGGATAACCAAAACAAGCCCGCGTGTTACAACCACATGGTTACAATTTCCTGACTGGTGGGAAACTTTCAAAGGACGGTGTATTGATTGATCTCACCGACCCCCCTAGTAAACAACTGCAGCTGTTACTCTGACTGTCCTTGGTATTTTTGACATCTGATTGTAAACTTGGAGTGATTTCACGACACATAGCTCCACACTCGACTATCAGTTGTTTGACTCCGCCACTTTTGGGCTAGCAGTCATTTGACATTTGTATACACTGGAGTGGGTGATGGAAGGGTGTTTACAGATGATACTGTGGTCGAGGGCAAGCGGAGTGCATGGGCGTTCTCAGCAACCTCAAGCTGCACAACTGTCAAGGAAGCAAGTGGTACCTTTGTAGTGACAACAAGCAGCCTTAAGATGGAAACAATGCCTGTAACCATGTCCCGAATTGGCATAGAACGTAAAAGTAGTCACACGCATGCAGACTGAGCGACTCAGTGAACATGTTCAAGAAGGCCCAGATTGGCATCATACGACACGAGTGGCTCGACACACTGAGCTTAGCACACTTTGTCATCTTCTTCTTTCTTTCGCTTGACATATGCCTATGCTGTCTCTTGTATGAATTTAACTGTCTTTTTAAGTTCACACAGCGGTCCATAGAGTTTATCTTCCACTGTCGTCTCTCTAGGCCAGAAGTTTTGCCTAGATATGTTATATTTTGGGCAGTCTTGGAGTATGTACTCTGCTGTCTGCGACGCCAATCCACATGTGCACATGGCTGTTTCACCAATCTTGAATTGTGTATACATGTGGTTGCATAATCTATTGTGTCCTGTTCTGAGGCGCAAAATAATGACTTGTTCTGGTCTGTCCATAACGTGGTAGTCATCTTGAGCAGGTGTTGGTGTCTTTCTGACTGATTTGATCATTCTTTTCTTTTGATGGTATGTAACGGGCACATCAGGCTGTTATTCTTTAGCTCATTCCTTAGACAATTGATCAGCTCTCTCGTTTCCGGGTATTCCACAATGGGATGGTATACACTGTATGGTAATCCTTATGCTGACTGCTAAGTTCAGAAAGTAGTGTCCTTAGGCACTGACAATTTCCCAGACTGGAGCGCCTCGAGTACTGATTTTGCATCTGTCAATAGCACCTCAGGTTGTGTACCATTTCTGGTATGTAGTAATTTCTCTGTTGCTATCTTGATTGCCTCAATTTCAGCATCATAGTTATGGCAGTGCTTTCCTGTCGGTACTCTGTCTGTGTCCCTAGTATTATTTGGGTATTCTATGTACACTCCCGCTCCTCAATTTCGAACAGCATGTTGCGCTGACTCATCTGTGTAGACTCGTATCCAGAGGTCCTGTGGGTATTCTTCATCATGGAAGCTGAGAGTGGCTGTTCTGCGCTGCACACTGTTCTGTTCTTCCTTGTCAAATATTCCTCTCACTTTTGTCTGGATTTGTAATGATAGTCTATGTTCATCTTTCCATGGAGTTCTCTCTGGAATAGTTGTTAGAGGTATACCAACTGTGGGCAGATCGGTGGTTTCTCTGCAGAGTCGTTTGGCCTGGTGGATAAAACTACTTCTTTTCAACCGCCCCTTAGCTAGGTTTTCAAATCTGTTCTTCATGGGGTGGCCTGGCAAGCTGGGGAACTTTTCTGCTTGTATTAGCGTTTTCGTATCTCTGCGCTCTCTCAGTGCTTGTGTCCTCCCCAGCTTCTCAATTTCCACTATAGGGGTTGATCTCATCCCTCCTGTGGTGACTCTAAGTGCTTGGTTCTGCACCTTGTCTAGTTCTTGTAGTGTGGATTTTGATGCGGAACACTACGCAGTTGACCCGTATTCCAGGTGTGGCCGTATGCTCTGTTGATAAACTTTGCTAAGTATTTTCCCACTGGCTCCCAGTGTGGTTCCACTTAGCTTTCTGTGGATGGCTATTTTCCTTCTGGCTTTTGCTACTGCTTTGTTGATGTGCTTTCTCCATGTCAGCCTGCCATCAAATGGTACTCTAAGGTATGTTGGTTCTTTATCTTCTCTTATGGGTTTTTCATTTATCTGGATGATCCCTGCCTTTTTTTTTTTTGGAGAGAGGGTAAATAGAGTGGTGCTGCTCTTGTCAGTCTTTATGCTGAAACACCATCTATTATTTGCCCATACAACAAATGTATCTACAGCTCTTTGTAGCGATCTGGTGGCCACTGATGCATGTTCATTTGTGCTCCATAGAACCAGATCATCGGCGTACATTGCCGCTTTAATTCCACGCGGTAGATTAGCAACAAGATCATTGATGAAGATTAGAAAAAGTGTGGGGGACAAGACCCCGCCCTGAGGAACACCGTGACGCAGTAGTATTTTCTTGCTCTTGAGTCCGTCTATCTGTACTCGGGCTCTTCTGTTGTGCAAGTATGCTTTCACCCATTTGTACATTCTGCCATTGACTTTACAGTTTCTCAGTTTCCTCATCAGACCTTCTTTCCAGACTTTGTCAAAGGTTTTCTTCAGATCTATCCATGCCGCAAGCATCAGCTTCTTCTCTTGGAATGCATCCTCAATTTCTTGAGAGAGGTAGGTTGTCTGATCTTCCGTAGAGTAGCACTGCCTAAAGCCAGCCTGCTGTGGCACAAGGATGATTTTATTTTTAATGTACTACTGCAGTCTGTGATTGATGATGCGCTCCAGTGTTTTGCAGAGACAGCTGGTGAGGCTAATTGGTCTGTAGCTAGAGGCAATGGAACCATCTTTCTCTGATTTTAGGAGGGGTATCATGATTGCTTCTATCCAGGCTTGTGGAACACTTCCTACGGTCCAGCTGTTATTGGAGATCTGCAACAGCTTTGCTTTGGCCTCTGTTCCTAGGTTCCTGATAATTTCATTGGAGATACCATCAGCTTCTAGTAACTTTCTCATTTTAAGTTTTGATATGGCTAGCTCCAGTTCGCTGATTGTGATGGATGCCTCCGGAACTTCATGTACTATTTCCCTCTGTCCTGTATGTTGCCGTTTCCCTCGAATCTCTTGTTGTTTCTCTGGACTAATTTTGAGAATGTTATCTTGTGCGAATGAGTCCGCAAAATGGTCAGCTGCTTGCTTTCTTGTTAAGATTTTTCCATCTTTATGTAGTGCAATTTTTGAGTTTCTCCCTGTGCCCTCGTCATTAAGCTGTTTTATTAGCTTCCACAATTTCCTTGTGTCTCTTTCAAAGTTCAGAGACTGTTTTTTCCTGCCAGCTTTTCCGTCTAGCCTGCAGCTTGGCCCTTTGAAATTTGGCTTTTGCGTGCTGGAATTTATTGTGGTGCTCTTGGCTGAGTGTGGCCTCTGCTTGCTTTCTACATACTTCCACATCATTATGCAACTGTTCCAGTTCACTACTCCAGTAGGATTTATATTGTTTACGGGCTCCTCTTGGTACTGTTTCTCGCGCTGCCTGTAGTATGCATTTCCCAAACTCTTCAACTACTTTATTTATGTCTTTCTCAGTGTTCAGGTTTCTAACCAGTATGCTGGTGCGATGCTTGTACATTGCCCAGTCTGCTTTCTTGTAGTTCCACCTCGAGAGGGTGCTGCTTTCACTGACAAGCTCATTTCTACAGTTAGAAAGACTGGCCGATGGTCACTGCCCCCAAGTTGTTTCCCAACAATTCGTGTAATGTTCCATCCAGGTCTGGTGAATGAAAAGCCAGGCCAGGTGTAGTTGTAGTGTGCCATGATCTCGAGTAGAAAGTATGTGGGTTGGACGGCTTGTTAATCAAGATGAATCTATTCTCATCCTGCCAGTCTTCCAGTCTCTCTCCTCTCGGATCCATGTGACCATAGCCCCAGCTCTGCGAGAGGCTATTGAAATCGCCACACTCAATCATTTTTTTCTTTTAATGGTAGTGTGTCCAGTGCCTGTGGGCGGTCACTTGGACAGTAGTAATTGATCAGATGTAGGTCTGTACTGCCTGTCTTAAGTTTAAGTGTCTAATACTCAGCCCCTTCCATGTAGACTTCGATTTGGGAAGCAGTGATGTTATTTTTTACAAGGGTCAGTATCCCACCGTCCGCCTGTCGTTTCGGTCCGATCGGTAACACTGGTTGCCTCTGATTTTGAAGGCTAAATTTTCGTTGAGGTGAGTTTCTTGCAAGCAACATACGCTTACTTTTTCTTGGTCCAGGGTGTTTTCTAATTCTATTTTTTCTTTTGTTGCTGACTACCTCCGCACTCCAGTGCATTATTTTAAGTCTTTGTTTAGTATGGCCAGTCGTCCTATTCTCATGTCCCCTGGCTCCACAGGACATCTGAGAAGGACCTCCAGTAGTTGGGGTTGGACCCTTTCGAGACATAGGGCCCGGCACTGCACCTGCCTGGGGGTCCAAAGCAGGGCGAGCACCATAACGATTAGCAGTAGTCGACATATTCCATTTTGCGTGATTGCGTGGCATCCTGATTTCTGTGGTGCGCCTCCTGGCTGGTTGCCTCCGTCTTCAGCACCTTTCCTTTGCTAGAGCAGACTGTGATCTCACTCGAGTTTAGATGTGTACACACGCACACACGTGTCTGCGCATGCATGTACGTGCATACACATCTAGAGCATACTGGTTATTTTTCGGTGCCAGTAACTCGCCCTCGCCCCTTCTCCTGTTAGTTAAAACAGTTCCGCCACGTGAAGGCCAGGAGTTAGACTTTTGCTGCAGAGGTTATGTATTCACGAGCCATTGGGGTATTTAAGCAATGTTGGGCTCTTACCCCAACACTGCACCCCGGCTACATACAGCAACATTTGGAACCACACTTAGACAAGTTTAGTTAAGTTTAGCTTAGTCAACGGATCAACATCATGACACACGGGTATAACCAAATGCATCGCCCTACTCTTAACTCAAGCCTGAGTTGGGAGAATCTCAGCTCAGTGCACGAACTCCGTAGCACCGTCGAGGATCCTGAAATACTTTGGGTAGATTTTTAACTCGAAATTTTTCCCGGGCATCGCCGTTAGGCTACGCTTTTTCGATTTCCAATTGCCAAGGGATTTTTTTACGTGCGCAACAATACACACGGGCGTCCGATCTCACTACCCAGAGACCAGGGTAAATTTTGTTACTAGAAGTCCACGTGAAAAAATCCCAGCCCTCACCGGGGCTTGAACACGGGGCCTCCAGTGCCTCAATGTTGTAATAGCTATATGGCATCCAGCACTCTAGGCGGACACCATATCTCGAGGCCACTCAGCCCCCCCCCCCCCCCACTCACACTTAATCAAGCAAACTTTCGCCTATGTACAGGGGCACTCAGGTGTGAAAGGCAACTAGTCTGCTGATCGGTTGGCGAACTTGGCGAAGATCCAGGGGGTTGAGTTGAGCTGAGCTAAGAACCGACATCATTGCACTCAGGACATTCCCATACGTGCTCAGCCCCCTCGTTCAACAGCCAGTGAATCGCGATATTACTAATTGTTCCCACTGCTATCTGATTTCAAGTTCTCCTGGTCTTCCCTCTCAGTTTTGAGAATATTCCCGAACGCCTGTCGATCCTCCGCAATATCATTCTTTCCACATTCAGGTTCTAATCTGTTCCCCCGCCTTCTCCACCTGGTCTCACAGGCGCTCGACCTCCTCTCCCTTATCCGTATATAATCTACCACCAAGTGGTGCCTTCCCTGCCAGCCTATCAGCCTGTTCTTCCAGGTGGGAAGAGCTATGGATAGCGTCAGTCATCGTCAACGCTATAAGAGAAGCTGGACAAATAGATAACTTTTAAAACACTTGGTAATCTGCTTCCTTGTCCAGAATGAAGATGGGGGTGAAGCGGTGAGCCGCCAGATATGTACGGGGTGTATTTTTAATGACTGTCCAGTGTTTGAAAATATTGCCGGTCCAAGTTTTGTATTTACCTATTATGCTGCATGAACTTTGCAGATGGTGAATACAGAACTTGGACCGACAATATTTTCAAACACTGCACAGTCATATACACCCTATACATTTTGTCAACAGCACATAACATCTGATTACCCAACACAGAACTGGTACAGCCAGTCAATATACTCTCGTAGAGATGTTGAGAGGATGGAGCACATTTGGCCCTGTCCGGATTGCTATAAAGATGATCATCACAAATAACAGACCTTATTATGACACACCGACTACTAACAGTGAGTTGAACTCAGTCTGGCAATGAGCTAGCGGTCCGTGAGTTGATCTTAGTTCAACGTTCAGTTAAGTAATTGGAATACCTCTGTGAGTTGATCTTAGTTTAACGTTCAGCTAAGTTATTGGATTGCCTCTGTGAGTTGATCTTAGTTCAACGTTCAGCTAAGTAATTGGATTACTTCTGTGAGTTGATCTTTGTTCAACGTTAAGCTAAGTAATTGTATTACTTCTGAAAAGATAAGTATTCTTTTGTGTGGCGAAGGGGTTGCGAACGAGATCCACAATCACGCATACCGCGTTCGAAACACAGATGCGGGCGATTTAGAAGCAGACCGTCTTGAGCTAGTTTTCATGCAATGGTATGAGTACAGGTCGTTCAGAAAGCAATGGTAAACTACTGAACGTAAACATGCCAAGAAATCAAAAGCAGCGAAAATATGCTGGGGTTGACTACGACGTCCTGTAAAGGATACGCAACCAACTTTTTGTTTTATTATTATTGTGTTGTTTTGATTTTGTCATCCCGTTGATAAAGATTGATAGAACGTTCGTCTGTATCTGTGTTCCATTAGTTGAGCTTTCTAGTCACATATGTGCTTTGATTCGGACTCCAGCTAACGGTTATTCAGTTTACCTCAGTTCAGCACTGGCTATTGGTCACTTGGCATCAGCTCAATACTGATTTGCGGTCAGCTGACATCAGTTCAGCACTTAATGATGGTCATTTGACATTAATCCAGCACTGGTAGCAGTCAATTGACTTCAGTTTATCGCTTACTAGTGGGCAGTTGACATCAACTCAACACTGACTATTTGTGAGGAATCAGCGATCCTATTGACTTCAGCCAGGACCGCGAAGGGACCTGTAGCCCAGGACGCTCGACGAGGACGCGTCAATAGGTCTTGGCCAGTATATAACCCGGCCCTGGTGCCTTGGAAACACCTCTGCGTCCCATTTGTCAGTTAAGATCAGCTGAACATAGAGTGGTCAGTTAACATCAGTTCATCACCCGCTAGTGCTCAGTTGGTATTCGCTCAACATTGGCTAATGATCAGTTGACATCCAGGCTGACTAGTATTCAGTTTGTACAGGTTCACCACTAGCTGTGATACATTCTTCTAGAGAATCATGATCGCCTACTCCAGCTGGCAAGGTATTTTGGTGATGATGACTGTTTACAAAACAGTCACGAGCAGATAAGAATAACATTTTTACGTAAGAGGAGCCGTTGGGTCACACTGTCAGATTGCTAGCACGTGCATAGCCAATGCTGCTTTCGTGTTGATATTTGGACTGACTTACGTAATCGTTGTGGCGGGTTATTTGGGTCATGTTTTTACCTGCACCAACAGTGATTCCCTCAGTGGGTCACATGTTTATCCATGACCTACTCTTGAGTGGTAAATCGCATGGAAGAGTATGTCTATAAACTCTTAAAGGGTGCGTGTTTGAGACTGATATTTTCAAGTGTCCACCACAGGACATGTTCTGAGCTTTTTGTTTCCTTTACTTTATTCATGGTTATAAATTTTAAACACTCCGTTTATTCTTTTTCTTATATAGGGTGTGACGTCTCCCTGGCCTAGGTGTTAAACGACTTTCTCCATAATCCCGTTTATCCACGTAGGGTAACGCAGCGCGCGAGAATTGGTAGCGATTCTTGGTGATTGGTGACTTAGGGATAAGTGAGTCGGCCGCTCAGAAATCAATGGCAAACTACTGAGCGTAATCTTGCCAAGAAATCAACAATCAGCTGAAAGATGCTGATGTTGACAGCAATGTCTTGTAAAGGATATGCGAAAAAAAATAGGGTGTATTTTAATGACTATGCCGTGTTTGAAAATATTGCCAGTCCAAGTTTTGTATTCACCCTCTCTAAAGTTCATGTAACATAATAGGTAAATACAAAACTTGGACCGGCAATATTTTCAAACACTGCACAGTCATTAAAATCACACCCTGTAGTTTATGCCGTGTGGCATTGGTAACCACGTCTGTCCGCAGCCTCCTGTATCGTGTGCTTCTAATCTTTCTGATAATGATGGTCTTCTGTATCAGTTTATAAAACTATCTAGCATCTTCTCTTTTAGTCACACCCTGCCTTTCATTCTCTCAATATTTTCCGTTGTGACAACATACTCCGGCTGTCTTCTTCTCATGAAACGCACAAAGAATGTAAACTGCTTCTGATGCGATTAACCAGTTCTGTTTGTGAGTTAGCTTCTATCAAGATATCTCCATTGCTGTTTTAAGATATCTTCATTGCTCTTTCAAGATATCTTCATTGCTCTTTCATGATATCTTCATTGCTCTTTCGTGATATCTTCATTGCTCTTTCATGATATCTTCATTGCTCTTTCGTGATATCTTCATTGCTCTTTCATGATATCTTCATTGCTCTTTCATGATATCTTCATTGCTCTTTCATTATATCTTCATTGCTCTTTCATGATATCTTCATTGCTCTTTCATGATATCTTCATTGCTCTTTCATGATATCTGCATTGCTCTTTCATGATATCTGCATTTCTCTTTCATGATATCTGCATTGCTCTTTCATGATATCTTCATTGCTCTTTCATGATATCTGCATTGCTATTTCTATCCTTTCACAGTGTTCTAATCATCTTAAACAAAACCACATCTCCACAGCTTCCACATAATTCTTCGCGTGGCTGCTAATTGTCCACGATTCGCTTCCGTACATGGGGACTGGCTCAATATAACTCTTAAGATTACTTGGCTGAGTTGATCTAAACTCTTTGGGAGTCTTCGTGGTGAAGTGGTCAAACCGTCTGATTCGAGCTCCGAAGGTTGTGGGTTCGATTCCGGGCCGTGTCCTTCGGTTCACGAGCGTATCTTTTTGGAGACTCCTGAGAGTCTTCGCTGGAGCTACGTAGTACGTGCTTTGTGCGCCGCTTTCCGCGCTGCGGAAAGAGACTGAGCCATATGGGATAAAACCTGGTGCAATGAAGTCGACTCTGTCGACTTGCGAACTCTTAAGAACTATTTTCACCACCTCGATTGACAAAGATAAACTGCAGAGAATAGTCTTCATCATGTGAAATACTGCCCTTTGCTTGGGCTATTCAACATTTGCCTTCCTTCTTCCATCTGTTGGTGCTAAAGTACCCAAAAACATAATTGCATTGACTTGTTCCTTTCGCTTTGATGTTTCACCTGGGTATACCAGCGTATAATGGTATACTGGGTATACCATTTTATATTGTAATAAACACTACTTCTGTTTCCCCTTCCCCCTTTCATTCAGACTAAGTTCCCTATTTTGACTTTTGACCGGCTTATTATCACTTATATTGTAAAGATCTCTACTCTCTTTTCTTCTTCTTTGAGCGCCTGTCAACACTTATGAATTTGTTAATGTCTTAGTAGCCTCAAATGTAGCGCAACAATTTATATTTCTGTGTACTGTATGTCTACCAGTCTGTTTCATCTCGTCTCATCTTATATCCTCTTGTACATTGCGGTGTTAAGGTGTAGCATAAACAGTCGGATTATGCTTTTGAACAGTAAGAAAATTCCCCGGCCAGCTTACGCGGCCAGTAGCAAGTTTAGAACAGGGAAATGTGACCAAGTTGAATCCGTCCCCCTGGCAAGCCAGAGTCTCATTAGCCCATGATCTCGAGGTCATGGTTTCCCTGTCTACACCATGGTGAGGTGAGGCTGACTTGTGTAGTCTGCGGGTCATCGACAGGCTATTAATTTTCGTTTTTCACACCTACTCCGGCTAAATACGCAATGGGTCTGAATGGACTAAACAGCAGTACACCGAGGACTGGTTCCAAGTTCACCGAGGACAGAAATAAGTGGGAGCAACTGGTTCTGACTAAAGTGCGTGTCAGTGCGCCTGTCTGGCTGGGAAGTCAACAACATGGCCGGAAGGAGGGCGGAGCTTATGCTGAGATGGATTGTGGTGGGCGTGGAATGGCAAACAAGAGGGCATTCGCTCAACTGATTAAATGCCATGGGATGATTAATAGACTTCAGCGACTTCCCATATTTGTCATTGGCTTATATACAGTAGTTTTTCTTTTCCCCATTTAAAATGATATATAATGCAACATGTCTGCTACATGTTCGATAACTGTGACACACCCGTACTTCCCATTTACAGCCATCCATTTTTGTTTGATCCAAATCTACTTTTTGTTTGGTACTGAATCTGTTAAGTAGTAATCTGCTAGTTCACTAAGTAAACTTATAAATAGCACAGCCCTGAAACAGGTAACATAATTTAAATATATAGGAAGTAATCAAG